>OV816023.1:50895876-51301440 GCA_929113105.1 Agrypnus murinus
AGGTTATTTTGTATACTTTCAGCTATCTTTTCAATAAAACTAGATTATGTAACACAGAACGTCTCCGGTGTTATAAAATTAATTCTACTTCGAGGGTTGTTTCTACTCTGCAGGCCTATGCATAAAGAAACGCGTCTTTGACAGGTTATTTTGTACACTTTCAGCAATCTTTTCAATAAAACTAGATTATGTAACGAAGAACTTTTGCGGAGATATAAAATTAACCCTATTTCGGGGGTTGTTTCTACCCTGCTAGTCTATGAATTTAGAATTGTCCTTTTGATGTGTTATTTTGTATATTTTATGCAGTTTATTAACAAAAAGTAAATCATTTTAAAAAGAACGGTTCCGGAGTTATAAAATTAATTCTACTTCGAGGGTTGTTTCTACCCTGCCAGCCTAAGCATAAAGAAACGCTTGTTTGACATGTTATTTTGTCTACTTTCAGCTATCTTTTCAGTAAAACTAGATTATGTAACAAAGAACGGTTCCGGAGTTATAAAATTAATTCTACTTCGAGGGTTGTTTGTACCCTGCCAGCCTAAGCATAAAGAAACGCTTGTTTGACATGTTATTTTGTATACTTTCAGCTATCTTTTCAATAAAACTAGATTATGTAACAAAGAAAGGTTGCGGAGTTATAAATTTAACCATATTTCGGGGGGTGTTTCTACCCTGCTAGTGTATGAATTTAGAATTGTCCTTTTGATATGTTATTTTGAATATTTTAGGTTATTTTTAAGAAAACAAGATTATTTTAAAAAGAATGGTTCCGGAGTTATAAAATTAATTCTACTTCGAGGTTTGTTTCTACCCTGCCAACCTATGCATAAAGAAACGCGTTTTTGACAGGTTATTTTGTATACTTTCATCCATCTTTTCAATAAAACTAGATTATGTATCAAAGAACAATTGCGGAGATATTAAATTAACCCTATTTCGGGAGTAGTTTTTACCCAGCTAGTCTATGAATTTAGAATTGTCCTTTTGATATGTTATTTTGTATATTTTAGGTTATTTTTAAAGAAAACTAGATTTTTTTAAAAAGAACGGTTCCTGAGTTATAAAATTAATTCTACTTCGAGGGTTGTTTCTACCCTGCCAGCCTATTAATCTAGAAACGCGTTTTTGACAAGTTATTTTGTATACTTTCAGCCATCCTTTCAATAAAACTAGATTATGTATCAAAGAACAATTGCGGAGATATAAAATTAACCCTATTTCAGGGGTTATTTCTACCCTGCTAGTCTATGAATTTAGAATTGTCTTTTTGATATGTTATTTTGTATATTTTAGGTTATTTTTAAAGAACACTAGATGATTTTAAAAAGAACTGTTCCGGAGTTTTAAATTAATTCTACTTCGAGGGTTGTTTCTACCCTGCCAGACTATGCATAAAGAATCGCGCGTTTGACAGGTTATTTTGTATACTTTCAGCTATCTTTTCAATAAAACTAGATTATGTAACACAGAACGGCTCCGGTGTTATAAAATTAATTCTACTTCGAGGGTTGTTTCTACTCTGCCAGCCTATGCATAAAGAAACGCGTCTTTGACAGGTTGTTTTGTATACTTTCAGCTATCTTTTCAATAAAACTAGATTATGTAACACAGAACGGCTCCGGTGTTATAAAATTAATTCTACTTCGAGGGTTGTTTCTACTCTGCCAGCCTATGCATAAAGAAACGCGTCTTTGACAGGTTATTTTGTACACTTTCAGCAATCTTTTCAATAAAACTAGATTATGTAACGAAGAACTTTTGCGGAGATATAAAATTAACCCTATTTCGGGGGTTGTTTCTACCCTGCTAGTCTATGAATTTAGAATTGTCCTTTTGATGTGTTATTTTGTATATTTTATGCAGTTTATTAACAAAAAGTAAATCATTTTAAAAAGAACGGTTCCGGAGTTATAAAATTAATTCTACTTCGAGGGTTGTTTCTACCCTGCCAGCCTAAGCATAAAGAAACACTTGTTTGACATGTTATTTTGTATACTTTCAGCTGTCTTTTCAATAAAACTAAATTATGTAACAAAGAACGGTTCCGGAGTTATAAAATTAATTCTACTTCGAGGGTTGTTTCTACCCTGCCAGCCTATGCATACAGAAAAGCGTTTTTCGCAGGTTATTTTTTATACTTTCAGCCATCTTTTCAATAAAACTAGATTATGTAACAAAGAACGGTTGCGGAGATATAAAATTAACCCTATTTCGGGGGTTGTTTCTACCCTGCTAGTCTATGAATTTAGAATTGTCCTTTTGATATGTTATTTTGTATATTTTAGGTTATTTTTAAAGAAAACTAGATGATTTTAAAAAGAACGGTTCCGGAGTTATAAAATTAATTCTACTTCGAGGGTTGTTTCTACCCTGCCAGACCATGCATAAAGAAACGCGTGTTTGACAGGTTATTTTGTATACTTTCAGCTTTCTTTTCAATAAAACTAGATTATGTAACACAGAACGGTTCCGGAGTTATAACATTAATTCTACTTCGAGGGTTGTTTCTACCCTGCTAGCCTATGCATAGAGAAACGCGTTTTTGGCAGGTAATTTGTACACTTTCAGCCATCTTTTCAATAAAACTAGATTATGTAACGAAGAACTTTTGCGGAGATATAAAATTAACCCTATTTCGGGGGTTGTTTCTACCCTGCTAGTCTATGAATTCAGAATTGTCCTTTTGATGTGTTATTTTGTATATTTTATGCAGTTTATTAAAAAAAAGTAAATCATTTTAAAAAGAACGGTTCCGGAGTTATAAAATTAATTCTACTTCGAGGGTTGTTTCTACCCTGCCAGCCTATGCATACAGAAAAGCGTTTTTCGCAGGTTATTTTTTATACTTTCAGCCATCTTTTCAATAAAACTAGATTATGTAACAAAGAACGGTTGCGGAGATATAAAATTAACCCTATTTCGGGGGTTGTTTCTACCCTGCTAGTCTATGAATTTAGAATTGTCCTTTTGATATGTTATTTTGTATATTTTAGGTTATTTTTAAAGAAAACTAGATGATTTTAAAAAGAACGGTTCCGGAGTTATAAAATTAATTCTACTTCGAGGGTTGTTTCTACCCTGCCAGACCATGCATAAAGAAACGCGTGTTTGACAGGTTATTTTGTATACTTTCAGCTTTCTTTTCAATAAAACTAGATTATGTAACACAGAACGGTTCCGGAGTTATAACATTAATTCTACTTCGAGGGTTGTTTCTACCCTGCTAGCCTATGCATAGAGAAACGCGTTTTTGGCAGGTAATTTGTACACTTTCAGCCATCTTTTCAATAAAACTAGATTATGTAACGAAGAACTTTTGCGGAGATATAAAATTAACCCTATTTCGGGGGTTGTTTCTACCCTGCTAGTCTATGAATTCAGAATTGTCCTTTTGATGTGTTATTTTGTATATTTTATGCAGTTTATTAAAAAAAAGTAAATCATTTTAAAAAGAACGGTTCCGGAGTTATAAAATTAATTCTACTTCGAGGGTTGTTTCTACCCTGCCAGCCTAAGCATAAAGAAACGCGTGTTTGATATGTTATTTTGTATACTTTCAGCTATCTTTTCAATAAAACTAGATTATGTAACAAAGAACGGTTCCGGAGTTATAAAATTAATTCTACTTCGAGGATTGTTTCTACCCTGCCAGCCTATGCATAAAGAAACGCATTTTTGACAGGTTATTGTGTATACTTTCAGCCATCTTTACGATAAAACTAGATTATGTAACAGTAGGGAAAGAATGGGGTTTCTGGGACCACCTCCCACCACTTTCTGCTTTCTGCCAAGGTCAACCTTCAAAGCTAAATTTTCTGGCGGTTAAAGGTCAAGGCTTCACTGATTTTTAAGCTGATGGTCAAGGCTTCTCTGACTTTTAAGGTGAAGGTTTATTATACTTCCTGCTAAGGTTAGATTTTTAGCGGTTCAAGGTTAAGACTTTCTGCTAAGGCTTCTCTAATTTTAAGATTCAGGTTTTATAACAAAAATGTTGTAGATCAAAACAATGAAACAATTTATTAGTTGTTTATTAAATTGCTTACAACAATATCTCGTAAATAATTAAATACATAACAATTATTTGAATCCATATCTCTCGTCAGGTAAGGCGTGACTCCCGAAGGAAAACGTGTTTCACGAAATCTGAGTTCTCTTTCATCGTTAAATTCTTTTTCCGTTAACCACTTTGTTGCAGTGAACGTTGCCCAATTCGGTTTGTAAGGTTTATTATACCAAATGTTCCGTTCAGGTTCATCACTCAATTCATCCCAATCTGAAGTGCAGATGCCTTTGAAGAAGATGGGGTCGCATTTATCAGGCAAAAGGTTAATAGCGTGGCGATGTTCCAAAGTACGTTCTGTACATATGACTCCTTGAGTATTTATTACTTCACCATCTTCTTTTAAATATAGAATTTCTAAACCAGAACACGAAGAATAACCTTCATCGGCTTCACTCAGTATAACTATAGTATCCGGAAGTCTTCTTCTTTCAATTAACAAACCAGTGTTGTGAGTTTTATAACGAGAAAACACGATTTCACCATCATCAACAGTCGTTTCAAGTGTCCAAGAATGCAACCAACCCATCTCGATGTGTAACTGAGTAATACAGAATCTTGACTGAAATCAAACTCAAACACCCCACCAGAATTTGAGAAGAGTGGGGAAAGCAATTGTTTCATTGGCCACACCCTCAACCTATACATAACCTCAAACTCTGGCTCTCAGAACTATACTCGTCTAAGAATGTTATGAGTGGCTTTTGTTATTCGAAATCAAACACCTCAACATAATTTTTCTATTATAATATTGAAAAGATAAATTATGAGTAATATCAAATACAATGTCAGTGTCGCGATACAGCATAGAAACTTGCATCGATTGGGATATAAGTGCAATAATACAAAACTTTTCTAACATATGTTGTTTATTTAAAGGAATATTAATAAAAAAACTCTTATATTATGTAATTTTTATTATATTGTATACATAATAACATTTTAGATAGATAATGTATAATTTACTTTATCAAAAAGCGAACGATGCAGATGTGAGAAAATTCTACGTCCAAAGAAGCTAAATCTTCAAGACACTTTTCAACCTCGTGACAAGTTGGTTCTATTACATTAAGTTGAAACCAATCTTCTAACGGTTCAGTCACATAATGCGGATTTGTTGTTATGGTGTGCGAAATGTCCACGAATGCTCCATTGATCAGTGTTCCACTAACTACGAAAGTGACTTCTGCAAGTAATTCAACATGTTTATTAAGAACATCTTCGTTCTCAACGGTTTTTAAAAATCGAGGAAACTGCCGTAGTAATTGTTCCCGCACCTCCTTCATACCTTGGATCACGTTGTCGTTCATACTTAACTTTCACAACAGACGAATTTGAAATTAAACGGATAAATGGTTAGGTACACAATAAGGGAAAGTAAAGTAATAACTGCGAATGGAACTGATATTGTTGTCGCTATTATACAGGAGCTCGAGGGGGGATCGGGAATGCGGCAAATGGTAGGATCACGATTAGTCCCGAGAGATTGCCAATTTGATTCGATAGAGTAATAGAGTAAGGAGGAAGGTTGAGAAACGTTGCGTAGGGATACGGTGAATACGTTGACACCGTGAAGAATGTCACTGGTCAGTGCGTACCTAGTAGGATCTCGGGAAAACACAATGGATCCAGAAACAGAGTCCGATGGTTGAGCAACATACAGAATACCGTCGTACACTGCACTTAGCACCACCAACAACTTTACAGGTAACACTGGCATTGTATTAGGATCGATTGAGATGTAATCTCTACGTAAAGGGAACTTAACTATCTCCTACTCCAATCGGTAACCTTGAACCATATGCCCCTCCCTTACTTTATTTTTCCATTAAGAAGGCTCTATATAAACTGGATGGTAGTGGTATGGGTTAGTTGTGTTATAATGGATTTGATAAAGAAAGCATTTCAAACTGTAAAGAATGTTCCGATGGAGTTCAAAGATCCTGTTCGAGAGTTATCTCGAGATGAGCAAATCACCACCCAACATGCATCCATCCATCAATCCTCATCCGAAGGTTGCAACATTCTGAAACCATTATTTTACGGTACAGCGCATTATTTAAACAAATCCAGATGTAAACTACTTAGCATCGGACTCTGCCCTATAGAGTTAACACCACAAGTGAGACTGTCGGGAATGAAAAACGACTACATCAAATTTAACCTGGAAGAATGGGAAAATTTTGAAAATAATCACGCAATCATCAAACACTTCTTACATAGCTATGAATACTATGCACCAATACCCCTTCTCTACAAGACGATTACGTTTAGAAATGTACAAGATAAGAGAACTATGAGAATTCAGGATCGTCGTGACAACACCGAAGTATGGTTAGGAGTCGAAAGTGTAGTTAAGTTAATGGAACTACTTACAATGGTCCAGTCACGATTGAAGCTGTTAGAAGAAGAAAAATTCATAGACTTTTATCGAACCTTGGTAAAAGGTCTTGCCGAAGCAGAAGGGGATGTGTATGAGAATTTGAAACAAGTTTTAACTTCCTTACCAACGAGTGGAAATGTCATAAGCGGTTTAGAGCTATTAGCAGTTCAGTCCGATAGAATTGCGAACGATGTTAAGGGTTATGTGTTATAATATCATGGACAAGCTAAAGAAAAAGGTGACTTTCAACGAAACGAAAAATTCCGTACGGTACATGGTAGTGTGGGAATATGCCCACAGGCAAGCGCGAAGATCGATGTGGATGAATGCCGCTTTAGATCGGTATAGATTTCAAAGACGTATAGAGAATTGTGGTCGAGTGTTAAATAATATTTTAAGTGAAGAGCACAGACATTTTATTTACCTTGAACGCTTTAGTACTTAAGTTTTGTATTCTTGTAAACTATAATACGTAAACAATAAATAAAATATTTAAAAAAATATATGCATTTTATTAAACATTACTTCATTATAAATTCATTATATAACCAATAAACATTAGATAAATAATAATAATAAATAATAATAATAATTACTACAACCCATAACCTAAACCAAGGCCCCAGAAGCTATAAGCTTGTGCGGGAGGGAGGGGGCGATTATTATTATTATGTAGGCCCAATGTGCGGCTGCAGCCGACTTATAGATGGAACAGCGCAAATCCCACATTTGTGTTACAGCTAAGGGAAACTGCAGAAAACCTTAACCAGATCTGCCAGCACCGGGAGTCGAACCCGGGCCGCTTGGGTGAAAGTCCGGCACGCCAGACATTACACTACCAAGGCTGTTTAATATAAAGCACAAACACATAGATTTTTATTATGATAGAAACATGATACTTCATTAACTTCCGGTGGTGCTGGATGTTCTGGAAATTCAACAATCGACGTTGAAAGATATTTTTGTAAGAATTCCTTTTTTTCACACCCTTTTACATAAATCACTTCAGCTGATGTCGTCGCGTACCGAAGAATGTCTGGAAACATGAACGTCGGAGTCTCGCCTTTAGACCAAGCAATGCAGTGGTGATTCTTTATTAACCAATGTGCTTGTTTTCGGAGTTCTGCAGGTAACGTTGGAAATGGAAAAGGTGGTTTAAATACATAATGAGCTATTTTACAACCATCGTAAATAGCTAACTCTTTAGGCAAAAACTTGTTGTTAACAATCTTAAAGCCTTGAACGTCTACTACAAGACGCATAGCGGCTAACTAAACGAGGCTCAAAATCTTCATTTTCTTATATGTAATAATTCGACAATCGTCGTAAGTAGTCGTTTACAGTTGTCGTACTTGCTTTGTCAGTGCATTATACGTAAACATACGATCATCCAAAATTAGACAATATGCAGTAGTACTAGCGGCAATGCTTTTATGAGTTTCGAAAGTAACTCGAAGAACGACAGCTTTCCCTAGCAAGGAATCTTTCTGTCGCGAACAGTCGATGACGATTAGCGGTGCAATGGCTTTAAATTTCGATTTTAAAGATCGTTGGAAATTGGCATACATTTCATACAAGGTAGCAAAACGGTTCTCATCATAATTAATATTCAACTGATCGTATGGATATCTTTCAGTATTTAAAAATACGGTCACATTTTGTATATCACAAGGATCGAATGCACTCATATCTTTCTGTAACTGTCCATCGCGATTAGTATGAAAACCTAAGATAATGTAACGAGGTGTTTCTAGACTGGTGGATGTTTCAATAGACCAACTATGTTTATCGGTTTGTGGTATAGCTGGATAGATATGCGTTTCCCAACTTCTAAACGCCACCTCAGTATCAACATTTTTTCCGATGTATTTTGTCAATGATAATTCTTCTGCTAGCCCTGGTTGAATATGGGGAACTTTCCAATATATTTTTTTCAAGCTAACTTTAAGTTTTTCATTAGCATCCGTGGATATTATAGCATCAATATCGGAATTGCTTCGAATTAAAACCAATTCTTGACGAATGTTCATAATAATTTTTCCATAGTCTTCAAAAATTCCCAATAACATTGACAGAGGTATACAGGCGCTAAAATGACCTTTGCTATCCATCACAGTGCTATTACCTTCAGGAAACCATCCGGCATTTTGTAACTTGACACTATCGCTTGCGTTGTAGGAAAGGTAGCCTTTCATGGTAGACGTGAGTCCCACTTTCGTTACAGAATCCACCACAACACCATTCAATTCGTAGCGAATATCACTAAACAGATATGAAATTCCGTTGTTAATAAGTTTAGCCGTAGTAGATGGGGTACCATCTTCTTTCAATAACGTGCCTTCTACGTACAGATAACTGCGTGAGGGTAATGTGGACATGTCTTCTTGAATCGGTATTCGAATTTCGTCATTGTTTTCAAAACGAGTTGTATAGGGTTGATGGGTGTGGAATTCGGCACCTACGATCGAATTATCGACGAAAACTTTTTCGTACACATTTAGTATACTCATTGTAGAACAGTAAAACCAAGACGTTGTAAAAATAAGCGGTTGCGCTGTGTCACTTGATCGGCTAGCGATTGCGGACTAACCTGTTTTTGGTGACAACAAGTTTTTTTATAATCCGAGCGAACAGTACAAGCAGTATTATACTTGAACACCATCGCTAATGCTCTTCAAATGCAGTCCTATCGTCACGGTTTCTCCACGAAAATTAATCAGGTCACCATCTTGATCAACTATTTTAAGGGTAATGTTGGTAATTGTGTTGACGTTGATTGGTAAGTAGGGTACATGGTCAGGCGCTTCAATTATTTTGAATCCAGCAGGAACACTCGGGAAAAATTGATGTATGACATGATTCGGAATTCCATTTACATAATTACCAGTGGTAATATTACACGTTATAAGTAACGAGTTGACTTTAATAATGTTAATAGGAACATCAGATTCGTGACGTTCATTTTTTTTCAACTTCAAGGGCTTAAATCCTAATAAGGGTCCAATAGAGTGTTTAACCGAAAAGTCTATGACTTCGTCAGCTCGTATCATTGTTTTTAAAGTATTGTGATTTGGCTCTATGGACACAGTTATAGAATTTAATTGAGAATTAATGTAAGCTGCTATATCGGCTATTTCATAAGATCCGGTGGGTATATGTATAGCTTTCTGTCCAATTTTAAACACATTATTTTCCTCAGTAACGTTCGGAATGCTATTGAACGTTTCGAAATTGATCAATCCCATAACCCATTCTTTGGTGGTATCTAAATATATTGGCGGATTAAAATCAGAGCTTAATACGGAACTCTTATCGGATAAGATGAAGGTCAACGACATGTCGGAAGTCCAATGCAGACTGTAAACTTTTATCGAGCGTTATCATATAAAAAGTGTAGCACCAGGTGTCCACAATTGAATGAGTTGAGTTTTTGAAAAGAATCATAATTGTATTGAATAACGTTTCCACCATCGTCACTCTTAAAGTAATGAACAAGTTCTAGTGGAGGTTTCATCTGACCAATACTGTCAAAGTACAAAATTTGTCTACCACGTTTTATATACGATGTCCAATGCGTTCCCTCTCCTTCCCCACTATCTAAATTTACAATACTTGTTTCGTTTTTATGGATTCGTTGCGGCAGTTCATTTCGCATAAAGATACCTCTAAAACAGGGAATATTTAATTTACGAATATACTTGGAAAGATCGACATTGGTCAACGCACGGCGTGGTAGTTTCAACGGTAGTTTTTTGAACGTAAATATAGTCCCAATCCAGTTTTGTATGGTTTCAAATATAAACCTTTACCTATAGAAGCGGCTTCCATAGCCTTATTGTGTCGGCATGTTTCTTCTAGGGTCTCCTTAGCCGCCTTGGTTTCGTTAACGGCTTTTGCAACTGCCGCTGCCCCACCGCCCAACGAGCCCAGAGCTCCCAAAGCAGCAAATAAGAGAATGAGGGGCAGTATACCACCTTCTTTGGGGATGGGTATAATTCGTGATCGAGGATTGACAATACGTTTCCGTTTCAAAGCTGACAGTGCAAGTCGAGCAGAGCGTTTTAAAGAGAAATTTTTTACTTTACCACCAATATGCTTTCTGGCAATAGCAACAGCTTTGTTAAACGTAAGGAAACCTCGTTTCATCGCTGAAGACCGTTTCTTTTTCTTAATCCCCATACCCAACTTCATTTTTCCCTTCATAATACCAGCCACGGTAAGGGCTGCGGCTCTTTCTCCAAACGTAGCGTCTTTAGAACGAAACCTCTCCCACGCTCTGTGTCTTAGGATTTGGTCCGCTTTATGACGTTCACTCACTTTATTGGACTGGGAGTAGGCTATGTCGTGTTGTTTACATGCGTCGTCTAATGGATTGATACCGTAATCTCCACGAGCAAGTCGTTCTCGCAATCGCGTGCCAGGTCCGCAGTAGTTATATCCAGGTAAATGCAATTCCACCGGTAACTTATTGATGAGAGTGTTGATAACACCTTTACCTTTACGAGTTGACGAAGGAATTGTAGATTGTCGAGGAGTATGTTTCATAGCACTTACCCCTAAGACCGGAGAAGAGTGACTGGAAGTTCGCTTCTAGGTTTGTAATATATATGCTAAACTCACATAGGATCTATCACAACGTTGTTCGTCATGGAACAGCTAAAGTTAGTGAGACAGAGAGATCGATTACCAGTTATAAATCGTGATACTTGTTCAGCAACACCGGCAGTCTTTAAGCATAGTGTATTATTGGGAGCAGGATGCAAGCGAGGACTAATCGTAGGTAGTTCCGGCTGCGGTAAAACCAACCTAATGGTTAGTTTATTGGAACATCCCAACGGTTTACGCTTTGCAAACGTATATGTGTACAGTAAATCGTTGTATCAACCCAAATATATATATATATATATATATATATATATATATATATATATATATATATATATATTTGCGTGATCTGTTTAAATCGTTGCCCGTGGGACATTTCGAATACGACTCCTGCGAAACTATACTACCACCCACGGATGCAAGAACAAACTCTGTAATTATCTTCGACGATGTGGTCTGCGACAGTCAGAGCACTATAAGAGACTATTTCTGTTTTGGAAGACATAAAAATATCGATTGTTTTTATTTATGTCAGACATATTCCGCAATTCCAAAACAACTCATACCGGATAACGCAAACTTCATCATTATTTTTAAGCAAGATAACACTAATTTAAAACATATCTTTAATGATCATGTCAGCGGGGATATGACGTTCGAGAAGTTCAAGCAGCTCTGCATGCAGTGTTGGAATGAGAAATATGGTTTTGTAGTTGTTGACAAAGAGTCTCAACTTAACGAGGGACGCTATCGTAAAGGGTCCGATGCATATCGGAGGCATTAACTAACAGCATTAGTAACCATGGATAAGCGTATGGTTGAAGACCTGGTTAAGGCACGACACAATGTCAAACAGAAATATCAAAGTCTTAAATCCGAAATCGCACGCTCCGATGTAGAACTTCAACGTCGCTATAAGCCCATCACACAACCTTTGCGAGAATTTATAACGGGTGTTAAAACCGAACTCCTAACTCCAAAAGAGGAACCCATAAAGGAAGAGGTTCCCTCATTTTTTCCACCCTCAACTCCAGTATCACGATCTCTACGTATACCTCAGGTAATGCGAACACCACATAGTGCCCCCAGATTGCGTGCTCTAAGCACAGAACGATCCGGCATCGAACCAGTAGACGGGGAAGCTTCCGGGACACCTACGTTAGAACAACTCCAAGCCGAACTCGCTACCGAACTAGTAGAGAATTCCAGGCTTATATAGATGCTACCTTTAGTGGGCGCGCAAAACTATACATGGAGAAAATGTTTACTGATACGAAAAACGAGTTCGATCATCTATACGGAGTACGATTCCTTCCGGAGAAACAGGAATATTTTATTGGCGACTCCGAATTCGGTTTTGATGACGGAAATATGCTCATTACGAAACCTAATGGTAAAACATTTACGTATGAAGGTACGCGCGGTTTATACGAATTAGTATTTAAAAAGAAACCTCTCGGATATTTGCAAGCGGATTTAAAAAGCTACAAAGATCTTCTTTTACGAACCAACGCAGTCCGTAGAAATTATCTACATGATGCACCTTTGTTAGGAACCGGAACCAAATATTCCACAATTATCAAACCCCTTTTAACTGCACCTGGTGAAAAGGTAAGAAGTTTTTCTACTTCAACACCGGTGACGCGATCCAAAACGAGGGCATTAGCGAAAAAACGGGGAGCTGGACCAATGCGCGTGCTAAGTTACAATAATAAAAAGGTAGAATTCGTACCATGGAAAGATCCAAATAAATTAATAGGAAGGTTGAGACTTCTTTTAAGCTCGAAATCAGCCGGTCATACCGGTCACACCAATGAAATCATTTACATTATTGATGAGTTGCGAGCAGCTAAAATAATAGCATAAAGCATCCAACATGTTTAACACCTTGTTATTGTATCCTTGTCACTAGTAGAATCATGTCATTAGATAAATTCGGTAAACATCTTCAGAAAACCCCTGTCCAAGTGAAACTCGACACTCGTTCCAAAGTGAATCTTTTAGAAGATATACAAAATGTAAGGTACACAACAATGATGTATATGTGGGCGGACTCCGAGCCTGGGTCGAGCGAACCTACTATTGCCAACCTAAAGAAATATTACAATTTGAAAGGTAGCAACAGTAAACGGGAATACACAATACCGTTTACAGAAGGGATTGTACAAGAAGTTTGCAGCTCACCACCATGCATTATGTATGTAAACGGTATTCTAGTTGGTGGTGCTGTTAACTTAATTGGGAGACATTTGAGAAAAGGTGATAAGATTAAGGTGAGAAATACGTCGTTAGATCCGTCTGCAGCCGTCCCATTTTACTTCGAAGCTATTATTAGTCTTCCATATCATCATATATCATCATTACCTCAAAAACCATGACTCTGGATAAGTTCGGTAAACATCTTCACAAAACTCCTGTCCGAGTTAAACTCGACGCTCGTGCAAAAGTATTCCTTTTAGAAGACGTGTCTAATTTGCACTACGAGACAATGTTGTATATGATGGGAATATACAATCATGAAAAAGGTTATGCACTTTTGAACTCCACCAACTTCGAGTATGTAGTTCCTCTAACAAATGGTAGCATTAAACAAATCAAATACTATCCCACAGATGCGCAAATCTTTTTAAACGATAAGTTATACGATGCCGAATCACTCATCGGAGTGTCATTGAAGAAAGGGGATAAGTTTAAGGCGAAGAAGCCTGGATCAAAGGACATATTTATTTTTGAAGCCGTTATTAGTGTTCCAGCATTTTCCCAATGAGCATAAAACGTCAAATAATTGAGGAGCTGCATAAACCAGCTCGCAAACGATTTCGAAGAAGACGAATAATAGTAAAGGGATTATATGATTTATATATGGCGGATCTCGTGGAAATGATACCGTATGCCAAGACCAATAAAGGATTTCGATATATTTTGGTATTGTTAAATATGTTTGGCAAAAAGGTATGGGCATGTCCTATTAAACGCAAAACCGGAGAAGAGGTAACGCAAGGAATGAAGAAGCTATTACGGTCTGCGGGGAATCCTCCACGAAATTTACAAACAGATATGGGAAAGGAATTTTACAACACACACTTTCGCAAGTTAATGCAAAGTCTGAACATAAATCATTACAGTACGTTTTCCAGTATGAAAGCAAGTCCGGTGGAACGCGTAAACCGAACTCTCAAAAACAAGATGTGGAAGGAATTTTCCATGCAAGGATCCTATAAGTGGCTGCAGTTGTTGCCTCAGGTAATTGCGAAGTACAACTCAACAGTACATCGAACCACCGGATTCAAACCTATTGACGTCAGACATAGAAACTCCAAAAAAAATTTACAGACATCCTTCAAGTTTCCAAAAACTGTTGACCCGCAACGTCCTAAATTCAAAATTGGTGATCACGTCCGAATAAGTAAGCACCGGGAAGCTTTCACAAAAGGCTACACTCCAAGCTGGAGTACGAAAATTTTTAAGATTAAAAACGCTCGACTAACAAATCCTACAACTTATATTTTGGAAGATGTCAAAGGTGAGGAAATTCGTGGAGGATTCTACAATGAAGAACTGCAAAAAGCGAAGTTTAAAGACACTTATTTAGTGGAGAAAATTTTACAAAAAAAGGCAAATCGAGTATTAGTCAAATGGTTAGGATTCGATAAAACACATAATTCTTGGATTCCCAAACGTGATATTATTTAGAGCATTTTGTAACGTTAAAACTAAATAGCAATTAGCTTCTAGGCATATTACTACTTATTTCTCGAAATGTAATGCATAACCAAATAAAGATTCCTTTTTTTAACATTTTATGACTTATTATTTCAAGTTAGTTATTCCATAAGGAAAGAACAATGCAAATACCAAAAATAATACTTTTATTGTATATTATACATATAAATGTTAATTTCTCCATAAGGAAAGAACAGTACACATAGCAAAAGGTAAACACATTTATTACACAGAAATAAACTATACATAATAAACTACACGAAATAAACTATATACATTTATAAACATACCATGGATTCACAAATTCCAAACATTTAGTTATGTAAAGATAATTTAACGTTCTACATACATATTTACAAATTTATACACTACAATTACAAATCATCGACTGTTGCTTCCATCAAATTAATTAGTTTATCTAAATTTGATTTTTGAATATCATTTTCAATGATTTCCATTAATAAACCTAAATCATCATCTTTTGCTGAAATCTCGTGATGGCTCCAAGCTAATGTTTTGGTTGTTCCCGGTATAAGAAACCGCTTATCGTCATGAGCAGATAAAGCTACCTTATTTCGCATTTCTGTGTATACGTTATGCATATCCGACTTAAAAACGTACATTTTGCAAAATATTGTTTTTACTTGATTAGTAGCAACCGCTTCATAGTCGCTTTCTTTCAAAACTGTTTTTATAACGTTTTTTCGTACACCTTTCGCTTTTTTATGTAACACATCCGCGACGTTGACACAATAGGCTTTAGCACTGGCTCCGAAATAGCTTTTGATAGGAACACCTTTATATTCATCTTTCATTGCACCTAAAACGGATTCGTTGACGGGAATTCCATGTGGGTTATCATTAGCTAAATTTGATGTATCAAATAGTTCAATATGTGCTTTAATATCATTATAAAAATTATCAGTACGAATTTCAATCACTAACGAATCCGTGTCGGTATACAATAAAGAAACATTATCTCCATACTTTGGTTTCAAGAATTTATAGAAAAATTTATAAATAACCGTTTTCGACATATCCAAAATACTAAAACCAACATAGACCGGCTTATCATAACAGATCGATAATCTTTCCATATCAATCGCTACCAGATTTTCCGAAAAAATGGTCACACTTTTACAATTAGATCTAGCGATGTATGTTTCCGCACCTGGTTTTTTCCCGATTTTTTCAAAATGCGATAGAAGTTTGATATCAATTCTATTTTCAACGTTTTCCATCGTCTTTCCAAATACACTGTTAACCATCAATTTAAAAAATGCCTTCTAGAATGAATTGGTTGCCTTATTACGTAAAGAGGTGTTTAAATCAATATACGGTCTTAACCAAGGTGATTGATCAAATTTTAAAACTCTGTGAATTTTTTTCAAAATCAATCCATGATCGAGACATTGCTTTAAGTTTCGATAATGAATCACATATCTTTCCTTATCGTACAAATTTGGAATCAAACGAGTGCGGTTCATGTTCTTGCACACGAACGGTAAACGGTTTTTCAGAATCCGGTTCTGCACTAGATATTGGGGTCAGAACAGATTCAAAATCAGCGTAAATCACAAAAGGTACTTTTAATTGTTTCTGAAAATTTTGAAATTTCAATACATTTTGAGGTATCTGTCTGCCCATTTTGTACCTAACCAATTCGGTAGTCGGTATTTTCGAAGACACATAATTACAATCATACTTAGTATGTCTGTTTAATTTATCAGAAGAAGCAAAATATTGTAAGCAACCGTCGCAGAAATGTTTTGCAGTTTTATGACCAGATAATTGTCTAGATAATAATCTACTGAAGTTTTTAATGTATGTGTAATGAGATTCTCCATTATCATTAACAATTAGTAAAATCTTGTTTATTGTTTCCAGCCTTATTTTGTGGAACTCCATAATCATGAAATAAATAAAGATTATTAAAAGTTTCACAGTTTTATTAAAATACAACCTGACAATATTGTTTCAACAGCTATGCTGTCATTATCAAAGGTAATATAATTATAAACAAACACGTCGCTAAGGTAGATACAAAATAGGTAACTAGATAAAATAATAATAATAATCAGAATTAAATATCTAATACTTCCAGTAACGGGGAATTACTGAGCTCAAGTTGTTCATTCATTAAAGGTACCCTGAGTTTGTGTTTGTATATCTCAAAGGCTTCTAAAATGTCTAATTTGCGTTTGTTATTACAAAAATGTAGGAATTTAATATTATTTTGAGGAGTCATTGTGTGATTTTGTTCTAAAAGGTGTTTGGCGTAATTCGATTTTTCAGGATGTTTATTTTTGTAATGACGTACGTGTTCTTTATATCTTATGTCAAAATTTCGAAGTGTTTGTCCAATATATACCGAACTACAAAAAGAACAATTTAAACGGTAAATGCCCGATTTCATGATATCATGTGTTCTGTCTTTAGCATTAAATAAAAATGAAAAAGTGTTAGTGTTGGTTTTAAATGTTATTTTATAATTGTTGGTTTTTCTTAGTATATGTGCAATTTTTTCTGATATTTTGCCAAAATATGGTATAGATATGTAATTTGTGTCTTCTGTTTGATTGTCAATGGGATATATTCTTTTGATAGCTAACCTATAATCTTTTCGTTTAATTAAAGTGTCAATCATGTTCGGATTATAATGATTTGCATGTGCTAGTTGTTTAATGGTTGATATCTCTTTGCTAAAATCTGATTTTGTTAGTGGAATAGTTAAAGCTCTGTGTACTAATGATCTGTATGCTGCTATTTTATGTGTATTGTGGTGACAAGATTCATTTGGTATTGTTATGTCTGTTTGTGTTGGTTTTCTGTATATGGAAAATTCTAAAAGATTGTCTGCGTTAATCTTTTAATAAACTTTCTAGACTTAAATATCAAGATTAACGCAGACAATCTTTTAGAATTTTCCATATACAGAAAACCAACACAAACAGACATAACAATACCAAATGAATCTTGTCACCACAATACACATAAAATAGCAGCATACAGATCATTAGTACACAGAGCTTTAACTATTCCACTAACAAAATCAGATTTTAGCAAAGAGATATCAACCATTAAACAACTAGCACATGCAAATCATTATAATCCGAACATGATTGACACTTTAATTAAACGAAAAGATTATAGGTTAGCTATCAAAAGAATATATCCCATTGACAATCAACAGAAGACACAAATTACATATCTATACCATATTTTGGCAAAATATCAGAAAAAGTTGCACATATACTAAAAAAAAAAAAAAAAAACAACAATTATAAAATAACATTTAAAACCAACACTAACACTTTTTCATTTTTATTTAATGCTAAAGACAGAACACATGATATCATGAAATCGGGCATTTACCGTTTAAATTGTTCTTTTTGTAGTTCGGTATATATTGGACAAACACTTCGAAATTTTGACATAAGATATAAAGAACACGTACGTCATTACAAAAATAAACATCCTGAAAAATCAAATTACGCCAAACACCTTTTAGAACAAAATCACACAATGACTCCTCAAAATAATATTAAATTCCTACATTTTTGTAATAACAAACGCAAATTAGACATTTTAGAAGCCTTTGAGATATACAAACACAAACTCAGGGTACCTTTAATGAATGAACAACTTGAGCTCAGTAATTCCCCGTTACTGGAAGTATTAGATATTTAATTCTGATTATTATTATTATTTTATCTAGTTACCTATTTTGTATCTACCTTAGCGACGTGTTTGTTTATAATTATATTACCTTTGATAATGACAGCATAGCTGTTGAGACAATATTGTCAGGTTGTATTTTAATAAAACTGTGAAACTTTTAATAATCTTTATTTATTTCATAATTAGTAAAATATTTACGTGATTTCTTTTTTTTTTCAATTTACTATAATAAAGAGGTCCAACAACCTCATTCTGCTTACGATTATTTTTAAACACTTCTTGCAGAGTATAAACATTTACTGAGATATCATCATTAACTGATAAGAAATATGGTATATCTTTTAACGTTACCGGAAATTGTACACCATTTAAATTAAGAATCGTTGCGGGATCTGGATACGATGAACATCGGTGTGCCGGTCCTTTTGGTGCAACGAGGGCAGACACGATGCTCCAAGCAAAACACCGATCATCACCATTCTGTACATTGATTACAGCTTTCTTTCGCTGGACGTCTAGAGGTAAGTTCAGAAAAGAAGAGGTCCTTAAAGGATTGTATTTAGAGATGTTAACCTCCAAAAACAAACATCTTACCAAAGTCCAACCTAAACAGAATGGAAAACGTATGAAAGTAATGAAAGTAGTAAGTAGTTTCGGACATTTTGATGAAATCAACCATTCCTGATATTAATAAAAAACACTTACCACTGTCTTTTTCTTCGAATTCTGTCGCTTTTTGGTCAATGATGGTGATAGCATTAGCATAGAACTCCTCCACATCGGACCCGTCGGTGATAACAGCATTTCGAGTTTGAAATGATTTAACATCATCCAGTCCCTTACTTTCCAAAATATAGTAACCGAAATACTCCATATTTACTTTAATCGCTGTGTGTTTATCAACCTCTCTACTTATCAAAGGTAATACTTTCGGTTGCAGTTCTTCCAGAAATTCTTTTACATCCACCGAGTGTTGTTGGGGTGAAACACGATAACTCACGATTCGAGATTTGAAGGCGGATCTTATAACGGATACATCTTGATCGTGATCGCTGACCTGGCATGCTCTATCACGATGTCTGCTGCTACGTAAATGTTCAAGGTAGCACGATCGTTGGACGTGCAGATCGCATATGTCACAGAACACCATGGGATCTATAAACAAATCCAAGAATTAAAAAAAAGTCCCTACTAAATAGAAAAGAACTATTACCGTTCCTCCTCCGCCGTTTTTCCGGTGGCGGAATTTGATCATGACAAGACTTCATGCGATGGCTGTTTAAACCATCAACGCTGCTAAAGCTTCGTGAACAACGATCACATTGAATCATTTTAACAACTAGTTGTACACAGAACAGCCAGCAACGTGAAACTAAGAACAATGCGAAGACAATGTTACATTTACAGGAGAAAAATCGAGATAGGATAAAAGGAAATCGAAATATTACGAAAGGATCACATTCACGTTCGAGGACCAGGCTCGATGAGTGGTCTGCGAGTTTCTTTCTCGCATAATAATTTCAATTGTTTATCCATTAACAACTCATCGAGTCTAGCTAACTCGGCAACCATCCGTACTCTCGCAGCTTTTAATTTGGATATTTCTTCCTCTCTTTCAGTCACACATCTGCAAACCAGCTCGATCCGATCTGCGGCCTCTGCAAAGGGGGAGGAGGTGCGTAAAAGTATGATTTCACTCTCTCTCATAGTATTAGCTTAGCTTAGCTTCCTGCTTAGAAATCCTTACACAGTTGCTCTATAATTCAGTATCTTACTGAATTACATCGCTGAATCAGTATGTCTTCTGAAAGTCTATTCTTTGTTAAAGCAAACCCTAACGCTTTACCACCGTTTAAGGCTACACCCCAGGCTGCAGGTTTTGATTTACATAGTGTTTGCAATGTTACAGTTCCTGCACACGATCGACTTCTAGTTAGCACAGGTTTGAAAATAAAATTGCCAGATAGTTGTTACGGTCGAATCGCTCCTCGTTCAGGTTTAAGTCTCAAATATATCGACGTTAGTGCGGGAGTAATTGATCCGGATTTTACGGGTATAGTGCAAGTTCTTCTTGTCAATCATTCGAACTCACCCTTTGTAGTGCGTGCCGGTGACCTAATTGCTCAACTCATTTGCGAAAAGATATCTTTTCCAGAAATTGTTGAAGGATATGAAATTGCCCTCTACCAGCAGAGGGGATGGTGCTTTTGGTTCTACTGGGATGCATTAAGTTCTGTTTAGCTTATAATTACTCATATGGTTGTATGCTGATTGTAATCTAATAAAACAAGTTTTGAACTTCATTGCATTTTTATTTATATTACTTATTTATTACTATTATTACAATTATAATACCAATACTAATTCTTCATATAGATTTCGACAAAGCTCCTTGACTTTAGGACTCATTGTAACATGGTGATGACATCATTATGGTCACCCGCTGTTCGCATAAAATGTAGAAAGTGAATGCTTAAGAGTTAGTTTCTAACGTGCCGTTATAAAGTATTGATCTCTCGACCAAACGACAATTGAGATCAATAATCCACTTTTATCTGTTGAAGACGTTATACAGTTACCTATCGATTTTCTGAAACGCTATTATGCACATGATGTAGCTCGAAACTTTCGTCAACTTCCTAAAGATCTACAACAGCAACTGCACCAATATCAATACTGCACTGTTGATTTTCCTAAGGAGGGCGATGTTCTAGATGGTCCGCCGCTTTTAAAAATAAATTGCTCCCGTTGTAAGACATGTAACTAAATGTTTATGCAACTTTATTTCTAATAAATGTTTATTCAAATTCTTTAATTTATATTTATAATAAAAACCTTAACCTCAACCTTTACCTCAACCTTAACCTCAACCTTAACCTTAACCTTAAAACCAGAGAAGCCTTAACCTTAAAACCAGGGAAGCCTTGACCTCGGCAGAAAGTGGTAGTGGTAAAGAAGTACGTAGAAAGTATAAAAGACGTGTCGATCGTAGTGGAGTCAGTCTTTCATCGACTTAAGTAAACATACCTTCTTTTAATTAAGTACTAAAAGTTGTGATGCCAAAGGTATTATCCAAGAGTTTCTACGGCAGACTTGGGAATGGTACACATGGGAGTCGCCCATATATCAATATTGATCAAGAGGGTATTCACGGTCCACTAGCCGAATATGCGTGTGAATGGTTAAATGACTGTCGCAAGAAAAAGAGTGTTGATGGTGAAATACTAACTAAGGTTATTGGTAATAAAGACACACCTATTGCTGTATGCAAACCTCGACATATAATGTATAGAAAGCGTATGAAGAAAGTATTATGTCATGTGTGTAAAGTAAATTATGCCAATTATGTACATAATGAAACGTTTGATGTTGTTCGTTATCCTAATCTAATATGTAATAGCTGTGCCAAGAAGGATGATGAATATGCTACAAGCGTGTATTCCGATTCCGGTAGTAACTATAGTGATATTGATTTGGATGATATATTAAATTAAAATACTTAATGTATTTATAACAATAAATGTTTATGCACATTCTTTCATTTTTATTTATTACCTTGACCTTAAAACCAGAGAAGTGTTAGTCTTAACCTTGAACCGCTAAAAATCTAACCTTAGCAGGAAGTATAATAAACCTTCACCTTAAAAATCAGAGAAGCCTTGACCTTCAGCTTAAAAATCAGTGAAGCCTTGACCTTTAACCGCCAGAAAATTTAGCCTTGAAGGTTGACCTTGGCAGAAAGCAGAAAGTGGTGGGAGGTGGTCCCAGAAACCCCATTCTTTCCCTACTTGTAACAAAGAACGGTTGAGGAGATATAAAATTAACCCTATTTCGGGGGTTGTTTCTACCCTGCTAGTCTATGAATTTAGAATTGTCCTTTTGATATATTATTTTGTATATTTTATGCAGGTTATTAAAGAAAAGTAAATCATTTTAAAAAGAACGGTTCCGGAGTTATAAAATTAATTCTACTTCGAGGGTTGTTTCTACCCTGCCAGCCTATGCATAAAGAAACGCGTTTTTGACAGGTTATTTTGTATACTCTCAGCCATCTTTTCAATAAAACTAGATTATGTAACAAAGAACGGTTGCGGAGATATAAAATTATCCCTATTTGGGGGGTTGTTTCTACCCTGCTAGTCTATGAATTTAGAATTGTCCTTTTGATATGTTATTTTGTATATTTTAAGTTATTTTTAAAGAAAACTAAATTATGTGACAAAGAACGGTTGTGGAGTTAGTTAAAGGCCCTTTTAAGTCATTGGGGTCTATTTGGGTTATTTAGTATTTTAACAGTCGGGAATAATAAAAGAAACTAATTAGTCAAAGCTGTTTGTTTAAAATACTTATCGTTACCGAGAAATACGCTTGTAAAGTTGGAAAACTGTAAAGTGATGTTATTGGTTCCTGCCACGAACGGAATTCACTCGCGCACACACTACATTACTATGCACGATATCATATCAGAGTATCATCATGCTTTATTATTTGCAATCTATACTTACATTCATCAAATGTTATAGCAAATTAAAAATTTAATAATAAAATTCATAATTTTCCTATGAAAACCAGTTTATTTTTTTAAATGAGACAAAATTCGTGAAGTGGACACGTAACCTGACCCTTAATTGATTATTCTTGATTTGTCAATAGTTATAAACAATAACATTTTTGTGCAACGATTTAAGAAGCATTTATTTTTTTAAGCTACTAAAAGATTAAAATCAAAATTATTCAGCAAATCTCTACATAACGAAATAAAGATTAATATCAAGTAAATATTTTTTATCCAACATGGTATTCTTATAAACAATAAGGGATTTATAATAAACAAATTCAATTATTTATGACTTGTTAATCGACTTGGAACATTTTTCTAATTAATTTATATTCTCTATATACATTTACCAAAACATTATTGAAAAAAAAATTTCCGATCCAAATTTTCTAGGAAATTAAAACAATTTTTATCGAGTCCGCGAATTTTAGCAACAATAGGCATAAATACAAGAGTGCAACAGCTGTTTGGATACAAATGTAGTAAAGTCTTACTGATAAATGTTCTGAATATATGGTAGCGTACTTACGTGGCCTGACAAACATCACATTACATGCTGTAATTTCTTAGAAAATTTGAACCGGGAAATTTTCTTTTCAGCAATGTTTTGGTAAATGTTAGAGAATATTGATTAAAGATCTCGATTAAGAAGTCGTAAATATTTGAATTTGTCGACGAACAAAAAGTTCGTCCTGAATTCGTGAAGTCTGTCGCCTTTTTCCTTTTTGACTTTTTTGAATTTTTCTTTTTGGAATATTATAGTACATCAAATTCTAAGAAACTTTTGATTGAAACACTTTTTTGTATCTCTTCGGGAAAGTGGTCAAAATGACAACCGGAAATTTCGGTAAATTTTTGAAAAATGAAAAAGTTTGTATTTTTTAAAATTTACGAAAACAAACATTTTTAGCAACAAATTTTTTGTTAACGAAAAATTTTAGGACTTATGACAACTAATGTGTTACGTCAACATTAGTTTTCAAAAATAAATTAGTTTATTAAGTATACAGTTGTTATTGTTCGTCATGGCAATACTAGCTCTGCGCATTCTCAACTGGTTTATTGTAAATCCCTTATTGTTTATAAGAATATCATGTTTGATTAAAAATAATTACTTGATATTAATCTTTATTCCCTTATGTAGAGATTTGCCAAAGAATTTTGATTTTAATGTTTTATTAACTTAAAAGATAAATGTTTCTTCACGACCACTATAGAATTTGTAAATTCTGAAATTAATTTTGATAATAAAAACTTAATATTCTAACTCTTGTTGTAGAATAAATATTCTAAAACACTACCCTACTTATGTGTTTTGCATGTATTTCATTCCATCATCACTAGATATGGAATGAGTATTCTGTAACCAGTTTAATAAAAAAACGGTTAGCCTTGATTTCATTGTTTACATTAAATGTCATACTTTTTAAAATTATTGTGCTTGTTTTCAAATTGTAAATACTGTTAATTTTAAATTTTCTTGTGGTCTTGGAGAAAGCACGGTCTGTTACTCGGTTACAATGGAAATTCGATGCTCGTGGTTCCTCTCGCTCGCTTTCTGCTCACGTTCGGAACCTTCCACTCGCATCGAATTTCCATTCTAACCTCGTTACAGAATGTACTATTCTGAAATCGTTGCACAAAAATGTTATTGTTTATAACTATTAACAAATCAAGAATTTTATCAAATCAATTAAGGATCAGGTTACTACCATTAAATAACATAGGAGAATTCATATTAACGTATAATGTCGTACCACTGATAAATACGTGGTATACCGAAATGAAAGAAATAATTATTGAGTTCATAATAAAATGTCTACTAAAATTTCTTTCTTTATTTAGAAATTATGCAGTCAATATTGTTTTTCTTGTGATAAAAAGTTTCAAAGAAATACGATACTTACTTATAATTTTATTATACACACCAGCTCGAAGCCTAAGTTGTTTATGTAATAAATTACAGCAAATGTAAATATTTCGTCATTATCCGGACCACATAATCAACCTGGTCCCCGACGTGGTCGGGGATGTAGTCGCAGATAGACCGTGTGTGCCCTACATAAGATACCTCATATTGTAATAATGTAATAACATGGATTTACAATACATCGATACTTTGGTGGAATAAAAGCCATAATACACAAATGTTTGGAAAAGACTGCTTTAAATTTCAAAATAACGCTCTGTTATTGAATTTCGAAAGAAAGGAGGAATAGAGTTCTTTAAAAACGCCGATACAGGGCATTTTTCTTCCAAAACTCAAAATTTTTAGCAAAGCTTTTTCCAGACAGAATTTGTATTAAGTCTTTACTCCATTGAGGCTATCAATTTTAAGAACGATGTCGTAGATTTTTAAAACTTTAAGTTAACAAATCAAAAGCGATATGTTATTTAAAGAATAGATTTAATAAGAAAAATAAATTGGACAGAATTGAATGTAATTTTATTGCAAGAGCTAATAGTGTTTTATGTATGTGGAAATTTTTGTAATTTGATATCTGTATTATTTCTCAAGTGATTCTATGAAATAGAGGGTAATGCATTCTGGCCTTCTAGTCCCATAATCAAGAACTTTTTTTACAAAAGATAGTATTTTGTTAATAAAACAACAAATACGACAAGAAATCCTAAAATTATTCACGAGTTAATTAATAAATAATCCTTTAAAGAAGTATTTATTAATTAATTCATGAATATTTTCCAAATTTCTTAACGTATTTGTTCTTATAAAATATAACTCAGTATTGTCGTGGTCGCTGAATAAATTGTACATTACAGTAGGTTTTCTTCCATCCAACTATCTTGTGTCCACGATACATTCCACGCCGATTCGACCAAAGTTGGCGCGGTACCATCATAGATTTTTTTATATTTTGCTCACGTAATACCCATTCCAAGCCTTATATAAAGCTCAAATGTTACTGCCCATAAATACACCGTTCGCGAGATATAGAGGTTTATTTTTTTCAGTTTTAAACGTACATGCCTATATTCAAATGCCATTTACTCGGATTTCGTATTAGTTAGGAAGGTCGAGTTTTTTGCATTTGAAAGAGAATGAAATGGACTATCTACAGTAATTTGTTCGTTTTTACAATATTTGTAACAGTATATTATCTGAGTTTTTAACAAATTTTGGCATTTCTCAAAATCGGTTCCATGAATTTTTTTCAAAAAAATTACAACTATTGTATGCAATGTTCTTATAGTTGCGTTAAAATTTCAATTTGGTATCTTTATGGAATCAGAAGTTATGAATTTTCTTCTATAGTAGCGCGAATAAAATGTTCTGAAACGACATGCCTGGTATTAAGAACAGCGAATGTGACTCTCTAAATGTTCCATTAATTTTTTCCAAAAAGTTCACAACTATTGGATGATATGTCCTTATCATTGTAATAAAATTTCAACTTGGTATCTCAATAGAATTGGAAGTTGAGACATTTTATCCATAGTCGTGCGTATACACTGTACATACTGCAACAAGAATTATATCCGAAGTCCACGGGACGCAGTTGCGAGCAAACCTATTGTAGGCATATATTATATGATAATACAACGAATTATAGTAATTATTACCACTCTTGTTTTAACAAATCAAACTGAAAACAATCATTTGAAAATCATAAGTTTTCGCTACAACTTTTGCGATACGAAAGATCAACCAAATGTTGATAAACTTAATATTAAAAAAAGGTAGGTTTTGCTGAAAATTATAATTGAATTTGAAGCACATGAAGGATTTTTGAACCAGCGATTTATCAGATTCAGAAGACTTCCTGAAACTCTAAAGTTCCATTCTACTCTTCCTGTTGGTATCGAAATTCTTATTTATTTTCAAATGATTGTTTCCAGTTTGATTTGTTAAAGCAAAAGCAGTAATAATTATAATTCGTTGTATTATCATATAATCAGGTGCGGATCCATAGAATTATTTGGGGGGAGGATTTTTGGAAAAATAATTGTTTTAATACATAATAATTAAACAAACATTATTTGATTGTATCCTATGTATATTTATTTATAGATTTTTTTGGGGGGGAATTTCCCCCATTCCCCTACCCCCGTTAATCCGCGCCTGATATAATATATACCTACAATAGGTTTGCTCGCAACTGCGTCCCGTGGACTTCGGATAATTCTTGTTGCAGTGTGTAAAGTGTATACGCACGACTACAGAAAGAATGTCTCAACTTCCAACTCTATTGAGATACCAAGTTAAAATTTTATTACAATGATAAGGACATATCATACAATAGTTGTGATTTTTTTGGAGAAAATTAATGGAACATTTTGCGGGTTACATTCGCTGTTCATAATACAAGTGCATGCCGTTTCATTTTGTTCTCACGACTATAGAAGAAAGTTCATAACTTCTGATTCCATAGAGATACCAAATTAAAACGCAATTATAAGAACATTGCATACAATAGTTGTAATTTTTTTGAAAAAAATTGATGGAACCGATTTTGAGAAAAGTCAGAATTTGTTAAAAAACTCAGATAATATACTATGTTACAAATGTTGTAAAAATGAACAAAAATTTTTGTAGATAGTCCATTTCATTCTCTTTCAAATGCAAGAAACCCGACCTTCCTAACTAATACGAAAGCCGAGTAAATGGCATTTGAATATAGGCATGTACGTTTAAAACTGAAAAAATAAATCTCGCGAACGGTGTATTTATGGGCAGTAAAATTTGAGCTTTATATAAGGCTTGGAAAGGGTATTACGTGAACAAAATATTAAAAAAATCTATGGGGGTACCGCGCCAACTTTGGTCGAATCGGCTTGGAATGTATCATATAAGTGAAGTTGATAAATACTTATTGAATAAACGAATACAAGCGGTATCTATTTAGAACAAATTTAAAATTTATTATGCTTACAAGGTGAATCATAGTAAAACTTCATGGACTCATTTTAAAGCTAAAAGAGCATAGTTTTCATAAAAAAATATTTTATAGTAAAATATTGAATTTCTAATTCAAGGTCACATGAAGTGAGTCAATTTTTTAGGAATACGATGTGTTATGCAGCTAGATGTAGTCCAGGGAAGCCTTTGGGAGCAAATAAATTGTTAAATATAGTACACTCTAAAAAGAGAATCGGTAAATTTACCCTAAAAATGGGGGCAACTATGTTACCTCCATCTTTTGAGGTAAATTTACTTCAACATAGTAACTTACATAGTAACTCAACATTTACTTAATTTTCATAGGAAGTGGGAAATTTCAATATTAGGTTAAATTTAGACTGTAATGATTCCTATTTAAATAAATTTACAGATTAAAATTACATACTCAATGTAATTTCAATGTAAGTGAGTATACGAAACAAAAAAATTACTTTTTAAAATGACTTTAAAATTTCACTATTTGTTTTACGAAAAGCTACATGTTTTTATCACATGCAACACACCACTGGCTTTGAAGAAATTTATTATTAATAAGAAATGAAGAACTCTACCTTGAAGAAATAGCGTGCTTTTTGAAATCAGATTTTACTATGTGACGGTCCCGAGTAATGTCGTGGTTACAACTATAAAAATGGATTTTATAAAAAAGTAAACATAAAGTAGCCTTTAAATCTGTTGTATCCTAAATTCGTTTGAGTTTTTTTTAGTTTTGCTTTTCTAAATAATCTCGTTTACACTTGGTTTCGTCAGAGTACCTAATTAAATTTGTCAACTCGTGATAGTAGTTACGCGTGACGGTCCTTAGTTTTAGCATTTTTAAATCAATATAAAAATACAAATCAAATTTTTGGCTATAGTTTTTTTACTTGAACTTCATTGATAATTATCGGAACTATCGAAATGTAACAAGATATATAAATTTTAGCAAATAGTTTGGCTGTAAGTGTCTGGATACCAGAAATGCACGGTTTCGGGATAATGGCCCACATACTTACCGATTCTTTTTTAACTTCTACTATAAAATAAAATTCTTCCTACCTTGGGTCATACGTGTAAGTATTTGTCTTTAATAAATCTGCACTACACTACAACGAAAAATAAAATGTTAATGAACAGTTCGTTCGATATCGATGGGGTACGCCTCGCCGATTGCGCAATCTTTTATATGAAATCATTAAAAAAAACTGGTACACATCATTCTGACCATTCCCCAAAAGCCCAATTCAGACTGTTCCTAATGGGTTTCTGAATTTTTTCACGAAACGAAAGTCATCACTCGCCAGCAAACAAGTGAAATCTGCGTTTTAGTATGCTTTTATCTCATCGGTAAAAAACATACTAAGGTCAAAATTACACTATACTTGTTTATCTTATCTTTAATATTACACTAAAAATGAATCAAATTATTGATCAATAATACATTTGCAAGAAAAATTTTTCTGCGGTATGTAAATTTACATTATGGATAGTGATTTTAACCAGTTAAATGTAGTAGAATTACTTATATTTATAAACAACTATTAACGTATGGGTAAAGTTGAATCTTAGAGTAAAACTAGCAGTTCAGACCAGAGTATTGAATCAGGTATTTAGTAAATATCTGTGCTTTATTTAATAATTTTCATTTGTAAGAAATTAACTATAATAAAACCTTTGCTACATGTTTCGAATTTGTTTCTGTAATATTTTTCAAAAAGTGGTTTTTCAGCTTCTAAACGAAGCCTCTGATGTGGGCATCGGGGCAGGTAAAGCAAAAGCGACACTTTCTCGCCAAAAGCGGGACGTTTGGTCACCTTAGGTAATTTTTTAGGAATCAAAATTCTGTAATAAAATAAATAAAATGTCTCTAAAAATGCAACAGTTCTTAAAATCTATAACGGCATTGGTGGGCGCAAACTCAGAGCAAGATGATAGTGATAAAATATTTAAGAAAAATTTAAAAATAAAATTGTGTGGGCCAAGTTCAAGTGAACTTGAGCGCATTATAATTTCTGTTTTAGAGGGCAGCGCAAATTCTAATTTGAACGGCGCTAAATAGCGCTAATTCAGTGCTAAAAATTGGTATATTATGAGCCTTAGTTTCAAAATCTTCCCGCAGGTTGAGTTAGTAAGATTTGTGGTGCTGGTTGATTATAGTTGATTAAAGTCTTAATTAATTAGATAGATGTAAAATTTATATTTTTTTAATAAAAATTTGTAAAAACCATATTGTCATAAGTTGTTCCAAAATAGAGTTCACAATTATAGCTTACTAAAATAGCAGATTAGATTGAGCACGTAGAGCGTTCTTATAAAGCTCTTATAGGACTTGAGTATCAATAGAAAATTTAATCGTGGCTATTATAGATCGTATAGTCGTATAAAAGTTGTATAGTTCATATTTATAAATTAGATGTGTTATAAAAGTTAAAAAGTATTATCAACAAATAATACACTACAGAGGTGTTTGTTCTAATTAAAAATGTATTGAAGAGATTTAATAGCTACTATTAAGATATTTATATACTACCCTAAATAATAAAGTATTATAAAGTAGTAATAGTAACATTTAAACAACTATTGTTGCAGGAAATTAGGTAATAAAGACTATAGTATGTACAAAGAAGTGACATATGAGAAGCACTCTATACAACTTATTTATACAACTTAAGTTTGTATTATCAATTAGGAGACTTTTGAAACCTTAATAAATCTTGAAGACATTCTGAAAATCATTATAACTGTTTTATAAAAATTTATCGACACTTAAAATTCACAAAATATTCATTGGGTAAAGCTTATACAGTTCTACAAGTTACATTTAAATTGACATGATCGCATTGTCTTTGCACAACCCCTTTTTATAACAAAACCAGGAAAAATTACTTCGTTTTCGAAGGCATTTGGTTAGTACATATGCACTACTTACTAATTAAGATGGTATGCAGTTGTCACTTGTGAATTAGTATTATCAGTGGTTTTATAGGTGATATGAGTCAAAAAACGATGTCATAGCCTCTTGAAGTCTCACTGTGTCCCTCAGTAAATGTATCAATAATTGGAATTGCAATACATAATTTATATTATTTAAAGTATGCACATTAATAGTATAGATATACAAATCTCATTTTAAACTACTGATTAAAAAAGTTATGACATTATGAAAAAAATGCACTTTTTCTCCTGCTGCTATACAAAACCCCATGTCTTCAGATATACTTCATGGTCAAAAACAGTCCTAGGAAAATAACGGTCTTAACAAGAAGTAAATAAATAAACAAACTTGTTCTTATGATCCGCCAAATACATAAATCATATTTTATTCCAATTTCATATTAACTATAATTAAACGTTGCCTTAATATTTTTCCGCCGCGTCACAAAATTTACATTGTGCCATCCCACTATGGGCGAAAACAGCGTCGGAAATGCACTTTACAGAAAAAAAATAAACTCACGTAAACTCATTTTCTAATTACATAGTTTCCTAAAAAATACTTCCAACCTGCCAAATACAGAAAAGATCAATTTAACTGTTGATGATATGGAAGATACACCTTCCCGTAGTTGCTTGAAATCATGAGTCCTATTAAGTATGAAAAACTTTCCTAAGGAAGGCATTTAATAGAATTACTACGTAAAGCCGAAGCTCAGAATTATTGTTTTGTTTTACGAGCTTATGCTGTAGTAATAATTAAGTTCATGTTACAAGGGTCGTGGGATCGAGTCCCACTTGAGGCGGCGGGATTTTTCTAATTTTTTTAATTGGAAAATCCCGCCGTGTGTATTTATGTTGCATGTTAGATAGGGAATATATGATCTTACCTACTGCCCCCCCCCCGTAGTGTAGGCGTGAAATAAAAAAAATATGCTTTTTTCAAAATGTGGGTTGTATAAAATTTCAAAATCGTGAGCTTATTGTGAAATCATTTCCACTTGACCACAAATAAACTTGTTGTCTTCTTTTCCATTTGGTATTCTTGGCAAAGAATGCTCAGAAGTCAGAAATAAATATTACAAAAAAGACTGGATTATGGGAGAAAAATCAACCGCACCATCAACCTGCAAGATGTCTTTCTAAGGGCAATAGATTCGTCATATCCAATTATTATAGTTAGCAGCATTAGGATTACTAAATAGAATAAAGTCGAAAAAAAGATCGTCTCTATCACCAGAAGTTGTTGACTTCCTCAATTTTAAACAACCATTTAAATACCTACCTAATGGAAATGAACAAATCAACATAAATGACGAATTTCCAGAATCAAGTTTCGTAGAACATAGTACCTACATATATTTTTTACAAATATTTACACATTATTTCTACAATATCTGATATTGTAGTATAGGTATTAAATTTAATTATTAATCTAATCAAACGTTTTATTTTTCAATTAAATAATAAAATTCATCGAATTGTGTATTTCAATAAATAAATTTTTGTAATGTTATCCTATGAATTCTTATTATTCACTGTATTTAACACTGTATTTAACTTAATACCTATTTATAATTCTGCTAAGTATAGTATAGGCCGAAAAATAAATAAAGTGCACTTTTACTACTGTTTTCGCCCATAGTACATCCTAATAAAAAAAATAAAACAACCAAATGCGAAACTAACAAGCACGTTGGATGACGAATAATTAGTACTTTGATTCACGACGTAATTTAGGCAGTTAAAATCAAAAGTTTGAGTTATCAGTGCAAAACTGATGCATTGACGAATGCGTGTGTTAATTGTATGTCTGCTAAGTCACGTAAATATTTTGATAAATAATAATAATTTCTATCTAATATAAGCTTTAGGATACTAATGAATTAAAATTATAACGAAATAACTATAAACGAATAAGCGTATTTAGATAAAATTATTTTTTTAATAATTTTCTGCTAATTATCCACTAAGTCACAAGTCCACTTACTAAAGTTGAAAAATGTGACGCAGTGGACCTAGTTGTGACATAGTCGAACCAATAGATTAGTTTTTGTGCAAAATAAAAACATTCTTATAATACATGACATATATCATTTGAATTAGTAATAAACAAGGATAATACTGCATTCGAAAAGAAACTTATACCAATGTACAATTTGTTTTACGAATTATTAATATAATGTGACATAGTGGACTTTTTGGTCGCCAACTACCTTGTCAAAAATGATAAAAATTCATATTTTAGTATTGAGCTCTGCTGATTATATTAGCAATAAGTTGCATTAATATTGTTTTAAATATATGTTTTTTGAGTTAATTGGTGAGATTCGGGAATTTTTTTTGCAATTGCTCTAAAATAGTTTATTGACTCATATATTTTAAAACCAATTTTTAGTTTGTAGATAAACGATTAATTAACATTCCAACTTTTCATCACTCAAAATTTATAAACATCAGATAGTTGATTTATCAATAAATAGTTTATGACTGAATAGTATCTGACAAAAGTAAAACTTTCTTTGCATACTATTCTTATTATTCACTTACATACACCTCATTTTTGAAATTGTGGGTTGGTTCCTTTCTGTGTAGCAAGTTCATATTGATCAGTTCACAGTTAGTATACAAGAATTTGACTTAAACAAAAGATCTTTAGAGAAAATGTAGATAATATCATTTCTCTTTTTACAATTTTATTAACGTCATTTGTTCAGCTTTCGATCATACTTATTTACTGTTTGAACAAAAGTTTCAAAATGTGGTATTTTTTAAATCAACAGCGTATCTATTTTGTACTTACCAAGCAATTATTTTCAAATTTTCATTATAAATCATTATAATATTTACAATCAAAACATAGATAATTTTCCTTCATGTTTTCCAATGTGCTCCACTAAAGGGAAAGCTTTACAACACAAACAAAATGCCATTTTGGTTAATCCTTTTTGAAAACCACCTTAGATGTCAAATAAATTATTTTTTGTATGTGATTCTTTTACTACATACAAGTATAGAGCAAAAATACACTAAACTGAAATAAAAATCAAGATTCAACCCCCACACATTTATTAAATTTAATAAAATACAATTTTTATAACAAACATCATATACATAAATATTACATTTTAGTAGTGAAATTGAATTATATTTTCTAACGACCTTAAACAGATCATAAAACAAAACGAAATTACCATTTTACAAAACAATTTTAGCAAACTTAAAAGTTTAATTAAAATTTACACAAAAATTACACAACACACACCTTGATTTTTTATTGTTCTATCGCAGCCAGACAAATTCTTCCCACAACATATGTAACAAACACAGCCCCTCCAAGCACGGCCAAAAAAGCTTGAGTTTTGGTATACCAGACGGTTCGCTCAGGAGGTGTTGGATGTTGTTTATCTTCTCCGGCAGACATCGTAATCTAACATTTTTTTAAATATTAGTACGTGAATTAAATAAAAACCAAATAAAATTCCTACCGTATAATTAGGCTCTTGATGGGGTGGTTGCACGTTAGTACTTCTTCTAGTTCTTTCATTTCTGAATGTGTATTTCTTTTGACCAAGAACTGAAAAACTTGAATATTCTACCAATTCAGTGAACGTTTGTAACTGCAGTTGTCAATACAATCGAAGACACTTAGCCAGACCGATAGCCCAGACAAACCAAGTAGGTAATTAAATGATATGCGCATTGGAGAGGGGTGCTTAGTCGATAGTAGGGATATGATTCACTACGTTTTAACAATTTAATGATGTACTTTTATTATTTTATTTAATTAAAGTTAAGTTCATTAAAAGTTCTACAAAATTATTATTTTAACCTGCAAATAATAATTTAAAAATTCTACATGTATGAGTGCTTTTCCAAATGTATACATATTTCAAGAATTTTGAGATAAGCGGTAGCATTTTGCCTTTTCCACAGTGAACAGGCAGCTGAAAAGCACTAATGGCAATACATTTTGAAATTTTAGTTCTTTGACCGCGAAAGTACTTGTACGAAATATTAACTTTGTTCATCTGTTTTCTTCTTATTTGTTACCGTTTTAAGCTTAAAAACATGATCAGAGGCTTCGTTTAGAGGCTGGAAAACCACTTTTTGAAAAACATTACAGAAACAAATTCTAAACATGCAGCAAAGGTTTTGCTCTAAATTAACTGCTTACACTTAAAATTCCAGAATACTGATTTCTAAGAAACTACCTGACACTGGGAAGGCGTAACTAGCCAAGATCAATCAATATCCACAGGTAAAAAAAGTAGATTCTAAAAAGTGATTCAGAAATCAAATTTCTTGCTACTAAGAATTTTCCGAAGAATGTTTGGTATAACCAAGAATGTCTAAAACGTAAGGTTATTCCCAACTACATCAGCATCACTACCAGAACCGAGAATCCGATACTATACTATTTCTTATTATTATTTCTGTTTAGTATTTTGTTTATTAGTTTAAACCGTATTCATTTCCGAAAATGAAAAAATACATTTAGTCCCCTTTTTAAAGAAAGTCACTTAATTTTGTGCAACTTAAAATAAGTGCGGTGCGCTCAAGAGCCGCAATGATTCCATAGTTTAGTTAGCCGGAACGGGGTCATAATAACTCCAAGTCACTATCGTCCCAGGTTCGATTTTAGTTGGCTGATAACTTCTTCTTTTTATATAGTTTTACAAAACATAAAATTTAAAATAACAATTTGAAAAAATTGTGAATTATAAAATACTAAGCTCTTATTTAAAAGTTATAATTTTCTTTAATTTTCACTTTAAAAGAAAATACGTTGCTTAGAGCACCACTTCTTTCAATGAAGGTATTTGGAATTTACTCTATTTCTAATTCTTAAGCAATGTTGTTGAGAAAAGAAATCTTTCAGCTATACATGTAGATAGCAAAGATTTAATTAAATCTAAATATTTTTTATCTTTTTGAAAAAAAATACCAAAAAGTATCGTAGTTGGACTAAGTGCGTGGATTCCTCTCCTTAGATTTTCAATTTAAAGTTTTTATTACCTAAAATATATTAATCATATATCATATTAATGAGGGGTCATCCCTCACCAAAGCTAGTAAATGGGAAGTTGTCTCACGGACGCTTTCTAGCAGTTGAAGCGTGCCGTCACTGGTGATATACAGTATTTTCAATAACGCATCTAACATCATAAGTAAAACACGTTGTAATATTATTTCATATTTATTTATTACTAATCAAAAATTAATTCTAACTTACATATAACTTAATAATTTAGAAAATAGGCTTTTCAATTCATAATCAGTTTATTATAAGTAACAAATTCTCAAACTTTAAGTAAATAAAGAACGAACTATAAAATAATGTTATCTGATAATTTGAAAAGTAATTCTTAGAACAGCGACCTAACAATATAAATAAGCTGGATTCAATTAATTTTTACTGCTTTTTGTTTAGTATTTTTTGTAATTTGAATGCTGTTTTTATGAAATCACCTCTTTCTCTAAAAAGATTTGTATTTATTTATTATTCATTTCTTATGTATATTTCGTTATCATTTTAAAGAACGCATCACTTTAATATAAAGTAACAGAATTTATATCTTTTAAAACGGTTACAAATGCGTAATTCGGCTAAATCTTTATTTGGTACTAACCTGAAATTAATAAGATACAAAAATGTATAACGCTCTTAATTTGTTCGGGCTAAATGGTTAAATCAGAAAAAAGTATTACCATTTTAATGCAATTAATAATGCAGGATATATTTGGCAGTAAAGGTCACCAATGTCGACACGTAGACGTCTCGTTGATCCCCTTCCAGTACTCTTTTCCGTACCAGCGTTGTATAGGATAGTGAAGCAACTTCCCATTTACTAACTTTGATCCTTCACTACATTGTTTTAATCAGAGCCACAGCCTTCGAGCCATCACTTACTCGGCCTATGAAACCGTCATTCAGATTAAATTAAAAAAATACACCGCACAGAAAAAGAAACTTTACTGACTTGTACAACAAAAACGAACACTACAAAATATCCTTAATTGCCAGAACACTACAAACTTTTATCCTCGTTTCAATAACTTGTCAAATATAAAATTCAATTACGGAAAAACACAATTTCTTAACAAAGGTTTCACTTTGGACCCTTTTTTTTGTTTTACCCTTGTTGGACCCTTGTTTACTCCGTATATTCAGTACATTCAGTATAACCGGTATAACCGACCGTATCGTTATTTTGGACATTTTGTATTGTTTTGGCAAGATGTTAATATGAAAAATGTGTATACCAACAATGTTTTATATATCATTCTTCGATCTACAAAGGTAAGATTCAAACACTGTAACAAGTTGTATGATTTCACTCCGTATATTTTTACATATTTTGTGAAATGATATAACAAGCATCATATATGTAAAAGAAAAGCTTTTCTATAACAACTGATATAGAAAATGCATTAAATATCACAAAATAAATGCCAATGTCTATCGTTTAGCTGTTTCGATCCACTGTGCGGCGCCAGGGTCCGAAAGGCGCCACAAGGGCAACGCGACATTATAATTTCAGAAAATAAAAAAATATTTAAAACGTTCTACTTGTAAAAGCGCGCTAAGACTCCACGAATTTTGTAATTTACGGTATTAAGGGGGTACTTGCATACATTTATAAAACTAAAACTTAAATTCTGGAACTTCTCTAAATTAAACATAGGTAAAGTACCCATGGGAATTACAATCGTTTTATTTTAATTTTTTACCGTACAGTTTTTAAGTTATTTAATTTTCAAAATTGAGATTTTGCATAGTACCTATATGGGAGTTATAAGCAGACACACTATTTTAATTATACCTGCTGTTCTGGAAAATATTGTTTTACCATTTTAAGTTTAGTATATTCAGAGATCAATGTTTCGACGTAGAAAAAGAATTTTATTTTTTTCGCCGTTTAGTTAACTAATAATTTTATTAATATTTCTTTATAGCAATGTAACGAAAAAAGCATCGCTTTGCCAGAATTTATCTGTAATTTTGGAGGTTATGAAAGAACTGAACTACATTTAAGTAACTTATTTATTAATTATTTGGTAAATTTGGTAAATATAAACTTTTAATTATAAGTTTACATCCTCCTCTCATGATTGTGTTGACTTATGTTTTGAGAATTTTGAGATAATAGATTTTAACCATTAAATTATTTAATTTAGCACAGTTAGCGTCTTAGTCAAATCTGCAAGTAAAAAAGAATAGAGGTGCCGCGTTCCCAAGGATGCACAGTAACCAAATTTTCAAACCCAATCAAATTTGACCCAATGGGCAAACAAAAATACGTGCTACACGATGTTGCCGTGTGTCTGAAAAGTTTTAACCAAAACGGTTGCGTATATTCGAAATTATTTTTGTTAAAAAAGATTTCTGTATTTAATTGACATATTTCATTTATTAATTATCAGTTATTTATTTAATTTATAAATTAAATCTATATTCTATAGCTTTGTATAACATTCATTATTTTTATTCCTTCTTATTTCCTTTAAAAAAACCTCAAAATCTGTCAATTTTCATTGGTTCACGGATTTTGTCCCCCTCTAAAAACCTCTCTGTATATATAGTGGTGCAACAGCATAAACATTATACAGTAGATCCGCCTATCGGCACTTTGAAGTGGTTAAGCTACCTTCGAATATCAATAGATCGCCGAGGCTTGTCGACCGTCATCGTCTGCGATTGCAGTATTAAACAAGTAGGGTTGTATTAGATAAAATTGTATTATTGTGGCAAGTAAATTTTGTAAAAACTGAAAACTCTTGTTATGATGGTAGTAAATGAGGAAACAGAATTGTGTGTAAGAACAAAATTAATTGACGCCTTTAAACGATCAGTTTATTAACTTAAATAGGTACATACATAATTCACCATTTATAAAAGTTACGAAACTAAAGCTTGTTTTTGTTGTTTGTTCAAAAAAATCTTTATTATAATAGTTTTGTATTTTGAGAACTGGCTGCCAATAAGACATATTATATTATATAAAATATTACGTTTCGTTTATCAATGTAGGCTGTTTCAAGTAATTTTTTTTATTAGTGAGAAGTTATTAGTTAAAAGTTATTGTCCTGAAAATAAAACAGAGTACATTTAGATTTGTAAACGTGTACAAATTTCTTTTTATTTTATCATTATAGAGATTTTATTTGTTGAAAATTTAAAAGATCATTAGTTACAATTTTTTTATATAATATCCAAGGAAAACTGTTTTAATGTAAACATCAACTTTTCGCAGCCTTTACGGGGCCAGTACACAACGCACAACTAAAGTTATTCGGCTTATATCGATGTGTTCGTTTGTGCGTATCAAGCATAACTGCTGTCAATATCCCAAGAATCGGCTTTCAATATTTGCGAGAGTGAACTAGCTGAGCCTACTAGTTTAGAATATACTGTGGTGGTGCTTTACACATCAGACTAACCTAGGAACCCTACTTTTTGAGAAGCTTTTTCCACTTTGGTGGCATTAGCCTATTAAAAGAAATCACCATAGATAAATTGAGGGCTTTGATGCTTGATAAACTTGATAAACTTTAAACAATGATCCAATTACGAAATTCCAAAAAGAACTGAAACCAGCTTTAAAAAACTGCAATATCTGCTTTTCAGAATAAAAAAAGCAAAAATCATAAACAAAAACTCACGAACACCTAAACTGTATGAACTCGTCAAAACACATAAATAGAATATGCTTGTAATGTATATCAAGGCACCTAATCAATCACATTTTGTCCAAGAAACTGAACCAGATTATTAATACGATAGGTTACAAATATAAATACTCTGTTAGAAATTCATTAGAATTAGAATAAAATAAAACTTTATTAAATAGGTAATAATAATAATACAAACAAACAAAATATTTAAATATAAATATTGAAAGTTATTAAAGTTATTGATTGTAGGACCTTAAATATTCAAAAGTGTTGATTTAAAATCTCCAATAGAATTTCTTTCTTTTATACCATTTGGATGCTTATTAAATTCTAGTAATCCATTATGAAAAAGTATTTTGGTAGTCCTAGTGTAATTAGTTTTATTGACATAAAAATTAGCATAGTATTACTTGTGGAGTAAGAGTGAACTACGTTGTGGTATGTGATAAAGTGATTAAAGGAAGTGGGGGTTTTAAAATTCTTTATTTTAGAAATGAGAAGCTAAATATAAGATGCGATTCTTTTCAGACAACCAGTTCAGGGTATTTAGCATTAGGTTAATTGGTGTATACCGTAAACGTGGAATATATGGAACGATTTTGGAACATTTTCTACTTGTACTGGTTTGCCCTTACAAAAAAAATATAAAAAAATTCTATAAGAATGATTTAGATGTGAGCAACAGTTTGATGGACGTAGAAAGTTTAATTTTGATACTAACATTTTTTTTAATTTGTTCGCCGTTCTATATAACCTAGACGCGTGTAGTCCATGGAAACAATGAAAGCAATGCTTCCCTTACAAATTATTTGAACGTAGAAAACAATGTTATTGATTTACTTAATTTATTATTTAATTAATTATCATTTATTCATTAAATTTGTAATATTTAATTAACTTAAAACTGCCAATCTTGTGCAGCAAAAGTACTAAAATAGAAACCTACTATTTTAAGGTCATTAAACTGGCACAGAACGGTAATGCAGACTCAAATATACTACGAGTACATAGAGTACTTGCATATAAGCAACGACTCATTTGCTTACCGCACTTAGCATTTTCGTTAGCGGGTGGTGTACTGTGGTGATGCGGTTGGCACCGTAAGGTCATATTATTATGCTCGGTACTCAGATAGATTTGATTATGTATACCTTTTAGTGTTAATTATGTGTTACTTATTAAACAAACACTGTATATCTGGGAATGATACTGAATTTGAAAATTTTATTACTTTAACTTATATTAGAATTATTTCATTGATGGAAATAATTGCATTTTGTTTGATTCTACGCAAAGTTAAAATTTCGGTAAAAGGTCCGAGTATTTCCGATACCCGTGGACTTCCAAATATATTTTTCTTTTCATTTATTTAGTAAAGATTAAAACGTGCAAAAATATTTTAAAATTGAAGCCTACAAAAATTAGTGGCTAACAACCCGTAGTAGTTTATGTGTTATTCGGTTGTCCTTACCTTCTATTTAATTATGAAAAAGGTGTTTGGAATAAGTCTGAATTTTCTAATTTATCCACATATTTGTGGTGCATTATAAATACTTTTTTTAATAAGTATGTATTTGAGTTTCTGGTAATGTATTTTTGACGAATATTAAAATTATTAAAAAATAAAATGAACTATTTTCCAATTTCCAAGAAAATAAGCATAATTTTATTAATCTCTTTTTATTAAGATTTTAAGTAGTAGTTTAGTGTTAAGTTCTTTAAATTACGATTACAACAATTATTGTATTATTTAAACGTGGCTTAATAAAAAAAGTTTAGTAAAATTATGAGTTATTTTTCTTGGAAATTGGAAAATAATCCACAACCTTCCATTTTTTCTTGATAATTTTAATATTTGTCAAAAATACCTACACCATCCAATTTTTATTAGCAAAATATGCTATGCAATTGTTGCCTTTCTACTCATTTAAAGCGTTTTTAATGATTTCAAAATAATCAGTAACTGGTGTGCATCAAGAAACATTAAAAAACAAAATTTTCCTTATGTCGGAATAGCTCGGTATATCTATCTCAAACTCGGTATATGAACGTAAAATATTATTAGAAACAATTTTTCTTAATAAATTCGCCGATTTTAGAAAAAAATGGCGAATTTGACGGAAACCTAATGTCACCTGTCAACTTTGACATGGCGTATTTCAAGTATTTTTGGAAGCAGAGGTGATTGTCCCACAAAGTTTTTTCCAAGCAGAATATCAAAAAAATTTCCCATATGGATCCAACTTTATCGCAAACACTGTATTAGTACATATGTGTTTAAGCTAGCGGTTCTTAATCTTTTAATATCTGGGATCCAATTTCTCGTATCAGTGTTAAACGCGCCCTCCTTCCAGTGTATATTTTTTTAAGTCCTAATATTTTTTTCTACAACTATTTTTCTTTTGCTGCTGATACAATTACATTTACACTTAGCAAGCGAAGTTACGTAATGTTTGGCACGTGAACACTTTCGCCCCCACTTTTCTTGCGTTTTCACATTTTATCTTTGTATTAACTGAATTTATCTGTTTTTATCTTGGTTTCAATAATAAGTTTTTCATTTTTTAAATTTTTTTCATGTCTTTGCGCCCCCTTTTGTTATTTTGTGCCCCCTTAAAGAAGGGGGTTAAGAATCGCTGGGTTACGCACATAAAGAATAAACACATAAGTACATATTTAGTGAATAAATTACTGAAAATTACATAATTCCATCTTATTTTGTTTATAGTCAGTAGTCGGTGTTAAAATGTGTTACTTTTAGCTGGAACACCCGGTACAGTATTTGCAGCTACATGTACAATATCATACCTATACTTGTTTTATTAAATAAAACTTGCAGGTATCTGCACAGATATTTACTAAATGCCTGATTTCATACTCTGAACTGCCAGATGCATATTTTGTGTAAGAAGTGTGTAACTACCATATTTAACAATTTTTTTACTACTATCCCCAAAGGCATCCCAAAATTAAACTAACACCAAAGAGATACTGCATCTAGCTGTATAACACATCGTATTCCTAAAAAATATGAAAAATTGAATATTTTATTATAAAATATTTTTTTATGAAAGCTATGCTGTTTAACTTTAAAACGAGTCCATGATGAAAGTTCTACTATAATTAGAAGCAAAGTTATTGCTTTTTGTCCACCATGTAAGCGTAAATTTTAAATTTTTTATCATGTTTGCAACCCTGCTGTATGAATACCGTGTATCGCTGAGGACTATAACTTTACATATGTAAGTTACTTTACGTCCTCTATTATCCCACCAAATTTCACGAAAATCTGAGATGGTCGGATTGAAAGGTTCATTTTTTGTGAAGATTTAGCATGGAAGGACCCACTTCTAATATGATATCATCGCCTCCAAATCGCTACAAAGGTACGATAACTATCTCTAAGCTTAGTACGTCACATGAGAGGGATTTTTGATGAATATCTCAAGAAGCCTTTGGGGGTAAGTTGAGTTGAAAGAGGAAATTCTTGGGTGGTGTCTTTCAGTGGCGGCTCGTGAGTCAGCGAACAGGTGAAGAAGAAATCATAATGTATGAATTAGTTCGTGGCGTATTTAGTTAGGGGGTGCTTTTCATATTAGTATTTTTAAGATTTTATTATTAATGAACTGAATAAAAATTATTAATAAAAACCACATCGTATCAATCATAATTCTCCTAACTCGTTTTTGCAGTTTTACGTATAAAAAAGATGGTAAATTCTAGATGGTAATCCCTCTTTGACTATAATTGAATAGTATTTTGCTAAAGGACTAGCAGATAGGTATGTAATCCCATTATACACTGCCCACTGAACACAAGCCATGAACAAGTAGTGAAGATGGGAGTCTATTTGCTCTTCTTGGGAAACCATCGTTCGTACAAAGTGCACCTATTACTAAATTTATTTAATACATATTTATGATTAATACTGAATTTATTTATTAGATTTGATTTTTTAATTTTCGTTTATTACAATTTGATTGTTCATGTTCATTAAGTAGTTTTGAATAATTGCTTAAAAAGATATTGGCCAAAATAGATGGAGTTTTATTTTTTTAATAAAATTTATGTTAACATTAAAATCCTCACATTTTAAAATATCCAAATATAATTGGGGGGGGGGCATTTTTAGCTTTTCTGAAAACGCTCTTTAACGTACGAAAAATATTAGTAAAGTTTGGTCTAAATCAAATTGTCGTGAAAATTGTATAACTGAAATCTATGTGATTACCATTTTTGGTACCTACATAATTCATTTTAAAAAAATCCTCAATTATTTGCAGTGTGGTTTTCGTATGTTGTTTATTCATTCACTGCAGTAAATTGGAAAATAACAAATATTAAATCGTTATACTAAAGTCAGTGTGAATAATTTTAGTGAAATAATATTTGATAATGGATACTATAGTATCCATTATCAAATATTGAAAACAATAAGCTCCCTAAGTTAAATTTCTGGATACGCCACTGGATGAATATGGACACTGTATCTAAAAATATTAAAATAACTTGACAGTATTGTTGAAGTTAAAGAAAGAAGATAATCCTAATGGCGTTTCTAGTAAAATACACATTGGGCCATATTCAGGAAACATTTTAGATTATTATTAATATTAATTATTAATTTAGTTGGGGAATCTTTTTATAGTCGTAGTTTTTTTGATGTATTAAAATAAAAACACCATTAAAGGTAATACGTTATAATAGTAAAAATTATGATTATTTCAAAAACAAAGTTTCTTCTTCAGATTATAAATAATTTACCTGTAAACGATATTTTTAATAATATTAAAAAATTATTATTATATATTATAATAATTAATCATAAAATCTCACTTCATATTTTCTATGCGAGAGTTACATGCGTGCTTACCTTTCTTTCTGTGATATGTATTTAGGTACTTAATAAATTTATTTTTTGCATGGATTATTTAAAAAATGTTTAATTAGTTTAGTAATTTTTTTCTAGTTTATAAAATTAATAAAATATGGATTCTAATATTCTGAAACAGTAATAATTAGTAAAGAAAAGGGGATTTCACAAAAAAACGTTGATGAAGCAGTGCTTCACCTGCGTCATGTGATGAGCTAGTATCCTAAGTCCGAAAAAACTGTTAACTAGAAATGTAACATTTTTCATGTTGCCTGTCAATGCTTTTACACTTGTGCCTGATTTTATTTTTGTTATTTAAGCGAGTTCTACTAATTATTTTCAGAATTTCTCATATTTATTTTATAGAAAAAGTAATATTTAACCAGATAACGTTAAAATCTCAATTTTTTCAATTTTGGCACTTACGCCCTTTTCATATGAAGTCGACGATATGGTAATTTTGCGATGTTTTTACTGGGTTAGTTGTACAAGTTTATCACATAATAGTGTTTTTTGATTTTTGTGTTTTCCTTAATAAATGGGATATGTGTATTTAAAGCTCTTCGAACTTTATACAATCTATAAAAAAATCACAAAAAGGTTATGAGTCAAAACGGATGTTATGTAGGTCTTAATATTATAATTAATCAACTGATAAAAATTGTTAGGTAGATGATAACAAATTTGTAAAACTTTTTACTAATCATTTTAATTTGTTTGATGCTTACGGAGTTTTACCAAATAAGGCTCGAAACAATAAACAAAAATTAAATGGCTGAGTTATCAATAAATAGTTTATGAGTGAATACCATCTATTTCACAGAAGTTGCTTTGCATACTATTCTTATGCTTCACACTGATTAAAACGCGACTAATGATAATATCAGAATGCCGATGTATTATTTTTATCGGTAGTATTATTGGAAAAAATATTTTCCTACGACCCCATACGAAAGTGAACAATAGCAAACGCTACCGACATTAAGAAAGTGCGTCATATAACACGCGTATGTTAGGAACATAACACACGTGTGTGTTAGGAAAATACGTCACGCTAAGCAATACCTAGAAATCCATGAATTTTGTTTACATTAAAATGATGACATTAATGTTTAATCCAATTTTGAGAAATATTTTAACCATTATGTATCTGTTCTTTTCTTATAAATATAACTTTAATTATTGTTTAATTAGTTATTTTAGCTATCAAAAAGAAATATCTAATAGATTACACCTAACGTAACCTCACTATAATACACGAAAATTATTGAAGCAAGTTTGCCAAGATTAAAATCAGCGATGCCAGATGGGAGAAAAATAAAGTAATAATTTAGTTAGGCAACCTCTTTTATACCTGGCATTATGTTATTAGTTGAAGTTATACTTGTTAATTCTGAAGATATTATTAAATATAAATAAAAAATTATGTGACTCTCAAATTATTATATTATAAATTGTAATAGTAATTCATTTAATTAACTTTGCTGCTAAACCCAAGGTTTAATTTTATACTATGTTTAAATAAGTTATGAAAATATGATTTTTTAAAATTGAAATTTATATTTAGTAAAAGAATCTATTAAATAAAATGTTAACAAACACCCATTCACTTTAACAATTGCCATAACAATACTTTTACATTTAACTTCTATTCAGCTCCAGAAAAATAAAATTAAGTTATCAAGATAACTTAATTTTATTTTTCTGGAAATGTTTTGATAAAAATTTCGTTATAATTATTCATATTGTAAAACTAAATTGTTTAAAAAAAATTAAACTTTATATCGTAAAAATAAATGGCTTAAGAAAATTAGCTTTTAGTGTGATTTTCTTTGTTAAACCTAACCATAAAAATTTTGCTTTAAAAATTTCAAAAATTATATTCTTGAAAATTTAAAAAATGTATATTTTTTAAACATTTGAAATTTGTGGGGGTCGTAGGAAAAATATTGTACATTACACGTTGGAAAGTGACTTTTCTGCACTCGTGTGATTTCCGTGTCAATTCACACTTGTGCGTGCGAAAAGTTTCACTTTCCACACTAGTAATGTAATATACTATTAATTATATCTATATCATTATATCACCATTACATTACTTGTAGTTTTGCAGATTTCTTTTTACTACTAATAAACATAATCTCATAACATTACTTCCAATTTTAGCGTAGTTCTGTAGAAAGGGATTAAGCCAAAAATTTCAATATCTAAAAAATCAAATGCCAAAGTTAAAATTTTACTACTAATTCACTAATGTTGGTTGGGTTTATTAGTTGAAAAATAGAGCTGCATCTGGCTTGGTTCAATTGCACAAAATGTAAACAGCATTCTTACATATACGACCGTTTATCTAACTCATTTTTTGAAATTTTGTGGTTTGGTTCCTTTCTGTGTAGTAAGTAAGGTAAAGAATGAGCAAAATTTAACTATCGAAAAAAATTCAATTTTTTATGATGTACCATAGAACAGTGACACGATTATGTTGTATTCACACCCCTGAAAGCCAAAAGATCTTTAGGGGAAATGCAGATAATAGCATTTCTCTTTTTACAATTTTATTAATCATTTATTTAGCTTCGGATCTTATTTGTTTACTACTTGAATAAGTTTCAAAATTATTTCTTTAAACCAACAGCGTATCTGTTTTATACTGTACTTACCACGAAATTGTTTTCAAATATTTCTCTATGAATCATTACAATATTTACAATCAAAACATAGATAATTTTTTCCATTCTGCAAAATGGCATTTTGTTTAATTATTTTGAGAACCACCTTAGATATTAAATAAATTATTTTGTGTATGTGATTCTTTTAGTACAAACAAGTATAGAGCAAAAATACACTAAAGTGAAATAAAAATCAAGACTCAACCCCCACACATTTATTAAATTTAATAAAATACAATTTTTATGACAAACTTCATATACATAAATATTACATTTTAGTAGTGAAATTGATTATATTTTCTAACGACTTTAAACAGATCATAACACAAAACGGAATTACCATTTTACAAAACAATTTTAGCAAACTTAAAAATTTAATTAAAATTTACACAAAAATTACACAACACACCTTGATTTTTTATTGTCTCATTGCAGCCAGACAAATTCTTCCCACAACATATGTAACATATACAGCCCCTGCAACCACGACCAAAAAAGCTTGAGTTTTGGTAAACCAGACGGTTGTATGTTGTTTATCTTTTTCGTCAGTCATCGTAATCTAACATTTTTTTAAATATTAGTACAAGAATGAAATAAAAAAACAAATAGAATTCCTACCGTATAATTAGGCAGTTCCGCAATCTTGATGGGGTGGTTGCATGTTAATACTTCTTCCAGTCCTTTCATTTCTGAAGGTGTATTATTTCTTTTGACCAAGGAACTGAGGAACTTAGACATTCTACCAATTCAGCTAACGTTTGTAACTGCAGTTGTCAATGCAATCGAAGACACTTAGCCAGACCGAGAGACACAGACAAACCAAGTAGGTAATTAAATGATATGCGCATTGGAGGGGGGGGCTTAGTCGATAGTAGGGATATGATTCACTACGTTTTAACAATTTCAAAATGTACTTTTATCATTTTATTTAATTAAAGTTATTTTCATTAAAAGTTCTACAAAATTATTATTTCAAACTGCAAATAATAATTTAAAAATTCTAGATGTATTTAGATACTCTAGATCTAGAGTGCTTTTTCAAATGTATACATATTTCAAGAATTTTGAGATAAGCGGTAGCGTTTTACCTTTTCCACAGTGAACAGGCAGCTGAAAAGCACTAATGGCAATACATTTTGAAATTTTAGTTCTTTCACCGCGAACGTACTTGTACGAAATATTAAATTTGCTCATCTGTTTTCTTCTTATTGTTTACTGTTTTAAGCTTAAAAACATGAACAGAGGCTTCGTTTAAAAGTTGGAACATCACTTTTTGAAACATTACAGAAACAAATTCTAAACATGTTTTGTTTATGAAATAAATAAAGATTATTAAAAGTTTCACAGTTTTATTAAAATATACCTGACAATATTGTTTCGACGAATATAACATTCAATGACAGAGAAACACGATTTCTTAACAAAGGTTTCAAATTTTGTCCTTTTCCAAAATTTACCAACAAAATTATAGAAATTTTGGCCGTTGAATGCGAAACTATACTTAAGAAAGATCATAATAACTATGCAAAATTCCAAATTTCGAATTTGTTAAAAGAGATGTCTTTGAAACAGGACAAAATGTACAACACATCTAACATATCACTTCTTCAATCTATAAAACAGAAAATCACAGAGAACAATCTAATTTCTGTTAAAGCAGATAAGGGTAGCACTTTGGTAATTCTTTCAAAAGATATTTACATACAAAAAGTTAATGAATTTATTAATAAAAAAAATTTTAAAACGTTAAACAAAAACCCAATCACAAAATTCCAAAAAGAAATAAAACAAGGTTTAGAAAATTGCAATATCTGCTTTTCAGAATTAGAAAAGCAACAAATCATTAATAAAAACCCACAAATACCTAAACTGTATGGATTAGTCAAGACCCACAAACAGAATATGCCAATAAGACCAGTTGTATCATACATCAATGCACCTAATCACATTTTATCCAAAAAACTGAACCAGATTATTAACACGATAGGTTACAAATCGAACTACTCTGTTAGAAATTCATTAGAATTAGTAGATAAGCTGCAAAACATACATCTTCCACCACATTCAAAACTTGTTAGTTTTGATATTTGCAACATGTTCTCCAGAATACCACCACAAGAATGTATTCCTTTATTAGATAGTTTCTTGATCAATAGTAATATAGAATTAGTTAAAAGGTTAGAGTTAATTCAATTATTTGACCTTTGTATAAGTCAAAATTATTTCACTTTTAATAACATAATTTATTTACAAAAGGATGGTTTACCTATGGGTAATTCTCTAAGTCCTCTATTAGCTAACATATTTATGGACAAGTTTGAAGATCGAATATTTGAATTAAACCTCTCTAAACACATTATCTTCTGGTTTCGTTATGTTGATGACATTTTAGCTTGTTTTGACAGTTCTTTTGAGGTTATCAATGAATTTTTAATTCTTATAAACAATATCCATCCTAATATAAAATTTACACTAGACACAGAACAAAACAGGGATATAGACTTTCTAGACTTAAATATCAAGATTAACGCAGACAATCTTTTTGAATTTTCCATATACAGAAAACCAACACAAACAGACATAACAATACCAAATGAATCTTGTCACCACAATACACATAAAATAGCAGCATACAGATCATTAGTACACAGAGCTTTAACTATTCCACTAACAAAATCAGATTTTAGCAAAGAGATATCAACCATTAAACAACTAGCACATGCAAATCATTATAATCCGAACATGATTGACACTTTAATTAAACGAAAAGATTATAGGTTAGCTATCAAAAGAATATATCCCATTGACAATCAAACAGAAGACACAAATTACATATCTATACCATATTTTGGCAAAATATCAGAAAAAATTGCACATATACTAAGAAAAACCAACAATTATAAAATAACATTTAAAACCAACACTAACACTTTTTCATTTTTATTTAATGCTAAAGACAGAACACATGATATCATGAAATCGGGCATTTACCGTTTAAATTGTTCTTTTTGTAGTTCGGTATATATTGGACAAACACTTCGAAATTTTGACATAAGATATAAAGAACACGTACGTCATTACAAAAATAAACATCCTGAAAAATCGAATTACGCCAAACACCTTTTAGAACAAAATCACACAATGACTCCTCAAAATAATATTAAATTCCTACATTTTTGTAAAAACAAACGCAAATTAGACATTTTAGAAGCCTTTGAGATATACAAACACAAACTCAGGGTACCTTTAATGAATGAACAACTTGAGCTCAGTAATTCTCCGTTACTGGAAGTATTAGATGTTTAATTATGATTTTTATTATTAATTTTTATTATTATTATTATTTTATCTAGTTACCTATTTTGTATCTACCTTAGCGACGTGTTTGTTTATAATTATATTACCTTTGATAATGACAGCATAGCTGTCGAAACAATATTGTCAGGTATATTTTAATAAAACTGTGAAACTTTTAATAATCTTTATTTATTTCATGATTATGGAGTTCCACAAAATAAGGCTGGAAACAATAAACAAGATGTTTTGTTTAAATGGTTTTGTTTTAAATTAACGTCGTACCATTAAAAATACGGAATTCTAATTCCTAAAAAACTATCTAAGGCAACCAGACGTCCCGCTTTTGGTCGGAAAGTCCAGCTTTTGCTTCACATGCCCCGAAGCTCATATCAGAGGCTCCGTTTAGAAACTGGAAAACCACTTTTTGAAAAACATTACAGAAACAAATTCTAAACATTCGCAAAGGTTTTGCTCTAAATTAACTTCTTACAACTAAAAATCCAGAATTCTGATTTCTATAAAACTACCTGACAATGGGAAGGCGTACTAGCCAAGATCAAAACAATATTCACAGAAAAAAAATTCTAAAAAGTGTTTCAGAAGTCAAATTTCTTGCCTCAAATAAATTTCTTACTATTAAGAATCTTTCTCTACAAGTGCAGTGTCAAATTTCGTATAAACCTCAAACTGTACAATCTTTCAAGTATACATTTATTTTCATTATTCGGCATTAAAAAAACAGTCAATGGAAAAACTTACAAAATTAGATTTTGGATAAGCATAAACCACTAATGTATAAAACATAAACTGACTACTTGTTGAAATCATCCACTGCTAATAGTGCTAATGATGACTGCAATGAACTAGGATAAGAGCAATCGCTGTCAAGTTCGACTAAATTTTTTCTAATACAGTTTTAAATCTGTCATAATACAGTACTTAGAATTTTAGAAACATCTTTAAGAAGAAATTTAAGCAATCGTCTGCGCCAATTGTTAATTGATATTTTCTGGTGGCTAGTTAACTCTGACAGAATTTTTGCTAACTACCCTAAGTACTATTATATCTATTATAACAGGTATAGGTTCTTAGTAAGAAAAATATTAAAAAAGAATTTTCAACGAGTGAAGACCGAAAGGATCGACCGAGGGTCTAAACACTTCAAAAACGAATACAAGCAGAAAATGGAACCAGATCATATTTGTTATAACGGTAATACTGGACGAAAATCATCGTTATGGAGTGGCCATAGAAGATATTATTTGGTACGTTTAACCTTATGGGCAAAAAGTATGTATTGTGGATACTTTTTAAAATACAGATGTTCTAGAACAAGATTTTTCTGAACGGATCTTTGTAACGTGTTAAAAATCCAGATTCAATTTTAATGTATTTCTAAATGCATTAATAGCAAATAATTTTAGTTTGGCCCTGTACATCTCAATATATCTTAGTTGGGTTAAAAATACAGACGATATAGAATTAAATAGCGTTCTTTTAAATATCAGGGGTCACCCTAAAATGTTTTCATACAAATGACATTCCTTCTAGAATAAAATTACAGATAATATTGATCCTAGAATAAACATGTTGACTTTACTTCGTAGTAACTGACGTCTTTGTAAATACAAAAAATTCATTTCAAAGCATTCCCACGGTTGCAAGTTGTTTTTTCGTAAAGAAATTCTAGCTAGAATTATTAAGTTTGAATATCCCTAAATAATATTGTTTTCTTTTAACTAAGGAATCCAATGTCAGAAAAGACATTTAGTTTAAAATTTATAGCTTCTGGAAGTGCTTATCTTCAATTGCAGACCTATAAAAAAAGGCATCATGCAACCACCTGCAAAATATCAAATTCCTACCCAGGACGCCTAGTTTAGGCGGTAGTGTCCCGCAAACTTAAACATAATATTTTAAAGGGTTCCAGAAAGTTCTTTTAAATGTTGATTCCTTATTGGTTTATGAAGTGTTAACTTCGTTGGAATAGGCTGATTTAAATAAAATCCAGAGGAGAATAATGTTTCCGCACCCCAAAGAGAGCAGTCTAGCATTGAAGCTTCACTTAGATAGTCGACCTGGAGCTTTCTTCTCAGAGAAGCCCCCGGTAAGGTTTTATGATAGTTGCCGTTCCTAAAACTATAAGTTTTATGTATGGAACAAAGTTACAATTTGAAAAGCACTAATTACTTGTGTTAATATCGTTTTGTGTAATATCGTATAGTACAGGAAGCTTACTTGCTTCAGTTTACCGTTTAGATTTTCGGTGTTAATAAATTAAGACAAACAATCCAGTTTACTGGACTTTAAAAAGTTGTGAGGAAAATTCAATCTTGAATTGAATTTTAAAGCTTGTCGTTTTGGTTAACGAACTTATGTTTAATTCAGTGTTATTAGTTACAAATCTAAAAAGATAAGTTATAGTATTTGGAATTTTAATACTAATAATCCTTACGTTTGGGTATTTTCGTTTTAATAGTAATATAGTGGATTAGCAGAATTTGTGTTATCTCTACGGAAATTATTACGTCGAAACGATACAACCTTCTAATAACGAAATTTAGTTAAAAAATAAATCTTGTAACTATTAAATGAATTATTGGAATTATTGCTGTTTAAGAGTTTTAGTATTGCGGATTAGTACAGAATCATTACGGAAATAATTTTCGTAATATCTATTAAGAAAGTTCAGTTCATTGTTGCAGCATCTTTGCCACAATTCAAAGTTCTACCTGTTTTACAGCTATTATCATGTGAAGTGTTTTGCCTTGAGCTTGAGCTCAAGCTAGCACCCCCACTTCAAACAAAAAAAAATAATAAAGCCATAATTAACTACTAATTAAGGACAAATTTGTACCACAAAAACTTTTTTCGCAACTACAACTCTATAGTCACTATTCGCATATCAAGACTGGCAGAGCAAACTGGCAATCAACTTTCATAAAAATGAAAATCTTCTAAGCTGTCATTAGTACTAATTAAAGACTAATTTGTAACCCCAAAATCTTTAATTTTTTGTACTTTGCGTTCACAATGGGCTCATTGTGACACCGAAAACGATTTCATAATAGAGGCTATTATAACATCGTTTCTGGGGTCTATTTGTTTTGTAACATTGGTAACATTTGTTTTATATTACATATAAACATATTTAATTTTGACCCATTCTAACCTCACTAAACGTCAAAAGTCATATTATAGCTTTACCACATGTTAAACGCAAAAATGCCTAGATTGTAATGCAATGTTTTTAATAGCATGAATTTACAATTTCTATCAAACTAATGACGCAAAGTATAAAGAATAGTATACTACACTTGTTTTATAGATGTATTGTAGCACTCATTCCTTTGGAACACTCCTCACTTCTCTCATCGTGTTCCAAACAACTCGTGCTACAAGAGACCGTGTTATACAACTCGTATAATAATATACTATTGTACCATGATTAAAATGTTTAAATAAACGATTGTTTAAAACGTGTGCCATCTGTTTCGAGATTATTAGCAATTGATTAAATATAAAAATGTCACCTGTCAACTTTGGCATGGCTTATTGCAAGTATTTTTGGAAGCAGAGGTGATTGCCTCGCAATGTCTTTTTCCAATCAGAATATTAAAAACTTTCCCATATAGATCCAACTTTATGGCAAACAGTGCATGTGACACATGGTACATCGGACGCATAGTGCAAGTTTTAGATGATCAAACATTTAAAATAAAATTTTTAAAATCTAAACTAGTCGAGTATTAATATTTGGCCAAAAGAAGAGGATATGCAGATTGTATAGTCCATTTCGTTTAAAAAGCCGTGGCAAAATGGGTATTGAAAAAGAATATAAAAGTCTTAGAAGAAGTCAAAACTAGTTAAAACTCTAAAAATATTTTTATACTTATGTAACGTTAAAATTAATAATCGTATATAGTTCCTAAATGAAGCATTTTATTTGTGAAGTGTGAAGTAATGTCCGTAATATCTTTATAAATAAATTTACCTAACAAACACATTTTAATTAATAGTAATAATAAGAATAATAATAATCGCCTTTATTCAAATAAACAAATAAGCATAAAACAAAAATAAATAAGTAATGAACTATGCATCTTAAAAAAATAGATATGTATATGTATATGTGCATATAATAATGTATAAACAGGTTCTTATAAATAACTAAATAAAAGAAATGCTTATTATAATAAGTACTGATACACTAAGATAGTACTGTTCTTGTAAAAAACAACGAGTACAAATACTATCGATTTTGTTCTAATCTTTAGCAATCACATTGAAAATCGCTTTTCAAACATTAGTACGTCAATGAAGAAGAATCGCATTCTAAAAATCATCCCGCAATCCTCGGAAATCATAGGCATTGCGAAACCAATCATTGGAAATCATAGAGATTGTAAAAGCAATCCTTGGAAATCAGAGATTGCGAAGGCAATCCTCCAAAATCATAGAGATTGCGAGGAAATCTTGGATTTCGGCAATACATGTACATTTTTTGTAAGAGTGGTTGACCCCTCGCAAAAATCCTGGTTTTCACTTAATTAAAACCATAAACGATGCATTATCTGGCCAAGACATTTTAGACGAGCTAAAACATTATGCGTTTGTAGAATTAACCAATTTTAAGTATGCCCCAATTACGTCTTGCGATGTGGAACGGAGTTTCCCAAAATATAAAACAATATTTAGAATAAGGGCCGGCGGTGGACGAGTGGTGTTAGTGCATCACTCGTGTTCCAAGGGTCGTGGGTTCGAATCTCACTTGGGGCGACGGGATGTTTCTAATTGGAAAATTCCGTCACCTCAACTATGGATGTGTGTATTCGTGTTGCATGTTAGATGGGAGACAGATGACCTTAAATGTTGGTTCCCCCGTAATGTAGGCGTCAAATAAAAAAATATATATATATTTAGAATAATAGGCATATGTTTACTTTTGAAAATTTAAAAATGTACGTCATTGTGAACTGTAACGCTCTATGTTTAGAAAATATAATTAATTAAATTATTGCATAGGATGTCTAATTAAAATAATTTCTGTAAATAAAATGTAAATAACGCTAAACAGGTGTTTTTTTAATAATGAAAGTGCATATATTTATTAAAAATTTCTAATAAACGCATATTTCATGATTTTTAAGTGCATATTTCACGTTTTTATAGTGCATAAGTGCATGCATGTTTCAGCATTTTTAAGTGCATACAAATCCTATACCTAATGATGATACATAGAGTTTTTTTTGCACACACCTCTATAATCCTCCTCAAATTAAAGTATTTAAAAGTACATGGATACACCCGAGCAGAAATTTGTTAAGGCAAACCTTAAAGCGATCTGGGACGGATCAAGTTCTACTACGGCATGCCCTATTAAGGAATTTATATGTGACCCTGATCAGGTTCTAAGATGGATTGACCTATAAGGGTGTTCCCTATCAAGCTGGGATATGGTCTACCGGATTCCAACCTTTAGTACGGCATGCCATAACTGCCTTAACTGATGCGTTCCCTACTATAACCTTCTGATTTCAGCCAGTTTTGGCATTTTCAATTTTAACTTGTTCCATCCTAATGCGATGCCAGGTATTTTACGGCATTTAATAATAAAAAAAAGATATAATGATTTCTAACAACGTTTCTTTTCTGTATAAGCTAGGTCTTAAGTATTGTAACGAATGGGAAAACCCCCTATACGCCGAGAAGAACATACTAGAAGATTCGAGATAGCATTTAAGTTCTTAACAGTTTATAATTATACTGATAAATAATTAGTTAAGATTAAATTAGTGTATGTAAATAATATTTCTCTTGTTCATAGACGATTAAACAGCATTTTTGTTCTTATTTTAAAAAGAACGTTACAGTGGAGTCAGGTGTGGGTTTTAAAATAAATAAATAAAATCGCGTAAAAAATAAAGTGCTGTGAGAACAAACTTTTAGTGTTCAAGACAAGACAATTCCAACGAATAAAAACAATGGCAACGAAATTGTTAAACGAAGTTATGGTTGTAGACCTAAAACGAGAGTTGGAAGAGAGAGATTTGGATATTAATGGAAAGAAAGACGTTTTAATAAAGTTTTAAAAAATTCTAGAAAGTCCACAAAAAATTCTAGAATGCTTAAAGAAGATTTACTAGAAAACTCTAAATTGCTCAAGAATTACTAGAAAAGTCCGAAGAAAGTTCTAGAAGGCTTAAAGGAGAATTGCTGGAAAATGTCAAAGCATTGGAAGAAAAAGTTTTCAAAGAATTATTTGATAATGCCAGCGCGTTAGGACTGTTGGAGGGTAGATTGGCGGAACAAGATAGGGTAATAAAGATGGTAGAATAGAAAATATCCCAAATTCAACTACCACCAACAACTGAGAAAGATAGCGTAACTAAGATTTAAGATTTAAACATCAAAATAAAAATATTTTTATATTTGTATTTATTTATTATTATATTAGTGAGATGCTAATTAACCATGCGAAATCGATCACTAAAATGGGTCGATCTCACGGATTTCGATGAAAATCAATTATGAGGTAGTAATCAACTAAAGAATATAACTTTCATTCATCAATTTGCTATATTACGCAGAACTTCGGAAATATTCAACCTAAAAAAATTGTCAACACTGCTTGCACGTCTTTAAAGAAATATAAATATCTCGAAAAGTATTTATCCTAGAACAAACATTTTTTTTATAAATTACTCACAAGAAGACGGGCTTTTTGGACGGCCTAATAACTTTTTGCTACCAAACGTATTTCTATTTTTTTCTTAACGAAATATTCTAAAATTGCAAAACAATCGGTGTGGTCACATTTTTAAAAATCTGAAAAAAATTGTACAGATTCTTTGAACATTTCTGTATTTAAATGCAAAATGGCAAGCTGGACATTTTAATAGTTTTTGCAGGAGAAATTTTTAAGGAGCGCATTGCAAGCAGTTGGTGCACCATAGCCCACGACCGGCCGGCGCAATCCTATCACTACCTTTTAGTTAGTAATAACATGGTCCCTATAATAATAGCGATATGTCTTACCTAGTGTACACAAGATAAATGCATTTATGTGGATATGATTATATTGATTAGTTAATTACTTGTGTATTTCAGATCGGCTTCGTATTATAAATTCCAACTGTTCCGTTAACAGGGTACCTATAGTAAATTAATGTTTATGATCTCATAAACTCTTAAAATGTTTATGATGAAGTACTGAAGTTTTATTGGTAGCATGGTATAAAAATGGATATGTCCTGTCTCGGTCCTCTTTTACTACAATAGCATTTAAAACCTATTTGAACAATAGGCACAATAAAACATTTACCTATTTCTACAAATGAGTTTGATGAAGAGTGTTTTTCAACATTCAAACTATGTTATAACGGTACATATAGCTTTGGATCTCGAGTCATAAATATTCGACAGGCAATTTTAGAAAAAAGGACGGTAACGGCATTGACACAGAGTACAATTAGTCTTTTATTCTATCTTTTATTGGTTTTATACTATTTACTTCCCTTTACCGACAACTAAATATAAACTTGGTTTTTAGAAAACAGCAGCAGTTGATAACGTGTTGTTGTTCTGTGAACTTCATGAAGTTACATATCACGAGTTTTCAATAATGCCAAAATTTTATTGTTGTAACCCCCATAAGAAGCGAGGTCATAATCGCGTAACAAAAAATGTGAGAAAAGTGCCTGGACAGTTACGTGCGTTGTGTGAAGACATTAACTTAGTTTTAGGAGAATATATATGTTCTAGTTGTCGACTAAATCTATGTCGACTTAAGAATATAGCTACAACAGGCGAAAGGGAGTTAGAAAATGTTGATGTTAGCACATCAAGAGGATCTGAAATTGATATTCCAGGATCATCATCGTCATCATCAAATGAAAATAAAGGATCTTCCACATCAACTACTTCCGCTGTATTTGTTGACCAAGAAACTGAGAGGCAAACGATTATAACAGCTGTTAATAAGGTGCTTCCAATAATCAAAGAGTCGCCAATAAAGGAAGATTTTAGCAGAGATCCAAACAAGCGTCAGAATATTGATAAAATCCAGAAAGTGCTAAAGAGAAAGCTATTCGAAGATAGTAGTGATAGTTCGGAGGAAGAAGAAACGGTCGGCGGTACTATCATAAAAGACCTAAAGGAGAAGTTCGTGTCCGTGGCAGATTCCAGTGAAAAAGTTCGAATTCTCACAGTACTTCCAGAGAGTTGGTCAATAAGAAAAATAATAAAAGAATTCGGAACAACTTTTTATATGGCACGTAAGGCTAAAAATCTACGTAAAGTAAAAGGATTACTTTCTTCTCCCAATTTGAAACCTGGTCAGACTTTATCAGCAGCTACAGCAACCAGTGTAGTTGATTTTTACAAAGATGATAGCATAAGCCGAATGATGCCTGGAGCAAAAGATTTTGTCTCAGTTAAGCAGGAAAATCGTCGGATACACGTACAGAAGCGATTGGTTTTGTGCAATTTAAAAGAAACGTATGAGGCTTTCAAAGAAAAATATCCCCTGGAAAAAGTAGGATTTTCTAAATTTGCGTCTTTGCGGCCAAAAGAATGCGTGTTAGCAGGATCCAGTGGTACTCATTCCGTGTGTGTATGTGTCATACACCAAAATCCCAAATTAATGTTAATGGCAGCAAAACTAGGCGAACTTGAAACGGATACAGTCGCCTTTCCTACAACTTATAAGGGAATACTAGCGATGGTAATGCGCCAACCACCTTCCACGTCTTGTCATTTACAAAACTGCAGTCTGTGTCCTGAGTATGAAGACATACAATTACGTATGGAAAAATTATTCGATGAACATTTTATAACTCAAATCGAATATAAAGAGTGGACACAAACGGATAGGTGTACCTTGCGAACATCCATTTGTACACCCGATGAATATGTTGATAGATTATTACAACAGTTGCGGCAGCTTCAAACGCATGATTTTATTGCCAGAACGCAAAGCGACTTTCTGAAAGAAAGAAAAGAAAATCTTGGTATTGATGAATTAGTAGTAATCGCAGATTTTTCCGAAAACTATTCTTTCGTAATTCAGGATGAAGTACAAAGCTATCACTGGACTAACACACAAGCGACTATTCACCCTTTTACTATATACCATCGCAGTAATAATGACACCAAAAGTGAAAATTTTGTGATAATTTCCGACTGCCTTACGCATGACACAAGTGCTGTTCATCTTTTTCAATGTCGGCTAACTTCATTCGTAAAAACAAAATTTGAAAATAGAATTGAAAAGATGTTTTACTTTTCGGATGGAGCTGCTTCCCAGTACAAAAATAAGTACAATTTTGCAAATTTAGTTTATCACCAAAGAGATTTTGGAATACAAGGTGAATGGCACTTTTTTGCTACTTCCCATGGAAAGGGCCCATGTGATGGACTTGGGGGTACAATCAAACGATTAGCCAAGCATGCGATCCTGCAAAGACCACATACTGATCAAATTACAGATCCTTTACAATTATTCCAATGGGCTAATGAGAATATAAAAAACCTTAATATAGAATACTGCACCAAAGAAGAGCACGCAAATCATACTGTCGAACTAGCAAATAGATTTCAATTAGCTGTACCCGTAAAAGGTACACGAAAGTTTCATGGATTTTTACCTCAATCTCAGACAGAGCTTATAGCCAAAACGTTTTCTTCCTCAGAGGAAAGCTCCATTGTTCAGGTAATTCGTGCAATTCTTTAAATTCATCTTTCCTATCCTCGACTTTCTATTTTTCCCATTTTTCCTTTATCCTCTTTCCTAAACCTTTCCTGACGGAAGGCGATTCACTACCTTCTCGTGGTTTCCGTCGAGCAATATCATTTAAGACGTGTTATTGGCCAAGAGTGAATCAATATACATTTTTGTTTACAAACCTTATTAGTGATGTTTACTAGATCAAGCTGTTACTATTTTTTTCTCCGTCCAACCAGAAAATGAGTTGTTTTTAATATTAAATTTAAAAACAGTTTACACTTATTCCGGAAAAGCTGCACCGATAAATGCTTTTTCCGAGTTCTATTGTAGGTTCTGATGTTTAATAAAACTTAAATTAAATAAGCTATTGCATTATAATATTTTAGGATCTTTATTTATGTAACACACCCGAAGAAACCGCAGTATTTAATTTTAATTAAATACTAATTAAATTAGTAATTAACTAATCAGTATAATCATATCCACATAGATGCATTTATCTTATGTACACTAGTTAAGACAGATCGCTATTATTATATGAATCGTATTATTACTAACTAAAAGGTAGCGATAGGATTGCACCGGCCGGCCGTGGGCTATGGTGCACCAACTGCTTGTAATGCGCTCCATAAAAATTTCTCCTGCAAAAACTATTAAAATGTCCAGCTTGCCATTTTGCATTTAAATACAGAAATGTTCAAAGAATCTGTACAATTTTTTTCAGATTTTTAAAAATGTGACCAAAAATGTGAATATTTATGACTCGAGATCCAAAGCTATATGTACCGTTATAACATAGTTTGAATGTTGAAAAACACTCTTCGTCAAACTCATTTGTAGAAATAGGTAAATGTTTTATTGTGCCTATTGTTCAAATAGGTTTTAAATGCTATTGTAGTAAAAGAGGACCGAGACAGGACATATCCATTTTTATACCATGCTACCAATAAAACTTCAGTACTTCATCATAAACATTTTAAGAGTTTATGAGATCATAAACATTAATTTACTATAGGTACCCTGTTAACGGAACAGTTGGAATTTATAATACGAAGCCGATCTGAAATACACAAGTAATTAACTAATCAATATAATCGTATCCACATAAATGCATTTATCTTGTGTACACTAGGTAAGACATATCGCTATTATTATAGGGACCATGTTATTACTAACTAAAAGGTAGTGATAGAATTGCGCCGGCCGGTCGTGGGCTATGGTGCACCAACTGCTTGCAATGCGCTCCTTAAAAATTTCTCCTGCAAAAACTATTAAAATGTCCAGCTTGCCATTTTGCATTTAAATACAGAAATGTTCAAAGAATCTGTACAATTTTTTTCAGATTTTTAAAAATGTGACCACGCCGATTGTTTTGCAATTTTAGAATATTTCGTTAAGAAAAAAATAGAAATACGTTTGGTAGCAAAAAGTTATTAGGCCGTCCAAAAAGCCCGTCTTCTTGTGAGTAATTTATAAAAAAAATGTTTGTTCTAGGATAAATACTTTTCGAGATATTTATATTTCTTTAAAGACGTGCAAGCAGTGTTGACAATTTTTTTAGGTTGAATATTTCCGAAGTTCTGCGTAATATAGCAAATTGATGAATGAAAGTTATGTTCTTTAGTTGATTACTACCTCATAATTGATTTTCATCGAAATCCGTGAGATCGGCCCATTTTAGTGATCGATTTCGCATGGAATGACCCTAACAAGATTCCCCTTGGTGAAATTCAAATTAACATATTACAAAAATCTTTCTAATTTCATAATTGTTATATTAAATTTATTATTTAACATCAAGTAATACTATAGATGTAATAAATCGTTTATTCCATTTTATGATAACTTATACCACACCAAAAATATTAGTTGCTGATGGTGAATTTAGTAAGCAAGCCCTTAAAAGTTTTGTTGAATTACATAAAATGCAACTACATGTAACTACTTTATATAATCACCAATCCATTGCTATAATAGAACGATTACATTCTACTCTTTGAGAACACTATCGATTATTCGAAAATACATCTGAAGAAAAACGAATTTATTATTTTATTTTAGCCTATAATAATACAATTCATTCAAATCTAAAATAGTATAACCCTTTTTAAATTTTATTTGGACACACTGAAAGTCAAAACCCTTTTGAATTAGATATTGATAAAACCTTTTATGGAAATTATGTTATCAACCATAAAGAAAAAATGAAACATATTTATAATAATCTTCAGAACACCTAACATCAAACTAAAGAAAACCGAAACACCAGAATTAAAATATCCCCCAAATCACAAACTATTAAAATAGGTGATCACTAAAGATTTTCATCTTCTTTTGGACCTTCGTTCATTGTGACGTAATGATTCACCAACTAACCGACAATCCCGGATTATATCCTTTAGCAAACGGAAAAGCATTAATTAAAGAAAGCACTTAGACTTTAATAAAAACATTGGACTATTCTCCTCTTTTAAAGTTATCAAATCCTTAAAAGCAATTTATTCAAAACTATATCCTTATTAAATAACAAAGGATATCTACTTCCTTATCGATCTTTCAAAGATTCAGAAGATATTGCTATGATTTATAATAATCAATTGTTATTATTACAACAGTATTTATATAGGGCCGATCAATTAGTAAATCAGTTGTTTCCGGAATTATATGTACAGCAAAGATCAGAAAGGTCATGATTTGATGGAATAGGTAATGTCATTAAATTCCTTACTGGTAACCTTGACGCTGAAGATGGCAGACGATACGAAGACCTTATACAGAAATTGACCAAATCTACTGATACTCAAAAAACTATCTTACAAGAACAATTTACAAAACTTACTCACTAGACGAAATTTAGACTTTCTATATTCTATTAACCATAGAAATTTACACCTTTATGAATCCTTAATCCGAATAAAAGCATACCAAAAGAATGCTACTTTTACCTTTATATATATATGAAATTCCTTTAATAAAATTAGCTACTAAAAATATCAATACATACAATTAATCCGTTTCCCTGCCTTTAGTATTAATCATTTTCAAATGGAAATATCTACATATAACACTATCCTTTTTGATACTGTGTTTAGTATCCCTATTATTGATAATAATCAATGTATGCAAATTACTCATTCACATTATTTCTGTTTTCAAACAAATTATTTTAGCACACAATTATTAGCTTTTAAAGACAATCCAACATGTTAACCCTTTATTATTACAAAAATAATAATAATAAATCGATGCACTTAGATTATTAGGTTAGTCCCTTAATTATCGTACTGATAATAGCAATGATAATTATTATCTAATTTTTTTAAATACAAGCAAGAATCCATTGCTACTATATTATATGAAATAATATCACCCCCTAAACCAATTGAAAGTATAATTGCTAATCAAAGTTCAGTTTCCTTGATCCAGTGGAGATCAGTTTAAATTAACTATTATTATATTATATTATATATTATTATTATTATAAACTATATGTATGTTATTCTCACTACTATTTTATACTATATATTATTATTATTCTTTTATTGTAATAATTTTTGTAAATGTAACATCTCCAACTATTCATTTATCGACAATTTTATTTTATACACTTGAATATAATTTCCCTTATTATAGAAAAATTATATACAAGACTCTTAGGGTGGAGAAGTTAACATAGTTGGCTTTACGGACATGACCTAGTTATGTGTGATATTGTAAACAGCACGTGTAAAGATCAGACCACCTAATTCGTAGAATGGATACGCAGAGCGGAGGTTATACGAGTATGGACGTTAGGATTTTAGTTGGACGTTAACTAAAGTTACTTTCGGTAGTTAGTTATTTGAGAAGGCGAACGTGTCTTGATAACAATTTTTAATGTTATTAATATTATTATTTATAGTCATAGTAGCCAAACATTTCAAATGAAATTCACTTTTAGCTTACGTTTCATAATTTAAAAAATAAAAGATTATAATAAACCTTTTAGTTTTTTGGCTATCATAGTGGATTACGATATCTTCGGCCATTTACATTAATAGCTTCGTTTGAAAAGAACATTGGTATGTGATATTTGATTAACCATGGAAACCTCGTCAAGACATGACGGTCAAAAGCATTGAAGGATTTCCCTATATATATATAACATATAACATTTGATTGTGATTAAAATCCTTCCGATTTTCGTGAGTGATTATTTAAATAAACGCAACCAAACATAACCAGTTGAAAATTCTAAGCTTAGCAATACTCTCTCCCAGCTTAGCCTTCTCTCTTCCGACATATATACCTCTCTGGCTATCCCTCTTCGCCGGTTTATTCTACATACATACGGAAATTCTACCTTACGAAATGATAAAAATAAAATCAAAAATCGATCTTGTTTAAAACATTCTTGAAAATGTCTATTAGTACACATTTCAAAAACATGACATAAACATAGTGTTGGCAAATTTCCTACGTTTTATACAAACAATATGAAACTGCTCTGAATAAGCAATTGCCTTCAGCTATTATTTTAATTCGTCTGTTGTCCATAATTTTCTATGGAGGTTTTGTCTACGCAACCTAACAATTTTTTAAACATTTACCGCTTATTAATGATTGAAGTGAACGGCTGCATCACCCTTTTATATTTATAAGCGGGAATACTTACGAAACTCATCACTGTGGAAAGTGAAAGGGCGCCCCAAGTGAATGTCCGATTCGCCCGTCTCAAATTAAACATTTTATGTTTGTTTGATCTACACAGCGAAAGCTTCAATTTTAAAAAACTCGCTTAGATTGGCCTGGTGGAACTCTCAAACGTACTGGAATACATAGGATAAGCCTTATGTTTTAAATATTTTTCTAGTATTTTAGAAAAGGTACTAAGCAGTGACACTGGACGGTAATTTTCTATAAGTTGGGCATTGCCCTTTTTATAAATAGGGACAACCTTAGCTAGTTTTAGAGTAAGTATTTGCAAAAAATACCACGTAAGATTGATTCATTGACAAGATAAAGTAATATATCAGAAATCTTCTCAAATGCCGATTTTATATCTTTTGAGGAAACTCCATCTTCACCTGATGAAGCTGAAGATTTTAGACTATAAACTGCAGTTTTTAACACCTGCTAAGTAATCTCTTCAAAGTGCATTGTATGAGGAGAAATCGGTGATGTGGTACACCGTGTCTGTTGATTTCAAATCAATAGATGTTTCTTGTTTATTGTTTCCAGCCTCTCCATAATCATGAAATAAATGGAGGATGTTTATTTTTGTAATGGCGTACGTGTTCTTTATATCTTATGTCAAAATTTCGAAGTGTTTGTCCAATATATACCGAACTACAAAAAGAACAATTTAAACGGTAAATGCCCGATTTCATGATATCATGTGTTCTGTCTTTAGCATTAAATAAAAATGAAAAAGTGTTAGTGTTGGTTTTAAATGTTATTTTATAATTGTTGGATTTTCTTAGTATATGTGCAATTTTTTCTGATATTTTGCCAAAATATGGCATAGATATGTAATTTGTGTCTTCTGTTTGATTGTCAATGGGATATATTCTTTTGATAGCTAACCTATAATCTTTTTGTTTAATTAAAGTGTCAATGATGTTCGGATTGTAATGATTTGCATGTGCTAGTTGTTTAATGGTTGATATCGCTTTGCTAAAATCTGATTTTGTTAGTGGAATAGTTAAAGCTCTGTGTACTAATGATCTGTAGGCTGCTATTTTATGTGTATTATGGTGACAAGATTCATTTGGTATTGTTATGTCTGTTTGTGTTGGTTTTCTGTATATGGAAAATTCAAATAGATTGTCTGCGTTAATCTTGATATTTAAGTCTAGAAAGTTTATAGCCCTGTTTTGTTCTGTTTCTAGTGTAAAATTTATGTTAGGGTGGATACTGTTAATAAGAATTAAAAATTCATTGATAATCTCAAAAGAACTGTCAAAACAAGCTAAAATGTCATCAAAAACGTCAAGCGGAGTTGACGTGAATGTATCACGTCAACTCCGCCCAGCGCCATTTTTCATTGATAAACCAGAATTTCATAAACCAGAAAGAATAAACAGTTGAGGGAAAAGAAATAATAAAAGGGAAAAAGAAAAGTGGTTTAACTAAACTATTTAAAACTAAATTTAATTTAAAACTGTTTATTTAGAAACTTCAAATGAATTTTCGAAATAATACTTGCTTGGTTAAATCATTTTCCTATCGGGAAGACTGTTTTGCAAAAGTTATAAATGACTTAAAACTTGTCTACAAACAATACAATATTAAACAGGAAAGATTTTGTTATAAAAGAGAATTAAAAAGAAAGAATCTAATAACAGGATAATTAATTTCTGTAGTGCTGTGCTTTATATTAAATATTATTTATTAATTACTTTCGAAAGTAATTAAGAGGATTAGTTAAAGTGATTTTAAAAACAAATAATTAGATTTTTGTATTAGGTACGTAGGTAAAATTACTATCTGGCATTTCCAGGACTTTTAAAGAAGTTTTGACTCACATGAATAAAAAGATTGCCGAAACTCAGAAATCGTCAACAAGAACTTAAAGTTTTTCTGTGACAGTCTACAGTTTTATAATTTCTTCGCTTATGTTACTTTCTAGCAATGCCCATTAAAAAACATTCAGTGCGGCCGGCGCGTATTTCTACTAACAGTACGAGAAGTACCTGAGACGTGTAGAGCAGTACTGCAGTAGTACATGTCAATTGAGTAGTACGAATATATTACAAAACAGTACTGTACTGGCCAAAGTAGTACGTCTCGTAATTGACTGTATTTTCAAAAATAATTATAGATATTGTAACGAATAGTAAACCCACATATGACGTCATCAAACATTCTAGATATATGAGTCATCAACTGTATGACTCATCAATCAACACGTGCAAGTATGACTCATCGACACGCCTCATTAACGTCACCGACAGCTACGTGTATGACTCATCATCACGCCATTGAATATTCTAGATGTATTAGTCATCGTATAGATATAAATTGAGATCGCGAGTAGAAGGAAGTTAGTTAATGTTTAACCGGCGTCGTGTTAAAATGTACTCTCAATAAATAAATGTTAATAATTATTGTAATACATAAATAGTTAGTTTTTATATAAATAGTCCTCATATAAATTTGTAAATACCTAGCATTTAAATAGTTTGTTAAATAGTTTATAGTTATAGTGTTTTTAATTAAGTGCATTGTAAATAATCTTCTCTTTAATAATAGACGAATTTAAACAGTATTTTGATTATTATTTAAAAAGAAAGTTACAGTGGTGTCAGGTATGGGGCTATAAAGATGGTAGAAGAGAAAATGGCCCAAATGCAATTACCACCAACAGCTGAGAAAGATAGCGTAACTAAACTGTTGGAAGATAGAATGAGTCAACTACGGTTTTCCTCAACTTCTCAGTGGCCGTTTAATGAAGAAGAGAAACAATTTAAATAAGAAAAGGGTCCTGCTGTAGGGATAAAAGTAAAACCACTCACGTTCGATGGAAAGATACCTTGGTCCACCTACTACAAACAATTTGAGGCGGCCGCTGGGGCCAACGGATGGACAGGCAAGGAAAAGGCCGTTTCTTTAACTGTGGCTTTGCGTGGAGACGCGTTGAACGTCCTGCAAACAATCCCAGCAGGACAGGAAAATGATTACCAGTTGTTAATGTCTAGAATGGAGATGAGATATGGAGACGCGCATCTTCAACAAGTGTATCACGCGCAAGTGAAGAATCGTATCCAGAAGAATGAAGAAAGCCTTCAGGAGTTTGAAGCCGATGTTGCGCGGATTGTCCGATTGGCGTATCCTACGGCACCCGATTCATTTCTAGGACAACTCGCTGTGCAGACCTTCATTGATGGGTTAAGAGACGGAGAAACACAGCAGTCCTTAAGGCTGGCACGACCAAAAACTACTGATGATGCGCTTGCCCATGCTCTAGAATTTGAAGCCGCAAAGCAAGCGTCCCGAGGCCACGGGCGAGTTCGAACCGTTGCCGAAGAAGAAGAAGGTTCGAAAGATCGTCTAGAGGAGTTACTAATGAGAGTTCTTCAGAAGGAAGATAGTCGTAAGAGGAATCCTCAAGAAGTTCGAGGACCCCGTTGCTGGAACTGCGGCGAACAAGGACATGTAGAACGCCGTTGTACCAAAATAAGAAAAGTACAACCGTCGGAAAAGTTAAAGGGGGTTGGCAAGAGAGGGCGAACGTTGACTGTTAATAAAGATACCCTAGAGATCACCGTCCATGCCGTAACATCAAGGAATAGTACCAGCAGTTTGTTCATAAATGGGAAAATTGCGAATCGAATTGTTCCACTACTCATTGATACGGGGGCGACAAAATCAATTATACGCCCTGACGTTCTACGAACGAGTATGAAGCTGTTATAGACTAAAAACTACTCAACTCCGTACAGCGACGGGTGAAGTAATACCAACACGTGGAGTGGTGAAGATGAAGATTGGCATTGGAAGTGAAGAACGTGATCATGAGGTGCTGGTAGCCGATATTACTGATGATTTCATCTTGGGAATGGACCTCCTGAGAAAATTTAGTTTTACGTTGGATTTGAAGGAGGGTGTTTTGAAGGTCGGTAACGAAGAACTTCCGTTGCACCCACGAGAAGATCCTGTTGTAAGGGTTTTGCTGATAGAAGATGTGATATTTCCGGGTCAAAGCGAGATGGTTGTCGAGGCAGGTTTGGATGGAGATCTTGGTAGGATGTGTGCGAATGATGGAGCCTGTTTGTGATAAGAAGATCCATAGTGGCATACCAGTGGGAAAACCGCTGATCAAGGTTGGAAAGATAGTACCGGTGAGAATTATGAACGTTAATGTGGATCCGGTGACATTGAAGAAGAGTACCCTTGTGGGACAGTGTGTGCCAGTATTCCGAGTAGCCAAGTGTATGGCTGATGTTCCAAAACTAGTGCCCAAAGACCATGGTGAAAAACTAGTGGGTATGGTTGTTAGTTCGTGCGAAGACCTTAATGGAACGGAAGTGAAAGAGGTACAGGGTTTGGTTCACCGATACCAAGATATCTTCGCTCTTGACGATAGCCAGAAGGGACGAACAGATGTAGTAAAACATAAAATCAATACAGGCAACTCTATGCCTGTCCGTCAGCAGCCGAGGCGTCTACCTCTAGCAAGGCGAGCAGAAGCCGAGAAGATTATTACCGATATGGAAGAACAAGGGGTCATCGAGCCATCCAGCAGTCCATGGGCATCACCGGTGGTCCTGGTCATTAAGAAGGACGGGTCAACGAGATTTTGTGTGGACTATCGGCAGCTCAATAACGTGACCAAGAAAGACAGCTATCCCTTACCACGCATCGACGACACGTTAGATAGCCTGTTTGGTTCACGATTGTTTTCGATTTTGGACTTGAAGAGTGGTTATTGGCAAGTTGAAATGGAACCTGAAGATCGGGAGAAGACCGCGTTCACTATTGGTTCCGCACTATGACAGTTTACAGTTATGCCTTTTGGTCTATGTAACGCTCCGGCCACCTTTGAGCGTCTAATGGAGACCATCCTGAGGGGGCTGTTGTGGATGACTTGCCTAGTCTATCTGGATGACGTGATCGTAGTTGGAAGATCATTCAGTGAACATTTGAAAAATCTGGAGGAAGTGTTCCGGAGACTGCGTACAGCCAACCTGAAATTAAGCCCGAAAAAGTGCCACATATTCCGAAGGGAGGTGAAATATCTCGGGCATGCCGTATCACAAAATGGAGTGGCAACCGACCCCGATAAAATCCGTGCAGTCCAAGAGTGGCCAACACCGAAAGATAAACATCAAGTTCGTAGTTTTCTTGGGTTATGTACCTACTACAGGCGTTTCGTTCCTGGGTTTGCCAATTTAGCGAAGCCCCTGACAAGGTTAACTGAAGATGGGCGCGAGTATATGTGGAGCGGAGAGTGCGAAACAGCTTTCCAACAGTTGAAGCGTGCCTTGACAACAGCGCCAATATTGAGCTACCCACGGACAGAAGGGAAATTCATACTTGACACAGATGCAAGTAACCTGGCCATTGGGGGTGTACTTTCTCAGATACAGGATGGACAAGAAAAGGTCATCGGCTATTTTAGTAAGGTTTTGTCGAAAGCCGAAAGGAATTATTGTGTGACCAGAAAAGAATTATTGGCGTCGTGAAGTCCGTTGAGCACTTCTACAAATACTTGTACGGACGGAAGTTTTTATTGAGGACGGACCATGCAGCGTTGAAATGGCTTCTACAATTCCGTAATCCTGAAGGCCAGGTCGCAAGGTGGATCGAACGATTACAAGGATACGACTTTGACACAGAACATCGAGCGGGCACTAGTCATCGAAATGCCGATGCTCTTTCAAGAAGACCCTGTCCAACGGATTGCCGTCATTGCTCTCGTTTGGAAGAGAGGGTTTGCCAAGTATTAAGAACTACCATCGTCAACGACAATTGGTTGCCGGAAGAATTGCAACGACAGCAGGAGGCGGACCCTTGGGGAAACGAAGAGCACCTATGAGGCAGTACAATGTGGGTAGTCCTCTGGAAAGAATAGCTATAGATATTGCCGGACCATTTCCCGAAACCGACGATGGGAATAAATACATCTTAGTGGCAATGGACTATTTTACCAAATGGCCAGAAGCATATGCCCTACCAAACCAGGAAGCTGCGACTGTTGCTGACGTACTAGTCAAAGAGTTTTTCAGTCGCTTCGAAGTGCCCATGGAGCTGCATTCGGATCAAGGCCGCAATTTTGAGTCTGTACTCTTTGGAGAAGTCTGTCGATTGTTGGGCATTCGCAAGACTCGGACCACACCGTTACAACCGCAGTCCGATGGAATGGTAGAACGCATGAATCGGACAATGGGCAAATATTTGGCCAAGGTCGTCTCCGATCATCAACGAGACTGGGACCAATACCTGCATTTGTTCCTAATGGCTTATCGTGCATCGGTCCACGAAACAACCGGTCAGTCACCAGCGTCTGTGATGTTTGGACGCGAGTTACGGTTACCGTGTGATCTGGAATTTGGGTCTTCACCTATAGAGCAGGAGGTAGCCGGGAATGATTATGTCATCAACTTAAAGAAGAAGTTGGAGGATATTCACGACCGAACCCGAAACAATAGTCGAATCGCGAGTGACCGGATGAAGGCTACGTACGATGTGAGAGCCTAAGAAGGAGGGTTTCAACCTGGAGAGCTTGTCTGGTTATACAACCCGCAAAGACGTCGTGGCAATTCTCCAAAGTTACAGCGGAATTGGGAGGGCCCATACCAGGTGAAGAAACAAATAAATGACTTGATTTATCACATCCAGAAATTGCCAAGAGGGAAACCAAAGGTGGTACACTCCAATCGTCTGGCGCACTATGAGGGAAACAATAACGTAGTCCCGGATCGAGAAGATGATGCTGAGGTGGCTGAAGGTAAGGCCTGAAGGTGATCAGCCAACCTTTAGAGAATTTATGGCTGCGTTTTCCGGAACTAGAAAAGCCCGATTCGGAGTCACGACCGAGATGCAACAAGACCTCTTCCGGGTCCCTGGTGATTATTCCATTGCCCACTGTGTCTCCGAGGATCTCCGCATGTCCAGGGGGATCGCAGTAGTGTTTAGAAATAAATTTGGACGGCTGGATCAAGGATCAATGATTGATAACTGTTAACAGAAATGGCACACTGGCTTTTAAAATAAAAATCCCTATATTATCACCGCCTAATACATCTATTTCGGTGACAGCTTCCAATTCCAATTATAAATATAAAAGTTAACAGTTTCATTGATTTTATTAGTTGTGGTATTTCCATTAATTGAAATAGAATTGATAAAACAAAATAAATTAGTTTTGCAAATATCCATGCACTTTAAATTTACCAAAATGGCTTTTATTATTAGCTTGACATGTATTGTCAACATGTCTTTTCTTTTCCCTCCTTATAGCTTGTAACCTTTTTTACTTGCGGAAAAGGTTACGCATTGGCGTGCGGCAGCTTTTCATCGGTGAGCGGGATACGTGGGTCCACTGAGTGTGAAGCAAAGAAAAAAAAGGGCGCCATCCAGCTTTTTTAATGCACAAGATAACTTGAACAAAATAGGAAAGCGGGAGAACCTATTTCTCTTGGTAAGTATTATTTTTAAACAACTATTACTTAAACAATTTAGCATAAATTATCTTTTATTTTTTAGGTATGGTGGTGTTATTCCTCAACAATAAGAAGCACAAATTTTAAATGCATTTATTAATAGTAACACATATATACACATAATAGAAAAAAAAGATGTAGAGCAAAATAAAGAAATAAAAATCAATGTGAACGTAGATATGTAAATAAATCTAATTACTCAGATATAGTACTATTTCTGTTACATAATGTAATCTTCTGTAAATGAATTAATAAATCTATTAAGAAATATGCAAAAATTTAATTAAACCTTTCTTTAATTCAAACAATTTACATTTAATAAAAATTTGAAAATTGATACCGACGATTTATCAAAATGTAGCATTTATAAATTGGCACAAATAAAATGCAATAAAAATTGAAGTTATCACTAGAAAGCGATATCAGAAAAATTCCATGTATAAAATTAATATTATTCTATAGAAATGTAAATCTTTATAGAAATGGTTACCTTTAACTATAAATTAAATAAATTAGTGAAATTAATAGATCAGATAAATCAATCAAGGCAAATTTAATTAATATAAAAAAATACCAACAAACGAAAATGTTCACTTCTGTTGATGGTTAGTCTGATGTAATCCTACGGTGGTTGATACCGACTGCGGATACAGTACAGACTCAAAATTTGGCTACTGGATTGATTCTGTATATACGATAATGTTTCAGAGATATGGTGTGATTCAGCTCGTGCACCAGGAAGACTGGATTCCCTTTTTTTTTTGACAAAACGGCTGCACATATAGGTGTATATGAGTAGGCGTAATGTTACAGGGTAGCCTAGATTCCCTAAAATCGTAGTTGAATAATAGAAAAAATTCAAACAAGATTTGGAAAAAGATTGAATAGACTGCAAAAAGACGTGCCTTTATAAGGGAAATCTTCATCAACGAAATTCCTCAGCAACAATCAAAGGCCAAACAAAATAGTTATGGATGTTCTTCACCGAGAAATTTATTTACATTCAAATGCTCATTAAATGAGTTTCTAATAAAGAACGCTTGGTCAAAAACGTGACCAAAAACCAATCCTCCGAAGAGAGGTCTTTCCAGCACGCACAACAGAGAGCGAATCCTTCTCTCGAAAAATCAAACGCGCAAGGCCGTCATTCCCACCAAGGAACGTTGATATCGGTATCCAAATTTGAATAAGAAAATCCATTAAACAATAATATTCAAAAGGAAATTATTAGTAATTAAATGTAAACTCAGGGAGTCTACATTTAAATATATACGACGAAAATCCATCAATATAAAAATTATAAAAAGAGAAAATAGTAATTTTCAAAACCCACCAAATATTTAAAATAAATATTTCTAAAGGTCAGTTCATACGAGGACCCTTTCAGTAAAAGAACAAAATACGGAAAAATAAATGTTACAAGCTCTAGTAGTAAAGTTTCGCAACTGTTTGTAATTTTGGAAATGTGTTAAATTTTTTGAAATTTTATATCGGTTTAAAGCTTGATCACGCAAAGACATTAACATTTTAATATTATCAGTCAGCTATGGAGCATAAACTTTACTAAAACGTGATGTTTTTAATGGAGCATGTATGTCTAATATGTTTAGATTTGAATTTAAAAACTCAAGTTTATTCTCAATGTTTGTCTAAAAGTCGTCAAGGTTGTTCTAAGGTATCGATCTGAGATGGTCATAATAGTGACGTCATAGTTAGATTTTTTATAATCACGGAATGTGCTTATGACGGGAGTGTGTTTGATATAACTGGAGATTACTTTACAATATATCAAATCATGATCTGAAATATTGTGTAGACTATCAACACCCACTTCCTAACCAACTCCGAAACATTCATTATAATAAGATCCAATAAAGAAAGTCCACGAGTTGGCTCAGAAATCAATTGTGTCAAACCCAGACCATCAAGGAAGGATTTCATATGCAAGGCACCAGTACTATCACACTTCAACAAATCTACATTGAAATTCCCACACATCGAATATAGTCATGCTTAGGTAGCATAAGTATGACACATTATATCCCGGCAAAAGAGTCTTCTAGGGAGAGGCACAACATAAGTCAACTTTCATTCATCAGGATAGGCACAATGAGTGATACAAAAGTTAACAATGTAACATAAAAATCCAAAACGGAAGGACAACACAAAATAATAAAATCCAAGTTTTACTGCCGTTATTTCTCACTAATAATGTCTGGATGTAAGCTCGTTTTTTTTTCTATTAATTGCAGAGTCAGTAAAACTCTTAAATGCCTGTATTCTTCTAGATGTAATAAGTGAGATACGATTATACAGCGCGCGAATTTCATAGCAATTGCTCCCAGTCGACTCACTGGTCGGAGCGAGGTTGCCTATCCACCCTCTACTAGCTATCTAGGCTAGTACCGGAGCGATCGACTTAACACGTGCTCACCCGCCGGTACCCTCCAGTCCTCTTTCATACGGGGTGAAGTACCTAGTCCAGCAATAGGAACATAACTCAGTTGATAGAGGCACCCTCCAGTCCTATTTCATACCTTTACAAGTTCCTCCTCGAGACAGGGGTTGGGGCCACTGCCCGATTGAATCCAACCTCAATTGTGGCAGGACTTGGTTTTTTAATGGTTTTGCCACCCCGATCTACCAATATATAGGCTTGGTGGGCCCACGACAGAGCTTCGTTCGTAAGTCTACACGTTATAGACTCCCAGTGTGTACCTCAGTAAGGTAAAGTTGTCTTGATTGTGAGAGGCTATGTATTCGCTTCAACTCGCCTTAAGCGTAATGGCGTTTAGAACTTCTCCCAATCACTGTACCCGGCTGCAGTCCGGATCATAGGGTGGTCGGGATAGCTCCTAAGCACAGTTACCTGGCGGCATGCAGTTTCCCATAGGCATGAACTCCTTCAATACCGGGATAAACCTCACTTCGATTCTTCTCCTTAAGATTCAGTCAAACAGCGAGTTCCTTTGGTGACCATAGATGACCTTATCCAAGGCGAGACTCAAATCCGCCCACACCGGTATTATATACCAGGGCTCCCCCTGATCGGTATGAATGACCGTCGAGAATTGTCACGAATTTATCTACCACACACTTGACCTGACTGCTTCATCCATTGCCCAGTTTCCTGTTTCCAGGATCCAAGGATAGGGTAGAAGACGGCCAGTTTTATGGGTGAACGTCGTGTGGTCTCCCGAACACCCAGCGTTGCTATTATACAGGAGAAAGAGAGGTAGGTTGGGAGACGTGACAGATGCTAGGAACATAATTGACGGACTCACAATTTAACCCTTAATACAGCACTACTGCTCTTAGATATTCTACAGACATTTAATATTCGGTCTAAACCCACGTCATTTAACATTAAACATTAATTTTATACCAGTAAGGTTCTATTTTAATAATTCGCGGTTTTTCCGTTATTTTCCACTTACACCACCATCTTTACCACGATGGCAGCTCAAGAACACTTCATTCAACTCTGGACTCATCAATTTCTTAAACAATATGAGTAGGTATTGCGACACCTGAGCCAGACGTTTTTGAGGGGATGCACTCAGGTGGTTAAGTACGGAATCTGCATTACCGACATTCTGTATTACCGGCATTTGGTTCGTCCCTCGGCTAAATGGCAACGCTGTTGCTAGGGGAAGACGTCAAATCTGGGATCTTTTTATGTCGATCTCTCTCTAATCTGGGGAATTTTTATGTCGATCTCTCTCTAATCTAGGGATTTTTGTCTCGAAGTACGGAATCTGTATTACCGGCCTTGTATATTACCGGCATTTGGTTCGGCGCTCGGCTAAATGGTGTTAGTGTTGCTAGGAAAAAACAGAGGGCGCTAGTGTTTAATTATTTCCTTCACGCTCTAACCGATTACGGTCGTTCTGCTAGTTGTTAATAGAGGGCGTCATGAAGGGATCTGTATTACCGGCAGACTGTGTACTACTACTAGAGGGCGTCATGAAGAAATCTGTATTACCGGTATGTAGAGGTCGCGTAAAAAGAGAACTGTATTAGAAAAGACCCTTCGATTAGAGTCTGCAGCCATTTTATATCACAACATGTGGCGCTAAATTTGAAACTGTACTGAATCTGTCATACTGTCAACAGAGGGCGTCATGAAGAAATCTGTATTACCTATGTACTGATGCTATTAGAGGTCGCATTAAAGAGCCTCCTCTTTCGCTCTCTCACTCTCTCCTTCTCGCTCTCTCCTTCTCACTCTCTCCTTCTTGCTCTCTCCCTTCATCCTAATGCTAGTAAATGAAACAACAACACCACAATGTTTAAATAGAATATTTATTTAGCTAGGAATTATTATTATTACAATTAATTTAACAAAGGTCCTTACAACGACGACGACAGATCGATAAAACGTTTAAAATTTTGAATTTGTCATTCTTGAAGTCACCATCATGGATTTCCCGCCCTTGAATTTTATATTTCACGGATGACTAACCACGTGATCAAAATTATTGTATTCTAATGAAACTTAGAAATCTGTATTACCTATGTACTGATGCTATTAGAGCTCGCATTAAAAAGCCTCCTCTTTCGCTCTCTCACTTTCTCCTTCTCGCTCTCTCTTTCTCACTCTCTCCTTCTCACTCTCTGCTTCTTGCTCTCTCCTTCTTGCTCTCTCCCTTCATCCTAATGCTAGTAAATGAAACAACATTGGATAGAGGTAACCGTTACGTCTACTGTTCTGGGATTGGTTCGGACGGCTTTGTTATTTTATACGTGAAAATAAAAATCGATAAATGTTTTACTGTTTTTTATTATTTTTCGTAAAGTTACACAATATTACTAATATTCTATTGTAAATCAGCTTAAACTAGATGATTATAGTTATATATAGTATAATACTTTATTACTTAATATAAACTAGATATGTTATATGAGGATGTTACAAATTAATTTTCTAACAAAATAACTTAGATCAACTTATGGATATATATTCTAACACTTAACATTTACTTAATAGAATATTAACTATATATTAAACTTAAACCTCAACATACTTTATTTAATCTAGTAATATAAACCTCATATAGGTAAGAAGTGTCATGGGAGAACATCTTCAGCCTTTATCCAGGACTTTTCGTTTAAACCAAGCCATTTGACGTAAATGTCACCATTGCTGCGGTGTTTAAGTACTTTTTGAACTAAGTAAACGTCTGGCTGTATGGTTTTCTGCAACTCGAACTCGTAGAAAGCTCCTCGAACAGCAACCCCATGAAGATCTTCCAGCAGATATGTGACAGGTTTTGTAAATTGAACTTTAACTATTTTGAATAATTCAGTTGACCAGTTGGGCGTGTATCCCTTAGAAAAGACCTCTTTGAACTTACTAATACGTACGAGGTCATTCAAGTCTAGTTTACGCTTACTTCCTGCAGCGACATCCGCTTTTACATTAGTGTCATAAACGGCTAGTTGGGTCGTAGGTATAACAGTAGCAGGAGCTCGGCCTATCGTTCTATGTCTGGTGTTGTTATAGCTGTCAACTACCCGCTGTAATATATCTATCCATTTAAATGATCCTCGGTAGCTAAACTCTTTATACAACTTTTGCTTAATTGCACGAATAACGCGTTCAACTATTGAAGCCTTAATTACGGAATATGTAGAGTAATGATTTATACTGTGCTCTTTCATTAATCGTTTAAAATGTTTATTGTAAAACTCTTTCCCGAGATCCGTCTGAAGATTCTTAGGTATGACTGCATTAGCACTCCTAAAGATGCTGCGGACCTGCTTTGTCACCTCTTCTCCGGATTTAGTTTTCAATGGACGTGCATACAGATATTTCGAATAACAGTTTATCATCAGCAGTATGTAACGATACCCCTTATTTACTTTAGCATAGGGAATAAACTCGGCTAAGTCAGCCTGGAACAAATCCTGGAAATTTTTTATTATAGTGCGGCGTCTTTGAAAGTTTTTTCTAGCAGCCCTATGTATTTCATCAACAACGGTTTGTTTAGCACTCATCATAGAGTAATACAATTAATCTCAACGACACTGAGAGAGCAACGTCTCAAATAATTATATTAGCAGCAGCCGTGTTTGATGAATACTGAATAATGTTAAAAGCAATATATCATTATATACCCGAAATATTTTATTCTATGATGTCTTCCTCCTTAAGTTCACTTATAATTGATATTATTTCGTTTTCATTCTGTGGACTACTGTTGCCGGCACTCTTTACAGCATATAACAAACGTAGCCTGTCGACTAGCTCATTAGCCTTATTCCAGTAGACGTATTCGACTTTGCAATCGCTTAATTTTTTAAAATTTGACGATGATGATGATAGTCTAATGCCTAAACCTTTGATTCTGGGTAAGTTCGGTTTAATTATATAATCATACTTCCAATGTTTAACAGCTGTTAGTTTACCATGTGGTCTATACGGTTTCTTATGCGCATTAGTAAGGGCTATTATCTGCATATAATTATTGATATCGTCTTGCGATGGTCTAGACTCTAATTCTCTAAACGTGAGTAAGTCAAACAGACCGGGTGATGCTTCGAAAACGTTGTTTTTAATTATGATGTTTGTATCACGCATAGTCACAGGGGAAGATGCAAATGTCCACGCGTCTCGATCAATTTTATATCTAATACGGAATCTAGTTCTATCTATATTTTTGTTTCCGACAGCGTTAGCTATTAACATACCGTAATGAGTAGCGAGATCATGAGTTTTATTAGATTCTTCTTCTTGATCTGCTTCCGATGATGATGCTGATGCAGCAGGTTGTTTTTTAACTTTTAACAGGAGAATGTAACTAGCAGTAGTAGTAGTAGTAGTAGCAGCAGATAGTTGTGTTTTAACTTTCAATAGAGGTACGTTAAAGATGTTTACTGATTTAGGAATAGTTTCCAGCGGCGATATAACTGGATTGTGCGTGACGCGATACATACGTTCTGCGTCTGCTCTATCACGACGAAAGTATGCAAATTTATTACGTATAGCATTACGAGCGTATATTATTTTACGCTTTAAACTCAGATCATACGTGTTGGACATGTCGGCTATGCAGAGACTACTAAACGAATCGACTCTAATTAAAACCCTTCCGATATCTGCCCCTGTCTAGAGAGCAGTCTTTATTAATTACCAGGAAATCATGCGGCTCCTTCCAACACAGAGAGCAAATGTTTTTGAACTGATCATAGCCAATACCGTCTCCTACAACATGATCGCTAAACACGTGTTTTAAGTTCAACTCGTCTTGTCTAAAGAGAATAATTAGGTTTGCATTGTCCCTAATCAGATGTTTCGGTATCTTGGCGTACGTTTGACCTAGATAAAAACAGTCGACACCATTATGCCTACCCATGCTAAAATATTCTCTAATCTTTTCCTGCTTGCGGCAAATTATATCATAAAAAATGAACACAGAATTAGGTTTAACATCACCGGGGCTGATTACGTCATCGTTTTCGCTAAATTCATGATATCCCATACCTGTAAGCGGTTTCATAACACGTCTTAAGAATTCATATTTAGGTGGAAATAAAGACTTGGCATATAGGTAGATATTTTCAAATTTTAAACCGTTTTCGCTAATAAGTAAGCCTAACATAGCATTAGTTTTACCGCAGCAAGATGGACCGCTCAATATTGCTCGACATGATACCGGTAACAAGTCGCCATGTTTTCTAACATCCTCGCCTGATCGTTGTAAAGATGTATTACATTCGTCTAGGTTACATATGTTTAGTAACTTATTTTGTTTAACAACCTTCATTATGGTATGCGTACGTGTCTAGTCACGGTCTCGTTAAACGGATTATACTCGATTAATGCGTCGTGAAGGATCAAACAATAAGCCTTACTTGTGTTCGTAAATGCTGCAGAAGACTCGAGCTCTAGTCTAATATCGACAGTGAAATCCTTAAGAGTGAGCTCAAGTAAAATTCAGTATAGGTGTTTCAATGATAACGTTAGTTCGTTGTAGAACAAAATCCTTTTGTCCTATTAAAATGAGATTTTTACAGAAGGAAGAAAATGTAGATATCTACAGATGTAGGTAACTTGCGACTTTTTGAAAAAAATATTTGTAAACCCGTTATATTGCGGTTGCAAATTAGGCTAATTTACCTCATTGTAAAATTTCACTGTTACGTAAAAAAATTTGTATTTTTGTTAAAGTAGATCTATAGCAAAGTAAATAAGTACTAATTTTATAAGTTTTTACAGAATTAAAAAATAGTGATTAATAAACGTTATATTAATGACAAACAATACTTAATTCAATTCCTAATTTACTTTACAATATTTATCTGGGCCAATCTCAGATACAAGGGCCGAAACATCTGGAGCTAAGAGTCAGAAACTATGTTAAAAACGTGTTTCTTTATTACTGTCAATCAAGTACAAGGCTATATTTGTATGTAATAAGAAACTGAAATGTGTAGATTGCTATACATAATTTCACTTGTATAGATTTACCTAATATGTTATAAAATACATGAGTGATAATTAAAAAACCTACTAGCAAAAACATCTTACTTGCTCAAAAACATCAAGACGTCTTGTTATTATTTTATAAAATATATGACTTTTTATACGACTTTAGAATACTATTAGCAAGGAGAAGCTACTTATTTTTGTCATCCAAGAATTTTTGCAAGTATACGTGACTACACATAAGACATAAGTAGTAAAACTAAACCACTACGGCGGTATTTTCTTATGGGATTTAACATGGGCCCAAAAAATCTACTTTTACTTCCGGTCTGAGCTCGACCGATGACGTCATGAACTTTGTAACGAACTTTTGCATCCGCTCCAAAATTTGAAACAGGATGTAGCATCCGGTCCCAAGCATCCGGCCCGAAACATTTTCAGATGCTTCCGGTCCAGAAACAGAATACGACATCCGCTCCCAAATTTAACGAACTTTTGCATCCTGTTACGACATCCTCTCCAAAATATAACATCGGATCATTTGTAACGGACTTTTACATCCGCTCCAACATTTTAACACTAGGGTATACGTACCGCCGAGAGAACTCAAGTAGTGTTTGTCACCGACGACCACGTGCGCCACGACGTCAGCAGCCTGCAATTGGAGAATCCGGCCGACCAACTACGACGCAGCACCAGCCTGGAGGAGGAACCGACATCCTAACATATAAGCGCTTCACGCGGGACACTCTGTCTCATTATTTTTCCAACTTTTGCTTAACTACTATCATACTCTGTTAAATATATATTTGGATGAATATATGATTTTACTTTGTGTTATAATACTGCCGTATTATTTCTTTAACCTTTCTTTCCTTTTAATAGCATTATTTGGTAACTCTGAATAACTACGAGCCGTTCAACGGTAACAATTGGCGCCCAACTACAGTGTGTGTTTGGATGAACACAACAACCGACGACCCAGCCTATGGTGAACACCCGATCGACAACGCGAGAGATAGCAGAGGACAACAAACCGACAGCCGCATCCATGGACCCGTCTTCGGCGTTCTTCGCGGCTCTTCTGGACCGGCTCACCGCCCTGACACCGACGGCAGTCAACCTGGCCCTACCCACCTACGGCGGCAACGACGATGAAGACCTGGAGGACTTCATCTCCCAGATGACTGCCAACATCGCGACATCCCCGGACCAGCTGAAGCTCATCATGGTCCAACTGCGGGAACCAGCACGCGCCCTGGCCCAGAAGCAGCCGCCAAGGACTCCGGAGCAGCTGTTCGAGCTTCTACGTAGGACCTACGACTCCCCCGTGCAGCGCGTCCAGCTGTACCAGGAGTTATACGCGAAGATCCAGGCCAACCGTCAGGTAACCGCGGATTTCCTAACCCGGAAGATGTCTTTGTTGCACAAGCTAGCACCAGGTATGCGGGAAGCCGACAAGATCCACCTTCTACGGAAGCTGCTCCGTCCCGAGGTAGCGGTCTACCTTAGCGGCCACTTCAACAGCGTGCGAGACCTAGCGGACGCAGCCATCGCCACCGCGGACACCCTCCAGTCTACCAGGAAGACGACCAACCCCTTCATCAGCGCGGATCAACTTCCGAAATGCCGCTTCTGTCCGGAAAGACACTTCCACTTGTCCCGTACGGAGTTCGGGAAACGACGCCAGGGGGGATTAGGCCGGCATATTCCCTCCTTAACGGCCATGCCCGGCATACAGGTACCTAGGATTCAGGTAAGCATGAATAATGGCATTTGTTTCAGAGCGCTAGTGGACACCGGCGCCTCCATCAATGTCATCAACGCGAAGTTCGCCCCGGGAGCCCGGAAAATCGCCACCAAACTCCCACTGGCTAGCGGTAGCCAGAAGATGTCCTGCAGCGGGGAAGCGGAACTCGCCATCATCATCTCCGGATACGAACACGCCGCCAAATTCGTCGTCAGCAGCGACCTCCGAGAGGACTGCATTCTGGGGATGCCTTGGTTACAAGAGCAGCAAGCGACGGTGGACATCGTCAGAGGCTGCCTGTACCTGGGAATCGGAGAATGGAAGACCGTCTTCTGGACCAAACCACCCCCTAAGACGGAATCAATAAGTATCGGGGAAATTGATCACAGTTTCCCAACGGACGCGCAAACCCGGTTTAAAAATTTAATTTCAGATTTCTCCGCGCCTTTCAACACCACCCAGGGGATGACGACAACAAGCAGCACCAGGCATAAGATCGACGTGACGGAACGGAAGCCAGTCTGCCAACGCCCCTATCGCGTGTCGGATAAAAAGAAGCGGATCATCCAAGAACAGGTGGAAGAAATGCTGTCCCAAGGCATCATCGAGGCTTCCACATCGCCGTACTCCAGCCCGGTAGTCCTGGTGAAGAAATCCGACGGCACACCCCGGTTCTGCGTGGACTACCGCAAGCTGAACGCGATCACCACCAGCGAGCCATCACCGATGCCCATCATCCAAGAGACCCTGCGTGACCTGGGGGATGCAGCAGTGTTCACCCGTCTGGACTTGAAGAGCGGCTACTGGCAAATCCCTATGGACGAGGGATCCAAGCAGCTCACCGCCTTCAGCACCCCGGATGGAGGCCACTACCACTTCAAGGTCATGCCCTTCGGACTCCGCAACGCCCCGGCAACATTCCAACGCCTGATGAGCCAGGAAGTTCTCGCAGAATACCTCCGTAAGTTCTGCATGGTCTACCTCGATGACATAATCGTTTACAGCTCCGACTACGAGACCCACCTCCGACATCTCGCTTTAGTCTTGGAGAGACTATCGCAACACCGCCTCCGGTTGTCCATCAAGAAGTGCGCCTTTGGAAAGGCGTCCCTCGACTTCCTCGGCCACACCATCCACCCGGGAATCATCACGCCCCAGCGGAAGCACGTAGAGCAGATCCGGCAGCTGCCCGAACCGACCAACAAGGACAAACTCCGGAGTTTCCTTGGCGTTTGTGGATGGATCCGCCAATACATCCCGGACTTCGCGACCATCGCGGCACCACTAACCGATTTGTTACAGGCAAAGAAAACGTGGGAGATCACACCGGAAGTCATGGGGGCATTCAATCGACTGAAGACCGCATGCAGCCAACCGCTCCAGCTACACCATCCTCGCCCCAACGAGCCCCTGGTGGTCCAGACCGACGCGAGCTCCATCGGCATCGGGGCCATAGTCTACCAGGAGAACGACGACGGGACCAAGAGGATCATCTGCTTCGACAGCGCGCGCCTTAAACCAACGGAGCAGCGGTACCACATCAACGAGCAAGAGTGCCTGGCCCTGACATGGGCTCTCCGGCCGCTACTAGAAGGGAAACGCTTTAAAGTCCGGACGGACAGTAAAGCCCTTACCTGGTTACAATCGTTCAAAGAGGAAAAGGCAAAACTACTCAGATGGGCTTTGTTTTTACAGGAATTCGACTTCGACCTGGAGCATTGCCGCGGTACCCAGAACGAATTCGCGGACGTTCTATCGCGAGACCCCGAGGACGAGACCACCCACGACGCCCTAATCGACGCGCGACCAGCCTCACCGGAGCTCCACGCCCTGACCACCATCGTCGACGAGATCAAGCGGGCCCAAGACCAGGACGAGGAGACGCAAGAGTTCCTGAGACGCTGGCGAAACACCTTCACCCCCGAAGATGAAGGCATCCGATCCGCGTAGGAGCAATTCGAGGGATACCTTTACCGCGCCGCCACCGACACCGATCCGCAGACGCTGTACGTGCCACCCGCAGCCCGAGAAAAGGTACTCAAGCAACACCACGACGACAGTGGACACCCCGGCCGGGACGAGACCCACACCGCCATCCGCCGGAGATACTGCTGGCCGCAACTAGCTCGCAACGTCGCCCTCCACGTCCAACAATGCGTGACCTGCGCCGCCGTGAAAAGAGGTAAGTTACAGACTAACGCTAATTTACAGGCACGAAAGCCAACCCGACCATGGCATACCGTCAACATCGACATCATGGGGCCCTATCCACCAACAGCTTCTGGAAGAAGATACATCCTGGTGATCGAGGACGCCTTCACGAGATGGGTCGAGGCATTTGCGATGCGGGACGCCACCAGCCAGTTCATGTGTCGACTAGCGGAAGAGGAAGTCTTTCATCGGTTCGGCTACCCGAAGGTCATCCTCACGGACAACGGTACCCAGTTCACCAGCGACCTCTGGAGAACCACGTGCAGAAGATGGGGCGCGACCCACCACACGACGGCGATCTACCACCCCCGAGCCAACCCGGTCGAACGACGCAACCAGGAGATCAAGAAGGCCCTCCGCACGCAACTTCAGGGACAACCCCACGACGAATGGGTCCGCCATCTACCCCGAGTCCTCCACGACCTCCGCCTCCGGACCAACGCCGCCACGCGATCGAGCCCTGCCAAGCTGCTGTTCGGGTACGAGCCACTTCAGCCAGGGGATCAACAGCTTCCGGAACAACAGGAACCGCCATCCGCCGAAGACCGACAGAGGGAAGCCACCGCCAACCAACTTCGGTATCACCGGAGATACCAGGGGCAGCCCACCGCACTAGTCGCCCGGGTAGGAGAGGATGTCATGGTACGCGCCCACATCCAATCCAACGAGCAGCGGAAGATCCACGCCGGTTTCGCGCCCAAATGGTTGGGACCCTACAACATCCGGAACATCTTCGACGGGAGGGTCTACACGGTCGACAAAGGGGGACAGCAGGTGAAGTACCACGCAGACCACATCCGGCCAGCACCACGACGCCCAGCGCTTCGCACACCGCCTCCGGCATCACCACCAACGCACCCGGAAGAAGACGAAGAAGACGCTTTGCAGGCCATGCCGTCGTCTCCGAGGGGGGGCGAATTGTCACCGACGACCACGTGCGCCACGACGTCAGCAGCCTGCAATTGGAGAATCCGGCCGACCAACTACGACGCAGCACCAGCCTGGAGGAGGAACCAACATCCTAACATATAAGCGCTTCACGCGGGACACTCTGTCTCATTATTTTTCCAACTTTTGCTTAACTACTATCATACTCTGTTAAATATATATTTGGATGAATATATGATTTTATTTTGTGTTATAATACTGCCGTATTATTTCTTTAACCTTTCTTTCCTTTTAATAGCATTATTTGGTAACTCTGAATAACTACGAGCCGTTCAACGGTAACATGTTTGTTGCCCTCCCGTCGAAGATGTTGCGGATGTTGTAGGGTCCCAACCATTTGGGCGCGAAACCGGCGTGGATCTTCCGCTGCTCGTTGGACTGGATGTGGGCCCGTACCATGACATCCTCTCCTACCCGGGCGACTGGTGCGGTGGGCTGCCCCTGGTATCTCCGGTGATACCGAAGTTGGTTGGCGGTGGCTTCCCTCTGTCGGTCTTCGGCGGATGGCGGTTCCCGTTGTTCCGGAAGCTGTTGATCCCCTGGCTGAAGTGGCTCGTACCCGAACAGCAGCTTGGCAGGGCTCGATCGCGTGGCGGCGTTTGGTCCGGAGGCGGAGGTCGTGGAGGACTCGGTGTAGATGGCGGACCCATTCGTCGTGGGGTTGTCCCTGAAGTCGCGTGCGGAGAGCCTTCTTGATCTCCTGGTTGCGTCGTTCGACCGGGTTGGCTCGGGGGTGGTAGATCGCCGTCGTGTGGTGGGTCGCGCCCCATCTTCTGCACGTGGTTCTCCAGAGGTCGCTGGTGAACTGGGTACCGTTGTCCGTGAGGATGACCTTCGGGTAGCCGAACCGATGAAAGACTTCCTCTTCCGCTAGTCGACACATGAACTGGCTGGTGGCGTCCCGCATCGCGAATGCCTCGACCCATCTCGTGAAGGCGTCCTCGATCACCAGGATGTATCTTCTTCCAGAAGCTGTTGGTGGATAGGGCCCCATGATGTCGATGTTGACGGTATGCCATGGTCGGGTTGGCTTTCGTGCCTGTAAATTAGCGTTAGTCTGTAACTTACCTCTTTTCACGGCGGCGCAGGTCACGCATTGTTGGACGTGGAGGGCGACGTTGCGAGCTAGTTGCGACCAGCAGTATCTCCGGCGGATGGCGGTGTGGGTCTCGTCCCGGCCGGGGTGACCACTGTCGTCGTGGTGTTGCCTGAGTACCTTTTCTCGGGCTGCGGGTGGCACGTACAGCGTCTGCGGATCGGTGTCGGTGGCGGCGCGATAAAGGTATCCCTCGAATTGCTCGTACGCGGATCGGATGCCTTCATCTTCGGGGGTGAAGGGGTTTCGCCAGCGTCTCAGGAACTCTTGCGTCTCTTCGTCCTGGTCTTGGGCCCGCTTGATCTCGTCGACGATGGTGGTCAGGGCGTTTGCCACCTCTGTTTCCGCTGTCGCTAGGGCCTGGAGCTCCGGTAAGGCTGGTCGCGCGTCGATTAGGGCGTCGTGGGTGGTCTCGTCCTCGGGGACCACCACGGGACCAACGGATACAACAAGCTCACATGAACCAGCATGGGTACCGGGCCCGGTACGCAGGTTACCAGCCAGCAGCCACACAATTCCGCGAGGGGGATCTAGTAATGGAACGGGCCCATCCTCCAACACGAACCCAGTTCGCACCAAAATGGGTCGGACCCTACCCAATCATTCAAGCCGCGGGTCAAAATGCATATTTGGTCGAAAGACCAAACGGCGAACCTACCAAGGTACACGTGAATGACCTCCGCGCCGCAGCCGACCAACGCCCACCAGAACCAGCAGCCGACCAAGGCCCACCGGAACCAGCAGCCGACCAGCGCCCACCAGAACCAACAGTCGCCGCAACAGTCTTTCAAAGCGGGGGGGAAATGTTACCACCAATCGCACACAACCAAGGTGGATCCAACATCGACCATTCAGGAGCCGGTTGCAGCTACCCCTGCGATATAAATACAGGACCTCAACCATTCGAACGTCATTCCAGCTCGTCTCGGAATCACACTTGGGAGTAGGCAGATTGAGGCCCAAGTCCACCAAACCTTTATCCACTTGGGAGTAGGCAGATTGAGGCCCAAGTTATTCAGACCTTTACACTCGGGAGTAGGCAGATTGAGGCCCGAGTTACCCATCCCGCACGCCAAGGAGTAGGCAGATTGAGATCTTGGACGTTATCACAAGCTACCCCTTAGCTAACCTTCGCTACCTGCGATACTGCATTATTTGTATATAATTTATGTGCTTACGTATATCTTTGAATAAAGATCATATCGATCATCCACGATTGTTTTAACATAAATTGTTAAACTGGAAGAATATCAATTCTTCTGTATTTCTATTTGTTTGTATATATCTAATTTCTGTATTATTAATTTGTGTATATAGTATTGTTAATGTTGTGGACTATTTTTAATAGACTTCTTTCGTTAAAACTATTTTTCTGTGTTATATTTGTGTGGGCATCCTTTAAGACTACTGCAATAAACTTTATTTCAAGTTAAGAATCTGAGTTATCCATTTCTAAGGACAGGACCTAATATTAGTTTTAAGAAAGAGACAAGTGTTTAAGTGTTTTTAGTGTAGTGCAACCATCACCGTCGACGAAGTTAACGTGAACCAAGTACGCCCTGGTAACAGTAGATTTTGTTACCGTTGAACGGCTCGTAGTTATTCAGAGTTACCAAATAAAGCTATTAAAAGGAAAGAGAGGTTAAAGAAATAATACGGCAGTATTATAACACAAAATAAAGTCATATATTTATCCAAATATATACGATAACAAAGTATGATAATGGTTAAGGCAAAGTCGGAAAAATAATGAGAGCAAGTGTCTCGCGTGAAGCGCTTTTATAAGTTAGGATGACGGTCCCTCCTCCAGGCTGGTGCTGCATCGTAGTTGGCTGGCCGGATTCTCCAATTGCATGCTGCTGGCGTCCTGGAGCTGCTCGCTGGTGGTGACAATTTAGAATAAAAAGGCACCACACCTACAGAAAGTTTATCAGTTCTTCTCCATTTATCGTAGAAGTATCTTGTGCTTTGTGGTCTTGTCAGTGCTTTGTGAATTTTTAAGAACTTTGAATGTAGCAAAACACTTTGTTAAAACTATCGGAGGGAAGAAAAACGTTCGGGTTCCTAGAGTCATCCCTATACCTAAGCAAGGCAGTATAATACCTTTCCTCATCCCTTTGTTCGCAGGCCTTTCAGCGGCAGGGTAAATATACTAATGATAATAATGATAATAATTACAATACAAACTTCCTTCACAGAGCTATCGTAGGAGGGGCCTCGGGAATCGCTAAAGCTGTAACCGATGCTAAAGCCGCTAGAAAACAGCTGCAAGAAAGCGAACGACATAACAAAACTATGGAATCGATCGCCTTAGGAAAACGAGGCTCTGCTCTCTACTTGAAACCTCACAAGTCGGGCACGGCTCTTTACTTAAAACCTTATTCAAAAAACCGATAAGGTTGCCTCGGAGAGCTCTTACAGATCAGGATTTGATGTCAATCATATTTTAGATATATGTCATTGTACTATAAATAATTGTAAATACCTATATGATGAAATAATTCAAAGTTAATAATAAAGATTTTTTTTTCAATATCGCTGTTTTATTAGTAGGCTTTTAGTATTTTGATGCTATGCTAATCATGAATAAAAAGATGTATCTGCTATACAATCAATGGGTTTGGTCTATACCTTTAGGAAAGAGAAAATTTGGAACTCCGATTTATATTCCTAAATAAGTCATGATAATCTACGTCATACTACTGCTGCTGTTATATCAATGTCTCCTAACCGTATAGATATTTGCTTGGTAAAGGATTTTGATGCTATGCTGATCATAAATAAAAAGGTAAATCTGCTATACATTTAGAAAAGGGAGAATTTGGAGCTACTATTCCTGACTGGCTTAGATTTATCTGAGATTTAAGAAAATCAATGGTGTATTGATATTTGATTATTATGAGGTCATTCGATGATCCTTTTCCTTAACCTTATAATTCAATAGTATATATAATCTTTAAATAATGATGATATTTATGTAACTTTGAGGTAAATGTATAGGTGTGTGTCTTATATTCATTTCTATTAGCACTAAGCGGTCTTCCGGATCCTCAATGAACATAGTAGGACTCTGTGGCGTCAACATAAGGCTGTGTGGCTGTAATATATGGCGGTGTGGAGGTAATATGTGGTTGTGTGGCTACAATATGTGGCTGCGTGGCGATAATATGTGGCTGTAATATGTAGCTGTGTTGCTGTAATATGTGGCTGTAATATGTAGCTGTGTGGCTGTAATATGGGGTTGTGTGGCGGTAACATGCATCTGTGTGACGCTATATAGATGTAGGTATAAATAGAGGTAGTAGCATCACCTCATTTATTTCTTTCAAGATGAAGAGTCGTGTCTATAATGTATGCAGTAAGAGTATTCGACAATCTGATTTTAGACGTCATATTCATGATGGGTATAAAGTTCAATGTTTTAAATGTTCTAAGAGATTCTCTCGTCTCGATAGCTATAAAAGGCATATGAACGAAGCATGACAAAGAAAGCAATAAACATACTGTGAATTCCCCTATAGAAGATGAGGTCAATGAGGTTGTAGCCCCTTCTTATGATGATGATTGGAGAACGTTTAGCGACTATTTAAGTGACGAAGAGCCTGAAATAAATTGGATGATTGTGCGCGGCCTAATAGACCGACTTCGGCTTTATTATGGTATTTTGAAGGATAGTCTGTATACATACCCTATAGCTATTGAAATAATAAACGAATTGAAACACTCAGGATTATTTCCGTCCTTCGCTTCACCTCGTGAAATAATAAATAATCTTAAAGATGTCTTGAATATAAAGTGTATTGAATTAAAATAAAGAGATTTTTTAACATATATTGTTTAACTAATCTTACTTGAAAACAACGTTGCTCGAATTAACCTTATGCTAAAAAAGTATAATTCGCTAAATTCTGATGTTTTATTGCTTTATTTATTCAATTAATTATTTCAATTAAATATTTATTTATAATAATCAACTTTCCGATAGAATTTGAAATCATTTGCAAATAATAGATAGGTACTTCGAGTGTCGTACAGACGCAGGTGGTCATTTATAAATAACACAAAAAGGAGCGGCCAAAAAGCGTTTTCTGGCAGTATGGTTTGTTTTACAAAAGGATGAAAGTTATGCCTTTCTGCAAAACCTAAGAAGAGAAAAACTGACAATTTAAAAAGGTGGCGTCTTTCTGAAAAAGAAAATGTAACATCTAACCTGGAACATGCAGCTGGAACCAGCAAAGCTCTGATAAAAGACAGCAATGCCGAAATTGATAACGTTTCTAACACAGAATTTGAAAATACCGTCATGGAATTTAATGACATTGAAACGGAAAATACTGTTGGGATGTTGGGAATCCCCATGTTTCTGAAAATACACAAAGTACTTATGAGGGAATGATTAAGGATAAAAAGCATTTGATATCTGGTTACAGAATTATAACATTTGAATATTTTTTTAAAGCACCACAAGACATCTCGACGCATCTACCGTTTGGGTGTGATTGAAACCGAAAAACAACTAGGATTGACGTCTTGTTTTAAACTGCGTTGCAAGTTCTGCAACATCGCAAAGTATATTTACACCGACGTTGTGTACAATGACCAAATGAATATAAATATGTGTGCTGTAAGTGCAAGTAATGCAGCAGGAGTTGGATTTTCAGGATTAGAAGAAATAATTAACGGAATAGATATGCCGTGTATGTCACATCAAACTTTTATTGAATGCCAAACCAAATTGCATAGAATATGGACTATGGAATTGGAACATGAGATAAGCGAAAATGCAAAAATAGCAGCTGATGCTGCAAGACAACGGGGAGACGTTGATAAGGATAACATTCCCTTGTTGACAGTTGTTGCCGACGGGACCTGAGAAAAACGATCATTTGGTCGTCATTTTAGTTTGTTGTCTGGCGCAGCGGCAATAATAGATTATCATACCAAAAAATTATTACATCTAGGTGTTTTAAATAAATATTGTTTGATATGTTCCTCTGCAACAAATAACGGACGTATTCCAAAAAAAACACATATGTTATAAAAACTATACGGGCAGCTCTAGTAGTATGGAAGCATCAATGGTTGTTGAAGGGTTTCGACAAAGTGAAGAACTGCACGACATTCGTTACGCTACATTAGTAGCTGATGGAGACAGCAGCGTTTACTCCAAGATATTAGAAAGTAGACCATATATAGATCTCACTGTAGAAAAAATTGAATGTACAAATCATCTCCTCAGAAACTACTTCAAAAAACTAAGTGACCTCTGTACGAATACAAAATATCCGTAAGTGATTTGGCAAACCATTCTAATAGTCTGATGCATCAAAAAACGAATAATTTAGTAGAGCACTTTAATTCACGAGTTACCAAAAAGATTGGTGGAAAGAGAACAAATCTGTTTCATCGAACATTATACAGTGCGAGAGTTGCACTAGCCGCTATTGATTATAATACTGACGGACACGTACAATCACGAACAAGAGAACTAAAAAATAATTCTTATTCTGAACATGTTCTAAAATTGGAACGCAAAAGGCAACGAAAGATCGCATTAGCTAAAGCCAAAAGACAGCAAAGGAACAGATATAGATACCATCGCAATGCACAATCTACCATTGAAGATAAAGATTATGGTCCTAGTTGCACTAAACCAGATATGCCACCAGAAGTATTTGCTAGAAAAAAAGAAGAATTTCTACAAAATTTAATTGTTACACAAGAGGACCAGTAGTCCATAATGGAGGAAACTGTTGACCAATCTCAATCAGTAAAATGGAAAGAATTACGAAGGAAAAGGATAGGTGCTTCCATGTTTGGTACAATCTGTGGAAGGAAACCATACACTAGCTGTGAAAAAATTGTAAGTGCAATGCTAAAACGTCAGAACTTCGTACACCTTCGATTATCTGGGGAAAAACCAATGAAAAAAACGCAATTGTAGCGCTAAAAAAAGAATTAGACAAAAATGTGCAACGTAATGGCTTGTTTATTGACATAAACAAACCATGCTTGTGTGCAACACCAGATGGGTTAATTGATGATGACTGTGTTTTAGAAGTCAAATGTCCATACGCTGCTAAAGATATGACTCCAGATGAAGGAATATTTGACAAATTAATACCATGTTACAAAAAAATAAGAAAGGAGAAGTGAGCATGAACAAAAACCATGCATATTACTATCAAATGCAGGGCCAAATGTTAATAACAAAACGATCAAAATGTATTTTTGTTATATGGACAACAAAAGGATTAAAGATCGATACTATTGTTTATGACGGAACATTTTGCAAAAATATGGTTGAAAAGTTAGAAACTTTTTATTATAATTGCTTGTTACCAGAACTTATCGATCCTTGAAGACGAAGAGAGTTAGCAATTCGTAATCCTGATTACATTTTAAAAGCACAAATGGAAGAAACAGTAAAAGGAAGCTACAAAATCAAAACACATAGTATTGCAATGACAATAATTTTAAAACAAAAATCCTATTAAATTATGTAAATAGTAGGTATTGGGGCCATTGAGCTGACCCCCTCCCTTTTTCCCCCACTCCTCCCCACTCCTATCCTCACTACCCCCCCACTTAGGCCATCCCCTCCCTTTTTCCCCTACTCCTAGCTCTACTCCTCCCCACTCCTATCCCTACTCTACCGCCATTTCTAATCGCCATCTTGGATCGCCATTTTGAATCGCCATTTTGAATCGCCATTTTGAATCGCCATTTTGAATCGCCATCTTGGATCGTCATTTTGGATCGCCATTTTGAATCGCCATTTTGAAACGCCATTTTGAATAGCCATTTTGAACCGCCATTTTGAATCGCCATTTTGAAATGTCATTTTGAATCTGTCAATTTTGAATCTATCAATGGCATATCGAACATTTTGTATCTGTCATTTTCAATTTGTCATCTAGGATTTCCCACACTTGGATTTGAATTTTTAGTACTACTACTGCCATCTATCGGTGACGTCATGTGATCGGTATAGTAGATTCCTCTCTCTCTCTCTCGCTTGGCTCAGGCCCTCTCTCTCGCTTGGCTCAGGCCCTCTCTCTCTCGCTCTGGCCCTCTCTCTCGCTCTCGCCCTCTCTCTAGCTCTGGCCCTCTCTCTCGCTCTGGCCCTCGCCCTCTCTCTAGCTCTGGCCCTCTCTCTCGCTCTCACTTGTCATTTCCAACTTGTCATTGTTTCCCGCTGAAAGATTTGAATTCCTAATGTCTCAACTGCCATCTATCGGTAACGTCCAGTGATCGGTATCGTAGATTTCTATACACCTGTAGATAGGCAACCTGCTACACTTTTTTATAAAAATCAAAGGATCCAAAGAGCTTTGAACCAGGGTTCGTAAAGTACGTCTGTTTACAAGTCCATAGCTTAACCCCGAGACCACGGAGCTTGTCTTTTAAATTACTGCATACGAGTTATTTTTAAAAATGCTTTCACGTATATTTGATTAAATCCAATTTATTTAAAAATAATTCCCAGAAAATATTGATAAATATTGTACATTAATAATAATAGGAAAATGATTTTGAATCCTAAAGATTTATTTTAATTTAATGTAAGACATTAATGAATAACTAATATTTTGCAAATCTATCTAGTCATCAAATCTTGGTTGGTATGGTGCAGTTGGTAAGAATACTTTGCATTAATTATTATTATTGTTAATATTATTGATATTTTTATCTTGAAAGACTACACAGGTGTTTGGAGGCTGCTTTGTAAATTGCAAATATGTATTTGTTCTAGAACAAAATGAAGTTTCTTAGTATTTAAAGACTGTTTCACTATATATATATTAATAAAAGTCTAATGTAGTAATAATGTTCTACATTAATTTAAAATTGAAATTTGAAGTCTAGTTAAAATTCTCATTCACTTCAATCATTATTACTAATGTGTGAATTACGTACAAGACAATTATAAGCCAATTATGATTATTATCATGAGTCATTGAGATGAGACAATTATTAACCTTATATAAGCCAATCGTGAAGAAACTCAAGAAATTTTTCTTGATACATCTTAAGTCACATTGAAACAATTATTACGTATGACTCGAGTCAGTTTAAATTAATTATAAATCTAAACGTCGTAGGGTTTATTTATTACAATAAAAATAGCCCAGATTAGATTATTAGCATGATAAGATTTACCAAAACTTACTTAAATACATACAAAAAATACATTTTAAAAATTAGGATGTAACCCCCGAGCTGTTAATGAAAAGCAATTAACGACCTCGTTTATACTGTTCCCCAAATTAGATTATTAGAAAAACAACCCTTCTAATTGCTCGGAAAATAACTAAAAATGACAACTTAATAACAAGTTCAATAATACATGTTTAGTATTTCTTATATATTTTTAATATTGTTTGTTTAGGGAAAGCATAACTTTCAAAGAAGAGTTGTTCTAAAATAATGTTCATGACGTGCCTAAAACTGATATATAAACTGAACGGTTTTTAAAAATAAATCATTGTGAAAGAGTTTCGGAATCATCAAGACGCTATCCTACCTTCAACAACTGTATATTTAATTAAATCAGGTATGTTTTATTTTTCATTAGCTTATATATTAAAATACTATCTCATTTACGATATGTACAACCGTTCTTTGTTAGATAATCTAGTTTTATTGAAAAGATGGCTGAAAGTATACAAAATAACCTGTCAAAAACGCGTTTCTTTATGCATAGGCTGGCAGGGTAGAAACAACCCTCGAAATAGAATTAATTTTATAACTCCGGAACCGTTCTTTGTTACATAATCTAGTTTTATTGACAAGATAGCTGAAAGTATACCTAATAACCTTTCAAAAACGCGTTTCTTTAAGCATAGGCTGGCAGGGTAGAAACAACCCTCGAAGTAGAATTAATTTTATAACTCCGGAACCTTTCTTTTTAAAATAATCTAGTTTTCTTTAAAGATAACCAAAAATATACAAAATAACAAAGCAAAAGGACAATTCTAATTTCATAGACTAGCAGGGTAGAAACAACCCCCGAAATAGAGTTAATTTTATATCTCCGCAACCGTTCTTTGTTACATAATCTAGTTTTATTGAAAAGATGGCTGAAAGTATACAAAATAACCTGTCAAAAACGCGTTTCTTTATGCATAGGCTGACAGGGTAGAAACAACACTAGAAGTAGAATTAATTTTATAACTCCGGAACCGTTCTTTTTAAAATGATTTACTTTTCTTTAATAAACTGCATAAAATATACAAAATAACATATCAAAAGGACAATTCTAAATTCATAGACTAGCAGGGTAGAAACAACCCCCGAGATAGAGTTAATTTTATATCTCCGCAACCGTTCTTTGTTAGATAATCTAGTTTTATAGATGGCTGAAAGTATACAAAATAACCTGTCAAAAACGCGTTTCTTTATGCATAGGCTGGCAGGGTAGAAACAACACTCGAAGTAGAATTAATTTTATAACTCCGGAACCGTTCTTTTTAAAATGATTTACCTTTCTTTAATAAACTACATAAAATATACAAAATAACATATCAAAAGGACAATTCTAAATTCATAGACTAGCAGGGTAGAAACAACCCTCGAAATAGGGTTAATTTTATATCTCCGCAACCGTTCTTTGTTAGATAATTTAGTTTTATTGAAAAGATGGCTGAAATTATACAAAATAACCTGTCAAAAACGCGTTTCTTTATGCTCAGGCTGGCAGGGTAGAAACAACACTCGAAGTAGAATTAATTTTATAACTCAGGAACCGTTCTTTTTAAAATGATTTACTTTTCTCTAATAAACTGCATAAAATTTAAAAAATATAAGGAACCGTTCTTTTTAAAATAATCTAGCTTTATTTAAAAATAACCTAAAATATACAAAATAACATAGCAAAAGGGCAATTTTAATTTCATAGACTAACAGGGTAGAAACAACCCCCGAAATAGGGTTAATTTTATATCTCCGCAACCGTTCTTTGCTACATAATCTAGTTTTATTGAAAAGATGGCTAAAAGTATACAAAATAACCCGTCAAAAACGCGTTTCTTTATGCATAGGCTGGCAGGGTAGAAACAACACTCGAAGTAGAATTAATTTTATAACTCCGGAACCGTTCTTTGTTACATAATCTAGTTTTATTGAAAAGATAGCTGACAGTATACAAATTAACCTGTCATAAACGCGTTTCTTTATACATAGGCAGGCAGGGTAGAAACAACCCTCGAAGTAGAATTAATTTTATAACTCCGGAACCGTTCTTTTTAAAATAATCTAGCTTTCTTTAAAAATAACCTAAAATATACAAAATAACATATCAAAAGAGCAATTCAAAATTCATTGACTAGCAGGGTAGAAACAACCCCCGAAATAGGGTTAAGTCTATAACTCCGCAACCGTTCTTTGTTACATAATCTAGTTTTATTGAAAAGATAGCTGACCGTATACAAAATAACCTGTCATAAACGCGTTTCTTTATGCATAGGCAGGCAGGGTAGAAACAACCCTCGAAGTAGAATTAATTTTATAACTCCGGTTCCGGAGTTCTTTGTTACATAATCTAGTTTTATTGAAAAGATAGCTGAAAGTATACAAAATAACCTGTCAAACACGCGTTTCTTTAACCATAGGCTGGCAGAGTAGAAACAACCATCGAAGTAGAATTAATTTTATAACTCCGGAACCGTACTTTTTAAAGTAATCTAGCTTTCTTTAAAAATAACCTAAAATATACAAAATAACATATCAAAAGGACAATTCTAAATTCATTGACTAGCAGGGTAGAAACAACCCCCGAAATAGGGTTAATTTTATAACTCCGCAACCGTTCTTTGTTACATAATCTAGTTTTATTGAAAAGATAGCTGACAGAATACAAAATAACCTGTCATAAACGCGATTCTTTATGCATAGGCTGGCAGGGTAGAAACAACACTAGAAGTAGAATTAATTTTATAACTCCGGAACCGTTCTTTTTAAAATGATTTACCTTTCTTTAATAAACTACATAAAATATACAAAATAACATATCAAAAGGACAATTCTAAATTCATAGACTAGCAGGGTAGAAACAACCCCCGAAATAGGGTTAATTTTATATCTCCGCAACCGTTCTTTGTTAGATAATTTAGTTTTATTGAAAAGATGGCTGAAATTATACAAAATAACCTGTCAAAAACGCGTTTCATTATGCTCAGGCTGGCAGGGTAGAAACAACACTCGAAGTAGAATTAATTTTATAACTCCGGAACCGTTCTTTTTAAAATGATTTACTTTTCTCTAATAAACTGCATAAAATAATCTAGTTTTCTTTAAAAATAACCTAAAATATACAAAATAGCATATCAAAAGGACAATTCTAAATTCATTGACTAGCAGGGTAGAAACAACCCCCGAAATAGGGTTAATTTTATAACTCCGCAACCGTTCTTTGTTACATAATCTATTTTTATTGAAAAGATAGCTGAAAGTATACAAAATAACTTTTCAAACACGCGTTTCTTTATGCATAGGCTGGCAGGGTAGAAACAACCCTCGAAGTAGAATTAATTTTATAACTCCGGAACCGTTCTTTTTAAAATAATCTAGCTTTCTTTAAAAATAACCTAAAATATACAAAATAACATATCAAAAGGACAATTCTAAATTCATTGACTAGCAGGGTAGAAACAACCCCCGAAATAGGGTTATTTTTATAACTCCGCAACCGTTTTTTGTTACATATTCTAGTTTTATTGAAAAGATAGCTGACAGTATACAAAATATTCTGCCATAAACGCGTTTCTTTATGCATAGGCAGGCAGGGTAGAAACAACCCTCGAAGTAGAATTAAATTTATAACTCCGGAACCGTACTTTGTTACATAATCTAGTTTTATTGAAAAGATAGCTGAAAGTATACAAAATAACCTGTCAAACACGCGTTTCTTTAACCATAGTCTGGCAGAGTAGAAACAACCCTCGAAGTAGAATTAATTTTATAACTCCGGAACCGTTATTTTTAAAGTAATCTAGCTTTCTTTAAAAATAACCTAAAATATACAAAATAACATATCAAAAGGACAATTCTAAATTCATTGACTAGCAGGGTAGCAACAACCCCCGAAATAGTGTTAATTTTATAACTCCGCAACCGCTGGCAGGGTAGAAACAACACTTGAAGTAGAATTAATTTTATAACTCCGGAACCGTTATTTTTAAAATGATTTACTTTTCTTTAATAAACTGCATAAAATATACAAAATAACATATCAAAAGGACAATTCTAAATTCATAGACTAGCAGGGTAGAAACAACCCCCGAAATAGGGTTAATTTTATATCTCCGCAACCGTTCTTTGTTAGATAATTTAGTTTTATTGAAAAGATGGCTGAAATTATACAAAATAACCTGTCAAAAACGCGTAAATAGAAATAGGGTTAATATTATATCTCCGCAACCGTTCTTTGTTAGATAATCTAGTTTAATTGAAAAGATGGCTGAACGTATACAAAATAACCTGTCAAAAACGCGTTTCTTTATGCATAGGCAGGCAGGGTAGACACAACCCGTTCTTTGTTAGATAATTTAGTTTTATTGAAAAGATGGCTGAAATTATACAAAATAACCTGTCAAAAACGCGTTTCATTATGCTCAGGCTGGCAGGGTAGAAACAACACTCGAAGTAGAATTAATTTTATAACTCCGGAACCGTTCTTTTTAAAATGATTCACTTTTCTCTAATAAACTGCATCAAATATAAAAAATAACATATCAAAAGGACAATTATAAAGTCATAGACTAGCAGGGTAGAAACAACCCCCGAAATAGGGTTAATATTATATCTCCGCAACCGTTCTTTGTTAGATAATCTAGTTTAATTGAAAAGATGGCTGAACGTATACAAAATAACCTGTCAAAAACGCGTTTCTTTATGCATAGGCAGGCAGGGTAGAAACAACCCTCGAATTAGAATTAATTTTATAACTCCGGAACCGTTCTTTTTAAAATAATCTAGCTTTCTTTAAAAATAACCTAAAATATACAAAATAACATATCAAAAGGACAATTCTAAATTCATTGACTAGCAGGGTAGAAACAACCCCCGAAATATGGTTAATTTTATAACTCCGCAACCGTTTTTTGTTACATAATCTAGTTTTATTGAAAAGATAGCTGACAGTATGCAAAATAATCTGCCATAAACGCGTTTCTTTATGCATAGGCAGGCAGGGTAGAAACAACCCTCGAAGTAGAATTAAATTTATAACTCAGGAACTGTTCTTTTTAAAGTAATCTAGCTTTCTTTAAAAATAACCTAAAATATACAAAATAACATATCAAAAGGACAATTCTAAATTCATTGACTAGCAGGGTAGAAACAACCCCCGAAATAGGGTTAATTTTATAACTCCGCAACCGTTTTTTGTTACATAATCTAGTTTTATTGAAAAGATAGCTGACAGTATGCAAAATAACCTGCCATAAACGCGTTTCTTTATGCATAGGCAGGCAGGGTAGAAACAACCCTCGAAGTAGAATTAAATTTATAACTCCGGAACCGTTCTTTTTAAAGTAATCTAGCTTTCTTTAAAAATAACCTAAAATATACAAAATAACATATCAAAAAACAATTCTAAATTCATAGACTAGCAGGGTAGAAGCAACACCCGAAATAGAGTTAATTTTATAACTCCGCAACCGTCCTTTGTTACATAATCTAGTTTTATTGAAAAGATAGCTGAAAGTATACAAAATAACCTGTCATAAACGCGTTTCTTTATGCTTAGTCTGGCAGGGTAGAAACAACCCTCGAAGTAGAATTAATTTTATAACTCCGGAACCGTTCTTTGTTACATAATCTAGTTTTATTGAAAAGATAGCTGAAAGTATACAAAATAACCTGTCAGTAGGTATTCCGGTACTTGAGTCCACCCCCTCTCTTTTTCCCCCACTCCTCCCCACTTCCCCCCATTTAGGCCATCCCCTCCCTTTTTCCCCTACTCCTATCCCTACTCCTCCGCACTCCAATCCCTACTCTACCGCCATTTCTAATCGCCATCTTGGATCGCCATTTTGAATCGCCATTTTGAAACGCCATTTTGAATAGCCATTTTGAACTGCCATTTTGAATCGCCATTTTGAAATGTCATTTTGAATCTGTCAATTTTGAATCTGTCATTGGCATATCCACCATTTTGTATCTGTCATTTTCAATTTGTCATCTAGGATTTCCCGCCCTTGGATTTGTATTTTTAGTACTGCTACTGCCATCTATCGGTGACGTCATGTGATCGGTATAGTAGATTCGTCTCTCTCGCTCTCGCTTGGTTCAGGCCCTCTATCTCTCTCTCTCGCTTGGCTCAGGCCCTCTCTATCGCTCTGGCCCTTTCTCTCGCTCTCGCCCTCTCTCTAGCTCTCGCCCTCTCTCTCGCTCTGGCCCTCGCCCTCTCTCTAGCTCTGGCCCTCTCTCTCGCTCTCACTTGTCATTTCCAACTTGTCATTGTTTCCCGCTGAAAGATTTAAATTCCTAATGTCTCAGCTGCCATCTATCGGTAACGTCCAGTGATCGGTATAGTAGATTTCTATACACCTGTAGATAGGCAACCTGCTACACTTTTTTATAAAAATCAAAAGATCCAACGAGCTTCGAACCAGGGTTCGTAAAGTACGTCTGTTTACAAGTCCATAGCTTAACCCCGAGACCACGGAGCTTGTCTTTTAAATTACTGCATACGAGTTATTTATAAAAATGCTTTCACGTATATTTGATTAAATCCAATTTATTTAAAAATAATTCCCAGAAAATATTGATAAATATTGTATTAATAATAATAGGAAAAATGCTTTTTGAATCCTAAAGATTTATTTTAATTTAATGTAAGACATTAATGAATAACTAATATTTTGCAAATCTATCTAGTCATCAAATTTTGGTTGGTATGGTGCAGTTGGTATTAATACTTTGCATTAATTATTATTATTGTTATTATTATTGATATTTTTATCTTGAAAGACTACACAGGTGTTTGGAGGCTGCTTTGTAAATTGCAAATATGTATTTGTTCTAGAACAAAATGAAGTTTCTTAGTATTTAAAGACTGTTTCACTATATATTAATAAAAGTCAAATAGCCCAGATTAGATTATTAGCATGATAAGATTTACCAAAACTTACTTAAATACATACAAAAAATACATTTTAAAAATTAGGATGTAACCCACGAGCTGTTAATGAAAAGCAATTAACGACCTCGTTTATACTGTTCCCCAAATTAGATTATTAGAAAAACAACCTTTCTAATTGCTCGGAAAATAACTAAAAATGACAACTTAATAACAAGTTACATAATACATGTTTAGTATTTCTTATATATTTTTAATATTGTTTGTTTAGGGAAAGCATAACTTTCAAAGAAGAGTTGTTCTAAAATAATGTTCATGACGTGCCTAAAACTGATATATAAACTCAACGGTTTTTAAAAATAAATCATTGTGAAAGAGTTTCGGAATCATCAAGACGCTATCCTACCTTCAACAACTGTATATTTAATTAAATCAGGTATGTTTTATTTTTCATTAGCTTATATATTAAAATACTATCTCATTTACGATATGTAATATGTAAATGTTTTAGATTGACTTCAATACAAAACTTTAATATTATAGCAGTATAATCAAAATGGATATCGTGAAACTTTTCAACAGTATAGCAGAAGATAAACCAATTGTATCCACAGAGATGTTAGAAATCAATAAGGCTTATAAGATTTTAAGTCTGAAGGAAATGGACACCAGATATGGAAGATCGATTTTAGTCGAGTTAAATAATTGTAAAATATTTCTACCAAAGAGATATAGCGAAAAAGTCGATAAGACTCTTATAGACGAGATCAATAGATTAGGTAATTTTTCAATAACTATAACATCATTCAAAACATATGGCATACATCATCAGAAGACGCCGGTGCTTGAGATGAAACAACTAGAAAAAGGTAATTTTTTTTTTAAATAATTTGATAAAAATATCTAAAAAGTATAAGACTCTAATTACATATTTTATTCTTTTACAGACTAAACAAGCAACCACCAGTAGTAGGATGAACTGGAAGTAGATGACTTTTTAATATTTTTCTATATTTATGTATATTTAAAAAAAATAAACTTTTTATTGAATCGATGTTTAATTTCTTTGTTTGTAGTTGGAGGTTGAAACTTTTTTCATCCTATATATCACTACACAATAAGATAATAGATATAATATTTCATAGAAAACGTTTATTATGAATTAATATCAGGAGAAAATAGTATACTATTTTTCGTTTTATTTTTAAACAAAAATAAGCAGTATGCTTTAGTTGTATTAGTAAATGGCTTGACCGATTCAAGCTGTAATCTAATATCTACAGTTGAATCTTTAAAAACTCTCTACCTGTTCTGAACAATCAATTACAAAAACTGGATGAGTTTCTGACGTATAGGTAGATAATTCCAAATTTTAATCCGTTTTCATTAATGAGTAGACCTAGCATAACATTAGTTTTACCGTAGGAAGAAGGACCGCTCAGAATTGCTCTACAGGAAACAGTCTGACACTAGGTTATTCAGATCAAATATTACTTACAAATCGGAAAGGATATCTATGAAACTCATGCTGGATTAATTGTAGGAACCTGAATGCGTGGCAGCATCCGTAGCTATTGCATCAACCGTTTACTCGCATAGCTTTTAGTTTATCTGTGAGAAATTCTATTTTATTTAGTACATAAGGCGTAGATTAGATTATTAATCTACCCAAAAGATTCACCGACAAACTTACTGAAGATAAAGTGGTCAATCTCAACCAGAAGATAGCGAATAAAACTCTGTCTCTAGGATTGGTTTACCTAGGTAAAGTAAAGACAGAAAGATATCAACTGTATGCTGACTGTATGTTTATCGAGACGAATAAGGTATGAAATGTAACAGGTAGTCTATTCAATGAACATTGCCTAATACTTTTTTCTGATTCTTCTTCTAGCCTATGGATCCGCAGTTAGAAGCATGGACCTGCTAAATGCCTGCAATTCACCTACCCTATCAGTATGTCGTACAATGCAAACATTTAATATTATTATTAAAATTTTATAAATAAAAACGATAAAATAAGTTTATAGTTTTCATTTATTTTTATGTTAAACATATACGGTAGCAGGATCTAGATCGATGTATACAAATTCATATATGACAGAAATGTTATGTATCTCAATACATACCTAAAACGTATTCTTCGTATATTCAGTAAGAGCTACCCCATTTTTTCTAGACATTCGAATTTTGAACAGCTTAATAATATGTTTTCTCATTTAATCATAATTAGGTTGAGTTTATATAGTATTTTTCAGGAAAACCTTCTTCAGAAAAAACCTAATGATTCTTTAATTTACATTAAAAAAAATTAAAACATTTGATTACACAATAATCCCATTTTCGATACCTTCGAAATATAAGTCTATAACATATGTTTGTAATAGGTCTTTATAACTTTGAAACACAGGGTAGTTAGTTACCTCTTGCAAAATTTACAGTTATGAGAACCCTGAAGACTTAACCTGGAGAAATAAATCAGATAAATATTTTACTTTTATTGAAACGATAACTTTGCATACTAATATATGAAAATAATATAATGTATATCGCCTGATAAATAAAATTGAAATTATTCTTATTCTTTTACAATGAAATTATTCTTTTACAATGAAATGTGTTTTGAAAAAACACGATGAAACGTTATGTATATTAATGCAGGAGTTCTGTTAACGCATTCGTTATTTAGAGATTCACTTATAAGTACACTATCTATTTAGCTGATTCAATAAAAATTTCGTTATTTTTAAAATTCCTAACGAGGGACCTACTGATAAGCGTTATATTATACAAGGTACGTATGATACTCTACTGCTGATTGCATACCTGATGAACGCAGTTGTACAAAGTAATATAGGATATACGTTACAGAGAAGTTTAATTTTCCGTGCAACAAATGACCTATATATATTGCTGACATTAACATATTTAGCGCATACCTGTTGAACATAGCTCTACAAAGTAATATTTAAAAGACTTAAAAGGCTTATATTTTAGAGATCGAATACAGTCGCATATATTCCTGTATATTACCTCTAAATTTTACTTTAACAATACATGTAGTCATGTAGTCAGGTTTGGCGTAAATAACAATTAGGGATATCAAAGTCATACTAACTGAACGCTAACATAATATGCTCTACAGGTCAAACTCAATTAATTAACCCTGGGGCTATACATCCTTAGGCTAGAAACAGTCTTGAAACAAAAAATGGCTGAGTCCACTCTGTTAGACAAGAAATCAGAGTATGGGCGTGATAAATAAAACATATAAAGTTATTTTACAAACATTTATTTAGTATACATAACATAATACAAGAATATAGATCATAAGTTGTTTTCTTATACGACTGTTGTAGTTCTACGGGTCTCTGAATCGGCGTATGACCTCGCAGAAATACTAATACGTATAAAGTCCGACGACTGACTTATTGGAACTGTACCGGTAGCCCTTTCCTTGTTCAACTCGTCGTTACTATCATAGTTGGTAAACGAGGAACCACATTCATCAATACCCAAATGCATGGTGGAAGTCATATCTTCTTTTTCTTCTTCTGTCTCAACGATATCAGTAGGTCCATTTGCTTTCTTTACCAGAGCTGTCTTTACAACATCTGCGTTATTATGTATGTTTTTAAATGCCTTTTATAGCTGTCGATACGTGAAAGATATTTGAAGCAATTAGAACACCGGACTTTGATTGATTCGTGAACGTTTTTCGTATGTCTTTTTTAAGTTGTCAGAGCTTGAAAAAGTTTTGACACAGCTAGAACAGCAGATTCTGTTTGAATCGTGTATGGTTTTTACGTATCTCTTGCAGGTGAATGGCCTCGCGAAAGACTTGAAGCAAACCGGACACTGTATTTTGCAATCCTGTCGACCAGAGCCATTCTTCTTCTTACTCTGCTCCATCTCGACTAATGAAGGAACAGGAACACTACCCGTCTATTTATACTAATCGACCAGAGCAATCGGTTGTTCTATCCTACGTTGAGAAAATAATTATACTATGTAAGCATAGATACGCTACATATGATTGCGAGCCTGAGTATAAGCATAAACCCTATACTACAGATTTTTATCCTTTTTTTCATTATATCTACTACAGACGAGGTGAAGAATAGGTACATTTAACATGCGTATGCTACAATTATCTAATTTCTAGTTTTCTAGACGTAATGTAATTTTGAACAGATTTTAACCCTTTTCGTTATATCTACTACCCTTGTAAGCGATTTCTACATATACGTTCTTATTGTTTATACACCATATAGATATTCGTAGCATGTAAAGTAAACTCTTATGTAAACGTTATTTTACAATATATCATACATTTCAGCAGCTCGTATGATTATCCGTCTCTATCGTAACCCAGTATGTAAGGACATTATGTTAAATACTATCTCATACATGTAAAATACGCATGTTAAATGTACCTATTCTTCACCTCGTCTGTAGTAGATATAATGAAAAAAGGATAAAAATCTGTAGTATAGGGTTTATGCTTATACTCAGGCTCGCAATCATATGTAGCGTATCTATGCTTACATAGTATAATTATTTTCTCAACGTAGGGTAGAACAACCGATTGCTTTGGTCGATCAGTATAAATAGACTGGTAGTGTTCCTGTTCCTTCATTAGTCGAGATGGAGCAGCGTAAGAAGAAGAATGGCTCTGGTCGACAGGATTGCAAAATACAGTGTCCGGTTTGCTTCAAGTCTTTCGCGAGGCCATTCACCTTAAAAAAGACAAACGAAAAGCGTTCACGAATCGATCAAAGTCCGGTGTTCTAATTGCTTCAAATATCTTTCACGTATCGACAGCTATAAAAGGCATTTAAAAACGTACATAATAACGCAGATGTTGTAAAGACAGCTCTGGTAAAGAAAGCAAATGGACCTACTGATATCGTTGAGACAGAAGAAGAAGAAGATATGACTTCAACCATGCATTTGGGTATTGATGAATGTGGTTCCTCGTTTACCAACTATGATAGTAACGAAGAGTTGAACAAGGAAAGGGCTACCGGTACAGTTCCAATGAGTCAGTCGTCGGACTTTATACGTATTAGTATTTCTGCGAGGGCATACGACGACTCAGAGACCCGTAGAACTACAACAGTCGTCATAGAAAACAACTTATGATCTATATTCTTGTATTATGTATTCAATAGGCAGCTTGTCTATGAGCTTGTTAATAACACCCTTACCCTCGTGAACTAACATCTGGTACTGAGAGAAGAGACTGCTTGTACCTGTATTTATACTCGGTCGCCGCCGGACTAATCTGCATTCTGAAATCTCTGCATATAGATAAAGTCTCTATGATCAGCTTGTAGAATTTTACACAGCTGCTTTTCAACATTATGTATTCTTCTTTTAAAACGGTATCTGTCCAAAGCTAATGTTTGCCAGTCTCCCTTTCTTGCCTGTCTGTATGCATACTCCCATACTATCATATGATGTATATTATTCATGCATGCGTCGGCGAAACTTACTTTCTTTACCATATCGATGTGTTGCTGCTACTACTACTACATATCGCTATGTTTGAAGAGTTATTGATATTAGTAAAACTAAAACTTTGTTTAAATACATTTTTTATTTCTTCAACGATAGATTTAGGCTAAGATAGAAAAAACTAACTGATTAGCGTAGATATAGGCAAACTAAGAATCTGCTCAGCATTCCCGTAAGGCTCACCACATTTCCTATCTGCGCTAATCAGGCATTTGATATAATACACTTAAAACTAGAATAAAAATGGTGTCCATATTAATATGATTAGGTCAACCGATAGTAGTAGTAAATTCCGTTATTAGTCGGCATTGTACACTCTCTTTATGTTGTAAGAGTTCGTACGTGTTGCAGATTCGGCTATTAGGGCATCAAACGATGATCGCATAACTTTTTGAGTATCCTCGAGCGCTTGTACTTTATCTAATAATTTTTTATAATTGCTATCTAGGGTATTATTCGTTTCTTCTATCTTTGTCAACACACTCGAATGATTAGTATCCATCTCATCATTTGTTATGAGGAGATTTCTCTTTGTTTCTTTTTCCAACGTTGTTAGCAAACTGTTAAGTTCATTAGTTTCAATGTCAACCTTTGTTACCTTTTGCTTTAGATCTTTAATAGTGTTCTGAGTGTCGGTAGTCATTGTAATGAAGGTTTGTACAGCAGTCGAATTGAGTATCTACATAGGCTTTAGAAGCGACATCCGTACCATCTATAGGATAACTTACTGAAACAATACGTTTACCATCTGCATTAAACTGCATTTGATCGTTTGTATGCATAGCTCGCTTGTTAAAATACTGCCTAGAGATTACATCTTTATCCTCTAGAGGTTCCCCTATATTACAAATTCTTCCATCTTTAGCATTATAGTACGATCCCCGTCCTTTATCCTCTCGTCTCAAACATCTAGAGAGTAATTTTCTTTCAACATCGTCCGCCAGCTCGTTGGTATACTTTTTCGTGCAAACATCGTGGTCGTCAATCGGTCCTTTAACATGTACTAGTCTTCTCTTCTTAACATCAATTACACCTTCATCGCTATCTGATAACATTAGCACAGAACGCTTCGTGACAAGATCGTTATCGTTGATAGGAGTGCCTACATTAGTTATACGTCGGTTCTCAACATTGAAATTACCCTCTGGTGTTAATTTGAAACTATAACCTCTCGGTCCACGTTTTGTTGCAGCCGCTGCTTCATCTGTCATGCTCATCATAGCTCTGCCGAAGAGATCTATTGGGGTCATGATGACGTATGACAAATAACTGTCACGCACAAACAGAATACACCGTATTTATAGCTGAGATCTTCATAGCGCAATGATGTACATATTTCAATACGTCATGAGATTTATACAGTTCGTCGGATGTTCTCGGGCATAATCGTAGACGGTACTGAGACTTCTCGTAATCAGCTCACATTTAATTTAGTAAACATCGTATGCTTTTAGGTCCTGTTTTATTTTTAATTTACATCAATTTTTTATATGACATAAATGAAATAAAAAAAGAACTTAATTTCATATGCTGATGACACTGCGGCGTATTTAGTGGTTACGACTGGGACGAAGTATATAACAAAGCAGAATTTGGTCTATCTACTATTAAACATTGGCTGGATTGTAGCCTTCTTAGCTTTAATACTGCTAAAACAAAATTTGTTTCATTTAGTTTAAACTCGGCTGGTCAGCCAAGTAGAGAAACCTTATACATCCATGTAGAGGACTGCAGAGGCGCCACCTGTAACTGTCCCTCAATTAATAAAGTTGAATCGATAAGATATCTTGGGGTTGTGGTCGATCAACACCTAAAATGAAGTTTCCATATTGACCAAGTAGTGTTAAAGCTGAGAAGACTGCTTCCAACATTTTATACCCTCAGAAATATACTAAAAGTAAAAAAAAATTATTGCTCACTTACGATGCCTTGGCGGAGTCTTTACTACGATATTGCATTGTGATCTGGGGTAGTGCATTGGACACCACTCTTAGAGGTCTTGAAGTTGCGCAAAATTTAATTCTTAAAGTAATCTTTTTTCAAAAAAATGGACATACTCTACTGATCAACTTTATAGTGACAGTAATGTACTTCCATTTAAAAAGATTTTTATTTATTTTGGTCGATGGTCGAGTGGTTTTTTCTGAATCCAAACTGGTGGCAGGGAATCAGATTATTTTCTTCTACTATAGGTTTTAGTCTCTTAAGGAGTATTTTTTCATATAATTTCGAAATGACTGGTAACAACGATATAGGTCTATATGATGCTACGTCCTGAGGAGGTTTACCTGGTTTAGGAATCATTATAACTTCTGCAACTTTCCACATCTTAGGGACATACTTCAGTCTGAAGGATGCGTTAATAAGATTGGTAAGTTTTACTATAGCTTTTCTTGGAAGTTGCTTCAATACTTCGCCAGTGATCAGGTCAAAGCCAGGAGCTTTTTTCGGGTTGATATTTGTTTTAATTTCATCTGATACTTCCTTTGGCGAGGTAGGTCTGATGATAACATCTTCTTGTTCCGGTTGATTCCAGTCTTGTAGTTCTTCTCCATCGTTTGGTTGGAAAATACTCTCTAGATGTTCTGCAAACCTATATGCTTTTTGGGCATTATTTCGGGCCCAACTTCCATCTGTATTTCGAATTGGAGGCTTATGTAGCCTTAATAGAAGTGTTTGTAGCTTTTCCTGATTATTGATAACGTCTGTTCTTGTAGCTTAGAAGTTGCTGCTTGCGCACCCGGCACTTTTAGCGGGAAAATATAGCGGGGGACGGTAGAATTTGCACATTTATACTGGCTCAGGTTTGATAGAAAGATATGTTTTATGATTCAGGGTTTGTCCACGTTTAGGTGTGGCGCTGTTTTGAATTCTGTATATACTTATATACAAATATACTGACTTTTCTAACAAAGCTGAACCAGTTGATTTGGTAATACTGTATGAATGCTTGTATTACTAAAAAGCAATTAGAATGGAGAATTCTTTCGAATTACCTATATCTGAACAATCTAATTTTAATAAAAATTTTTAAACATTATAAACTGAAATATTATGACATGGTAAGCAATTAATGCATTAAGCAAAATCATTTTGCATTAGTTTGTATGTTTAATAATAACATAACTGTTTATAAACCTAAATCAAGGAATGTAAATACTTGTAATTTAGACAGTAGTGGGTCTAAACTTGATTATGATATTAGTGTCATCACCTTATCACATACGTTAGTGATCGATATGATGAGGGTTGGTTTAAGGACTTACAACTTAATAAAGTTGTTAGATTTTAAATTAATTAAATAGATTAAATTAAAGATACCGATGTTAAATTAGGTGCATATGGCGGTTTTAAAGTTACACCATTAGGTATTAGATATTAGCCTGGTTACGATAGCAATTTTTTTTTAGCAATTCTTTTTCGGTTACCTTAGCAATTTTTTTAGCAATTTTTTACGATAACAATTTTGTTAGCAATTGTTTAGTTTAAAGAAAATTATGCATCGATGATCCTTGTGCAAGGACCTTGAGGACGCATCTACAGATGATCCTTAATGGTCAAAATCGTTTGTTTTATCGTTATTCTTTTACAAATCGTGTAATGCCTATAAAATATAGAAAACCGTCAATCAGCAAGTTTAATTTAAATGAGAAATTGAGCTTGTGCATCGATGATCCTTGTGCAAGGACCTTCAGAACTCATCTCCAGATGATCCTTAATGGTCAAAATCGTTTGTTCTATCGTCATTTTTTACAAATCGTATACATATAATATATGGAAAAATAACAATAAGAAACCTTAATTTAAATAACAAATACAGCTTGTGCATCGATGATTTTTGTGCAATAATCTTGATAACGCATCTCCAGATGAGCCTTAATGGTCAGAATCGTTTGTTCTATCGTCATTTTTTACAAATCGTGTAATGCCTATAAAATATGGAAAAGCGCCAATCAGCAGGTTTAATTTAAATGTGAAATTGAGCTTGTGCATCGATGATCCTTGTGCAAGGGCCTTCAGAACCCATCTCGTGATGAACACGGACGTCTTATACACATAGATCCTTCCGTTTACAATATACTTAGCTGTATATATTTGTCGAATTTAGCGCATCTAGCGGAATTCGCTCGAACTACGATATACACAATCTCCGGCAAAAATCAGTAATTTGACGTCTAAAACAAATTTTCACCAAACGATAGAGGATGCTTTAGTAATCCCAAAAAAATTCAAAGAACAGATGATACAATCGGACGTCCGGTATACGGACGTCCAACTGATGGTAAATGCGTAATGTACGGACGTCCATTTGTTAGAATGATGTAAATATATATATATATATATATATATATATATATATATATATATATATATATATATATATATATATATATATATATATATTGCGATTATGTTCAATAATATAAAAATAATAATAAATAATACACATATATTTTCTTTATTAATTCCCTCAACTAGCTCAGGTTTGTTCGGTGGAACATAAATTATTTGAAATTCGAGACTCTTATATTCTTTTATGCCTGGAAACAAGAATTGGCAACGACATTGAATATAAAACATAAATTGTAAGCACTTATGCTTCTGCAAGCTGGACACCTGTAACTGTAATCTGACTTGGAAAGAGAAAAATGCTGTATGCTTGTATTAGCATCAATTAAACACATACGTTAATTGAAAAACACAAAACCTTTATTTAAAAACAAAAATTAAATCAGAAAAGAAAAGTCAATGAAAAAGAAATATAAATTTACAATTGTAATCAAGAATAAATCCAATAGTTTGCTTAAACGTTAAGGTCGTATTTATCTGACATAGGATTAAATACTGTTATTCGTTAGAACAAACCAACAAAAATAATTATTTATAAGTAACTAATTTGATATCCAAAATAAATAAATCTTTATTAAAACAAATTTGAATTCTTAAAAAGAATTTAATGAGTTAAAACAAATCTCTACGCGCATTATTACTTCTAATCATTGATATATATATATATATATATATATATATATATATATATACATATATATATATATATATATATATATATATATATATATATATATATATATATATATATACATGCAGAAAGCACTGATACGCCTCCGAATATATGTCTGTTCATAGCGATCGCCTCCGATTTTGGAGGCGAAGTGGAAAAAACGGAGGCGAAAACGAATCCCCGTGTATATGTAGTTTAAAATGTTGGAAATCATTTATATTGCCGTTTCCCAAATTTTAGGTCGGAGTCGAAAAATACCTATTCACCCAGTCATAGATACATTTTAGTACATCGTGTTATACTCTAGGCGGCGCCTTCGCTGTATACGAGATACGTCTTAACTTAAGTTACAGCATTATACACCTCCCTACATTTAACATGCATTTTTTATTCATATTAGCGGCAACACAGCGTAGAGGCGAAACCTACCTATGTGCATCTTCAAGAAGTTGTTCTATTGTATACACTTGACCATGGGCTTTCAAATTTATTAAAAAATAGATTTTTCATAAGATCAACAAATTAAAATGAAACTAAAATTTTGTTACTAAAAGCTTTACAATTGGTTACTTGCATTATGTATGATTTGGGTAATTTATGTAAATATTAAAACATAGTTTTACACATAAATTTATAATCACATTTCAAAAACACCTGTTTAGATTTCTGAGGAATGTAGACCGACCAAAAGCTTGATTCAAAAATTAGCAAAATTCTTAATTATTATGAAATGACCCCGTTTATTCGTATATCCATTATCGGTATACATTATTAAAATCTAATTAAATGTCTAATAAATACACAAATTCTCTGAAATTATTTCAATTGACTGCCTATTTACGTATTTACTTATAAAAATATTATATATTATTTTTTATTTCTTCCTTGGCACTTTAAACGTATTTTAAAAATAATCAAAATACGTTTGCAATGCAAATGCCCTCGCGCGTCCTGCTCGTTTGTTTATTATAGTATAGGAATGAATTTAGGAAATCATTTTAAATACCTCATTGTCAGAAAAGTTTTGTTCGTTATGAAATAAAGTTTAATATTTATGTCTATTAAAATTGTAAGCGTAATTAGGCTATATTAGACGTTTTCTTCTGCATTTTATGATTAAATCTAAACAATCATAAACATTTTAGCACGATTTGAGAATGCTTTGTCACAAATTGTTTGTTTTAGCAACAGTTTGTAAAGTGATACTGTCAAAACTAGAGAGGCGCAGTATTTTACGATGACTTCATAATTTTAAGAAGAACAATACAAACTCGGCAGTACGTATCACCTTATTATTACTGACCATCGCCAATCGAATCAACGATTGTTGTATCCAATAAAATGCTATTATGTGAATAATTTAACTTTCTACGTCTTTTTAATTATTTTTATTATTTATAATTATCATAATTATATTATTTTCTAACGATAAAAAGTTCCATTCTTGGGGGCATACTGTCTTAATAAAACGTTGTTACATAAACCATTATCACTTCCAAAGATTAAGAATGAATGTTTTTACTGACAAACCTTTAATTTGTAAATAACCCACATTATATGTAAGCAAGAATAACAAAATTTCGTTGTGAAAAAATTAAGCTATTATAGAAATTTAATGGTATCTTTCAATTAAAACTACAATGAATAAATAAAGTAACACAATATTTACTATTTAAGATGTTATTAATTATTTGGTTTCACTCAATCCATCTACTTACATACATACATATGGTATACGCATCATTCCTTATGGACTCTTATGAGAAGACAACGTCATTGGAGGCATACACAACTGATAACTACATACAATATATACTAATAAGAGTTGACAGAGTACGATAAGTATTTATTTAAGTATACATGTCTCCGAGCATTTAACTTGCGTTTTTTGTTCATATTAATCAATTAATCATATTAGCAGAAACAATGTATGAAGGCTGATCATACTAAAACGTTTCTTTAATAATTTATTATATAATATCCAGGCACAGATTTACCATATTCGAGGCCCCCATCTTATTGTCCATAATAACATTTTAATTGTGAGAAATGGTTTTAGGGAATAATTACATTTTTGACTAAAGATTTCATATTTATATTCGAAATTTAACATTTTTAATCAAAAGCAACTTGAGAAAAAAGTGAAATATTTATTATTAAAAACGTTAATAATTGGAATAACACGTTTTGCTCATTACATAAACATATAACCATCTTCTCCATTGTAATTTAGTAAATCTACTTTGGTACAATAACAACTCGAAAAAATTCTTGTATATCAGTTGCACTTGCAAGAGATTCAGATAATTTATAATCAATGAAATTATAATAATATTGAAAATTATTTCACGAATGACTCTAGAGGTACTAAAACTTTAATTATTATATATTTAAAAAAACTAAAACAAAACTTATAGATAACAAAAAAGTCTGAGTCTGAGTAGAAAATTGTGCTAAATAAATGTTGAAAGAAAGTATAAAATTTAATTTCAGGATTTTGTAGAATATCCTTTTTGTTTAATTACTTCTAACGTTTTTTTATATTTAAAACTAAATTAGGTTTTCTCCGGCTGTGATTTTATTCCATTCTTCATCCAATACTTCTTTTATAGCAGCTTAGAATGTTATGTAGTGTTATCGAATTCGTCTCTCCAATAACTCTCAAAGGTTCCCAATGGACTTTCGAGCTGGGGGATCTCTAGGGAATTCTAGGTAATGTCATTATTGACCTACTTTGTTTAAAAAAGGATCCACTAATAACTGATAACTGAAGAATTAAAAAATCAACTTCATGAACATCAAACATGAATGGAACATGAGGAAACATGATGGTCAATGAAGATCAGTTACATTTTCAGAAGGATGGGGCTCTAAAAGATGGTATCTCAATAACAAGATCAGTTTTTAAAATAATATACTTGATTTGTCTGTAAGTAAATGACTGAACTGCCACAATTTGGCACCAGTCTGTATGTGAAACGTGTGAGACGTTTGTATGTGAAATAATTTAAATCATATTGAAAATGGGTTGTTAAAAGACTTATCTCTGTATCTCAGCAATCCATGGACCGATTTCAATTATTTTGCTCCAAATATTCCTTTTTCCGAGGGGTCTCTCAGTCTCGGCAATAGGTGTACAGTTTCTCGGGAATAAATTGCTATGAGTCGGAAATAATGAGCAATATTGGGCAATATGGGAAATAAACTGGAATACAAAGGAATAAGAGGCAATAAACAGAAATAAACGGGAATACGCAGGAATAAGCGACAATAAATAGAAAATACGCGGCAATAAATGGGGAATACGTGGCAATACTGAGAAATAAACTCGGCAATAGGAATAACACGCTCCATTCTTCTCGATTTACAATACGCGTTTTATATCAAACGCGTTTAAAAATCTAGGTGGTCTTCTGAAGAAGTGAGTATATGTTGTAGTGTGCGCGGAAAAATAATGACGGCAAGTAATTGTTTTTTGTTTGAACATTGAAAATCATTCACCGTTTCTAAGAATCGTGATATGACACTTACCCTTAAAAGGCTAATTGAATAAAGGATTTCTTTATACTATACAGTGTGTAAATAAAGTATGGAATAAAATTCATATTTTCTGTATTACCACGTGAATTTTATTTTCTTTCCTGCGAATTTTATGGACATCAATTTTAATTTTTTAGTTTGCTACTGTATCACGGCCGATGATTTTAAATGGAACCCCCTTATTTTCTTGCTAGAAATGAAAAGTATATATTTTTTTGAGTTCAGCAATACCCCATATGTGGTATTTAAAATTAGTATTTTTTGAAATTTGGACGACCAAATGTGATAACTTTCACGAAAATAATAATTAATCTTTCAACTCTTATTATTATTTTCGTGTCAAAGTTTATGAAAAACAATTAGCAAATCGGTCTTGTAGAACTCGTATAGGAGAACTATGGCGGCATGCAAGGGTTTGTCTATACATCAGAACAATACGAATATTAAACACTCAATGATGGCTATGGCTAGACTGTAAGGACTGCAGTCGATTTAAAACACAAGGCTGTTTTTTGTTCCAGTTCGTTTGAGAGTTCTACTGGGCCGATTTACGTGATTCTTATTTTACAGTGAAGCTTCCACTGTGTGCATTAGTATTTTTTATATTTTTTAATTTTTAAATTCAAAAATTAAAAAAATTATTTCGAGAAAAGCCATCCACTTGCAGCGCCCTCTTGTTAGTTCCCAGCGTGTAAACCTTTGGAATTGCGCTTAATAGACAAACCATTTCTATCACTAGCATCTAGGTGTTGAAGTCGCCTATATGCGCTGTAGCTGTTTCTAGCAGTTGTAATTTTATATTTTAGTGGTTATAATAGTAAACAATAATCAATTCAAAATAGATAAAATAGTACTAAGATTACCACATGAATGATAAGAGAATAAGAATAATTATTTTCTGAAATTGTGAAGTTATAGAAAATTTAAAACGACAATATTTAATTTTTAGGTTAGTTCACTACGAACATAACTATAAAAACTGCAATAAACGTATGTATAAAATAGTATTTGCAACAAAATGCTATAAACATCTACTTGTTTATTAATAATTCTTGTAACTAAACAATTTTGGTTTGAAGTAACAGTTTCAACTTGCATAAAAATGTACAGTAACGAAATATTTGACTGCCAATTTCAAACACATATTTTTCATCAGTCATGTTTTTGAAATACTAATAAACGTGTTCAAGAAATTTGTTAAACAAGATCTCTAGATTCTCATAATTTCTGTATTTAAACGCGGGCAGTATTTAAAAGTGCTACAATAAATTAATTACAAATGCTAGGAATAGCTAGGGCATGTCGGTGGCTGCAGCCCTTGCAGTCTAGTCTTTCATCATCCATCATCGAGTGTTTAATATTCGAATTGATCTGATGTATAGACAAACCCTTGCATGCCGCCATAGCTCTCCTTTACGAGTTCTCCGACCGCTTGACCACTTTGATATTCTATTTTCTTTAGATTTTTATACCATGAATTTAAAATACTTTATACCTATTTAAAACACAAGGCTTATTTTTGTTACGCTTCGTTTGAGAGTTATACTGGGCCGATCTGCGCAATTCCAAGTTAAAAGTTTTATGATGTAGATTTGCCAGGTATTTTTAGTTTTGCGAGTTTTTAATTATTTATATTTTTAAAAGAGTTATTTGTAACCGATGCATTTCTATACGCTATACGCCGATTGTTCACTTACACCGAAATCAAGCGAATCTCTTGAAGTAATTTCAGTTTCATCAGAATCAGAATTTTTTGAATCAGAAAAATCAGACTTAGAGGAAGGAAACATGCAAGAAAAAAAATGAAAGATAAAGCTGAAATTAGAAAAATATTATGTAATGTTTTACGACACCCGATGGTACATTGGACGAATTTTGGATATTGATAAAGAAAAATTCTTGAAAGAAGATTTGGAAAACTTTATACAGCCCAAGGAAAACGACATTCAGAAAGTAGATTCGGAATTTATATTTTATAGTCCTGTAAATTTTACTGGAGTTCTGGAATTCTTTTTGAATTTTATTTACTGCCGTGCATTGGGATTTTCGCTTTTCAAATAAATTTTTGTTGTTTATCTCAATGTGTCTTTTTTTGTATTTCTTAGAGTCGATCTATCTGATATATATGTTCTTCGTTTCACGTATTCGGTTCGCAGTTACTTTAACAGCACTTAAAAATGTGATGTACATATATTATGATTGAATAAAAAACTACTTTGTTACAGATCATTTTTTATTTGTGAGGAATTTTGTTTACATTTTTCTTAGTGGAGCTACCAAAAAACCAATAATAAACACCTTTCATTCAAATACACCCACTGCTAAAATCATGCATGGAATACGTAAATAAACACGGCAATAGGAAAATTAATGCAGTAATACAGAAATAAATACGGCAATACGGAAATAAATACGGCAATACGGAAATCGAGACGGGAATACAGCAATACAGACAAGAATAAAGGAATAAAAACGGCAATACGGGAATAACAAGTGAGAATACGGGAATAAAGACAGTTATTGCTGTAAAGCGGCAATAGGTGTACATAATTTCTGGGAGTGAGACCCCTCGCCTTTTTCATTCCCTTTAAAATGATCTGTCACAATGGGGGGGGGTCAAAAAGTTGGTGGAGTGGGGATAAGGGTGTGAGATGCAAAATTTTGACAATTCTGTATTTAAAAAAATAAATTGACGTGTTTTTGCTGAAATCGATATTTTGTTTAATTTAGGAGATTGTCACGTGGGGTTTTCGTGACTGGAGGACGTAGTCAGAGGTAGAGAGAAATTAAACACAAGTTGTAAAAAACAACTATATACTAAAGACAATAAAGACGGTACAAAAGGTTAACACACATGTTGACATATTGATACATATTGTGAGGACGTATATGTCCTCCAAAACAAGTACAATCAAGGGGAGGTCGGAACCAACCCTGTTCTAGCACTAAATCTACTAACTAAGCGTAGGAGCTAGACTCCTAGTAATTTATAAAGCTAGGGATTTTTTTTTGTTTGTCGGATGGTAACAACTTTTACTAAATCTACAAAAGTCAAACAGAGATATGACAATTTAAATTCAAATGTTTTGTTGTTACCAACATGAAAACAAAAAAAGTCCGTATTGCACTCATGTCATCTAAAGAACAAGTTAATTTTATTTAAGAAATTTCTGCAGAATTCGGCACAAAAGAATTCGCGGATCACGCGCCCAGAAACTACGTTGCAAATACTCGTTATTTGTTGTGTTGCAACACACTCGTACGCAAACATTGACTATTACAAACAAATTACTATGAATAGAACGCCGGACCCGATTGCAAAGTATACGATACAACGAGCGGGCGCTATAGACTATAACGCTCGTTTATAATGCCCTGGTTGTTATACAGTTGTTTATATAGTTCGTATCACAGGTATAAACAAAGAATAATATGTAAGTGAAACATAAAAGGTTTTTATTTTCAAAACAACTCGACATTGGAAATTTACCCGACTTAGTCTAGAAATCTCATAAGGTGTATTTGAGGATAGCCCTAATTAGGAAAGCCCGATCAAGTTCCTATGAGTACTCGAGTTACGTCAGCCCCAATTTATTTCAAGCATAAGTTACTTAGGGAAGCTTGATTAAGACCTCATGGAGACCCGATCGGGATAGCTACAGTTTTTTCTGGATTAAACTACATAGGGGAACCACTTAAGATCGTTGTGAATTTCAAAAGGGGCAATCTGAGCTAATTTTACAATTAAATAACTTAAGAAAGCCCGATGAGGCCCCCACGAAGGCCCCAAAGAGACAACCTCAGTCCTCGTAAGGTCCGGATAAGATGTCCTAATACGGTTCTTATAAAAGGAAATTGCGTTACTTGGTTTCACAATGTTCTAACAACAAATACGATTGTTTTATTATAACAAAGGTTAAATAATTTGCACTGTCTCCGATATGAGTTACATTTTGTCCTATCTCACATCCAAAAATACTGCAAAACACGAACGAATTCAATTTTTCATATATAATTTAACAAGTGGTCTAATTTTTTCCGATAAAATTTGTCATTTCAGAAATAAGAATGAGTATCTTTTGCAACTAAAACTACACGATTCGACGAAGGAGACGACTGTAATTTTATAAAAGCAAAGCTACGAATGTCTTAAATGACAAATTTTGCAAACAAAAATTAGATCACGATTTGAATTCGGCTTGACAATCCATCGAGCAAATTTGACATTTCATTTTGACATACATTTTTTCACTGAGAAAAAACCACTACTGGTTTTTTCACTATAAACTAATTTCATTTGTCCTAATTTAAAAAATTCTGTAATTTAATTGGTTAAAAATTTTCGAGTTGGATTGTCAAAATAATCTTGACTATGGCGCAAATGTTTCCTCTATCATTCTAATATTTTCATTAATAATATAACAAGTGGTCTAATTTTTTCCGACAAAATTTGTGATTTCAGATATGAGTAGCTTTTGCAACGAAAACTACACGAGTCGACGCAGGAGACGAGTGTAATTTTCCAAAAGCAAAAGCTACGAATGTCTTAAACGATAAATTTTGCAAGAAAAAATTAGACCACGAGTTGAATTCGGCTTGAGCAAATTTTTATTTAGCGTGTGTAGTTAATATTAATTTAATTAAATTTGACATAAATTTTTTCACTAAGAAAAAACCACTAGTGGTTTTTTCACTATAAAACTAATTTCATTGGTCCCAATTTGAAAAATTCTGTAATTTGATTGGTTAAAAATTTTCGAGTTGGATTGTCAAGGTATAATTGATTTCTGATCGTTGCAATATTTCCAAAGCATAGCTATGTTTTGCAGAAACGGAAGTTCTATTTTCTTTACTCTTCTACAAATGTAATCCGTAACAAAAGGTTTCTAACATTCTAATATTTTCAAGGTATAATTGATTTCTGATCGTTCCAATGTTTCCAAGGCTTAGCTATTTTTGCAGTAACCAAAGGAATCATTCGATTCATATATATTTCTTTTCTTTATAACACTCCCGAATATTTTTACTGTAAAATAATTAGGGGAGATAGTATTAGGGTTTGAAATAAAATGCACATAAAACTGTATCGTGCGTGAAGCGATTTTACACCTTGTATGCTGCACTTGCTAAATTAAATATTTTAAATTAATGGAAAATTAGTCCTTTATGCTTAAAGTAGTCATTTTTGAAGAATAAATAAATGTACTTCCTAACTGAATAAATAAAAAGTTAACTTCTAACAAAAACTTAAGCTTTTTAAATTAAATTAATTAAATTAAGTCTTTTAACCAATTCATTTAACTCTAAATACATGAAAGTACGTGATAAAATGATATAATATTACACGCCAACGATACAAATATAATCAACCGTCCTTCTAAAATATGGCATATCTCTATTAAATTAAATATTACCATTAGTAAGCAGACGACTTATAGACAACAATGCAAATAATACTATTCATAACAGAGGTACTCAGCGAAGCTGTTAAACAACAAGGACAGAAGAACCGTGCGTGTTTAGTAATATGGTTATAATATCTAAGAGATACAAATAATACATTTTCGACTCCGAAATAATAGCAACGCCGCTGGAGGCGAACGCAACTGGTTGTCATATATAAAATATACAAATAGGAGTTAAAAGCGCATGTTAAAGATTCAGAGACGAAATGGTACGGTAATTTGTTCACTCTAAGTATAAAGAATTTACAAAAACAAAATTCCCCTCTCGACGTGCTCATCATCAACAAAGCTGTATAAAGCAATGGCAATAACTAGTTTGTCCGTATCTGTATATTTAAGGCCGGAGTCATATAAGTCATATAGTCATAAGCACATATATATATATATATATATATATATATATATATATATATATATATATATATATATATATATATATATATATATACAGTGAGAATTTTATTTCACTGAACATAGGACTATTGACATTCCCTATGTTCAGTTTTAAAAAAGCCAAGTCAATGCATTGCGAGCAATTAAAACATATCCAAGCAACCTATAAAACAATTGCTATTCGTAGTGTCATTAGAAAGTGTCAAAACTGTGTTTTTTTTTCAAAGTTTTTGCCAAGACAGCTGCAGATCCTGACCTGACCTGAAGCTGTCTTTGGCATCAGTGAGGACTTTATGCCTTTATTATGATTAAATGAATATTCGTGTCGATAATTATTGTCAAGGATTACAATCATGTTGCAAACATTGTCGCTGGGTAGGCAACCAAACTTGCAGGTCTGCTGGTAGCTGGTGTTTTTTTTATTGTACATTCTTTTGACACAACTGAAATTATTTAGTTTTAGGTTAAGTATAATTACATCCAAATAACAAGTTTAAACAGAAACTTTTATTTAAATTACTTTAACAAATGTTCAAAGTGACCACCCTCCTGTTCCAAACAATATGCTAACCGATTGTAAAATCCTTGTACACTATTTCTAAAAAAATTTGGATTTATTTCGTTGCAGGCGGTAAGTATTCTATTCTTTAGCTCTTCTGTATGCTCTATTACTCTATTATTGTAGACTTTGGATTGGATATAACCCCAGAGAAAGAAATCATTTGGTGATAAATCTGGGGACCGAGGTGGCCAAGCTATGGGGCCAAATCTTCCAATCCAGCGATCCTGGAATGTTTCGGTTAGGAAGCGTGTAATAGGGCCCGTGGAATGTGGTGGAGCGCCGTCCATTTGAAACCATGGGTTTTCAATATTTAAAACTTCTAGTCGTGGTATAATGTTTCTCCGCAAAAGTTCCAGAAATTTGGCAGCGTTTAGGGTGCCATCGATAAAAAATGGACCAATAAGGGTACCGTCAACTATTCCAGTCCAAACATTAACACTCCTATTGTATTGAGTGTGTGTTAAATTTTGAACGTGCTTGTTTGTACGTGACCAATACCTGTAGGAATTAGCAAAGACGGATAAGGAGAAAGGAGAGAAAAGTGTTAGATACAAACCGATAATTCTGTTTATTGACAGTGCCATCTAAACAAAACGACGACTCGTCTGTGAAAACTATTTTTTGTAGAATATCTTCATTTTCATTTAGTAAATTAAATACTGTTTCACAAAAATCTGTTCTTTTAATTTTGTCAATAGGAAAAAGCTGCTGGTGATTGGAAAATTTGTAGGGTTTGTATTTATACTTCTTGAAAGTTTTAAGCACAGAGTCTTTCGAAATGCCAAATTGCTGTGCTACTATCCGCGAGGGGGTAATGGGATTTTCTTCTGCATAACATAATATTTGTATTTCTCGTTCTTCTGTTAAAACGGGGCAAGCTTTTCTTCTTTTTTTATGTGAATTTATTACACAACCTTCACCATTAAATTTTTTAATTATGCTATGAATAGTTGCGACAGATGGTATCGGTCTTTCGGGATAACTTATGGAAAACAAATCGCGCACTTGTCTCATACTATTATTGGAATTGTACCAGCGTACAATGGCAATCTTTTCATCTTTTGAGTACATATTGCAAAGCACAAGTTGAAAAACTTTTTAAAAAAACAGTTTTGACTTTTTAATGACATTAATGGCAATTGTTTTATCAGAGGTTGCTTGGATATTATGTTGTAATTGCTTGTAATGCATTCCTATGCATTACCTCTGATAACACAATTGACAAAATTAAATGAACAGATTTTTGTGAAACAGTATTTAATTTACTAAATGAAAATGAAGATATTCTACAAAAAATAGTTTTCACAGACGAGTCATAGTTTTGTTTAGATGGCACTGTCAATAAACAGAATTATTGGTTTGTATCAAACACCTCGCTTCCCTTTCTCCTTATCCTTCTTTTCCAATTCCCACAAGTATTAGTCACGTACAAACAAGCATGTTCAAAATTTAACAGTCCTCTGGAACTTCTGCGGAGAAACAGTATACCACGACTAGAAGTTTTAAATATTGAGAACCCATGGTTTCAAAAGGATGGCCCTCCATCACATTCCACGCGCCCTATTACACGCTTCCTAACCGAAACATTCCAGGATCGCTGGATTGGAAGATTTGGCCCCATAGTTTGGCCACCTCGGTTCCCAAATTTATCACCAAACGATTTCTTTCTCTGGGGTTATATCCAATCCAAAGTCTACAATAATAGGGTAATAGAGCATACAGAAGAGCTAAAGAATAGAATACTTACCGCCTGCAACGAAATAAATCCAAATTTTTTAAGAAATAGTGTACAAGGATTTTACAATCGGTTAGCATATTGTTTGGAACAGGAGGGTGGTCACTTTGAACATTTGTTAAAGTAATTTAAATAAAAGTTTCTGTTTAAACTTGCTATTTGGATGTAATTATACTTAACCTAAAACTAAATAATTTCAGTTGTGTCAAAAGAATGTACAATAAAAAAAACACCAGCTACCAGCAGACCTGCAAGTTTGGTTGCCTACCCAGCGACAATGTTTGCGACATGATTGTAATCCTTGACAATAATTATCGACACGAATATTCATTAATTAATCATAATAAAGGCATAAAGTCCTCACTGATGCCAAAGACAGCTTCAGGTCAGGTCAGGATCTGCAGCTGTCTTGGCAAAAACTTTGAAAAAAAAACACAGTTTTGACACTTTCTAATGACACTACGAATAGCAATTGTTTTATAGGTTGCTTGGATATGTTTTAATTAACTTGGCTTTTTTAAAACTGAACATAGGGAATGTCAATAGTCCTATGTTCAGTGAAATAAAATTCTCACTGTATATATATATATATATATATATATATATATATATATATATATATATATATATATATATATATATATAAAACCGTATAATATAACAAAGTATAATATTCAAAAAAAATATCTAGTTACTTTGTATGTCTGCTTAAACATCTAATTCATATGGAAGATTTCTCGCTATGCTGGTAGTCGTACTCTGTAGCTCAGTTGGTAGAGATACCACCTAGACAGTGGAGGGTCCTGGGTTCGAGTCCCAGCAGAGTCGATGATAAATTTTTCTATATGAATTTGCATTCTAAATATTATTTAATGTAAAATCATTATTCAACTTAACAAAAATTAATTTCAACTAAAATTTATATATAATTAATTTCCTTTCGGAATGATTAAAAATAATCTAGATACTTTGAATATTGATGTTGTTGTCATGCGACTTGCTGATCTTCATTAATAATATTCAAAAAAATATCTAGTTACTTTGTATGTCTGCTTAAACATCTAATTCATATGGAAGATTTCTCGCTATGCTGGTAGTCGTACTCTGTAGCTCAGTTGGTAGAGATACCACCTAGACAGTGGAGGGTCCTGGGTTCGAGTCCCAGCAGAGTCGATGATAAATTTTTCTATATGAATTTGCATTCTAAATATTATATATATATATATATATATATATATATATATATATATATATATATATAATGATTAGAAGTAATAATGCGCGTAGAGATATACAAGAAAGAGTTGTGACGTTTGTTGTTGCACTGAAAACTCAGTGTCTTCAGGCCGATACTGCAAATGTGCGGTTGGCTGCTATCAGTGAAACCTGGTGTTGTTACATCTGTCTGAGTTAGTTGCTTTTATATTTATTCCATCTGCTATGCCGTCCTGATGATCACTAATAAGTGTGAAACACGTGTAGACGGCTGCAACTTATTTTTTCTTTCTTCTCTGTTGCGCGATATCCCATTATTATAACTCTTTCTTGTATATCTCTACGCGCATTATTACTTCTAATCATTGATATTATACTTTGGGATTGGTTGTCTCACGGTAGTGGCTTTAGCTGCCTCCGTAGTGACGTTTGTTGTTGCACTGAAAACTCAGTGTCTTCAGGCCGATACTGCAAATGTGCGGTTGGCTGCTATCAGTGAAACCTGGTGTTGTTACATCTGTCTGAGTTAGTTGCTTTTATATTTATTCCATCTGCTATGCCGTCCTGATGATCACTAATAAGTGTGAAACACGTGTAGACGGCTGCAACTTATTTTTTCTTTCTTCTCTGTTGCGCGATATCCCATTATTATAACTCTTTCTTGTATATATATATATATATATATATATATATATATATATATATATATATATATATATATATATATATAAATATATATATATATATATATATATATATATATATATATAATATATATATATATATATATATATATATATATATATATATATATATATATATATATATATATATATAGAATCAGAAATGGGTGTCAAACTGCGCACAGCTAATTTTTACATTTTCGTCATCTAGACACTTTAAGCTTCATGTGGTGCAATTTTGAGGCACAAGTCACTCAGCGTCCGTATATCTGGACGCCGAGTGACTTCGGACGCTGCTTGAACCTAAGATACATGGGGGGACGCATAGTGGTGCCTTATATATATATATATATATATATATATATATATATATATAGACATGTAAACGGTTATTGTTCAGCCCATTCTATATACTAATAGGTCGATGTTCAGCCTTTTTCGAACGTTATCTAGCCCGGACCGGGCTAATGAACGTATCCAGTCGTATATCGTCTTTAAACGATAGGTCAGGCCATAAGACGCTTGTACACAAAAAATAGCTAGGGCTCCGCAACGTACCATACATGTAAAATATATACACCGATTAGTTCATGGTGATGACCATAAGAGGGCGTTTTTTGTATACCGTCATCTAAATACAAACGTTGTGTAGCCCTGATATTAACACGTCGTTGTGAATCCAGAAGTGCGGCAACACTGTTTCAGTAAACTTTAATATGGGTTTTCTTACGTACCTTCTATTCTAGGAATTTAAATATTTTTAAAACGAATTTCATAAAAATAAAACATAGTGTAACCAGTAAGATTTACATGTTATGACATCTTACAACTTTCAAAACTAAAAATAATATGGTAGATCGGTGGAAGAACAACGTTGTTGCTTAATGAACCGTATAAATTATGGATATAACGTTTTCAATAATTTTTAAAATTTCTTTTTTCAAAATTTCGTTAGAAAATAAAAGTTTAAAGTCGAAGGGGATAAATAACGTCTTATTTGTATGTCGAACGGGCTGGATGGTGCTAATGTATAGTTTACAAAAATAGTTTCTACAGTTATGTGAAATAATTTCTATGTTCATTCTATAAATATTGTATTTGTATAAGAATAGATATCTACTGGAAATCTGCGAATTTCAATCTATAAATCGAGTTTTACAAAAAAAGATAATTGAATGGGTACAAGGAAACGACCGTGTGAATATTTGATTTCTTTTTTACATTTAAAAAATACGCGATGGGTGGTACGTTGCGAAAATTAAGGAGGCGGATAGACATGTAAATGGTTATTGTTCAGCCCAATCTGTATACTAATACGTCGTTGTTCAGCCTTTGGAGAACGTTATCTAGCTCGAATCGGGCTAATGAACGTATCTGGTCGTATATCGTCTTAAAACGATATGCCGGGCCACAAGACGCTTATACACAAAAAATAAGTCGGGCTCCGCAACGTACGGTACATGTAAACTATATACGCCAAACATGGTATTTTGTCCATTGAGATACTAGGCCAGTAAAATAGAATCCGTTGGTGGAAATAAATGTTGGAAAGCGGGAGATCGTTTCGATCGCTTCGTTTGACGTCAAATATAAGTATCCTAGGTTTGCACGGTCTCTCGACTGGAGCTTAGCTGAGGGCATCAAAAGAACCACGAAATCTTCGGACCGTTTTTAGTTTTTTGCTTATAACTACAAAGCGGTGCTTTCCAACGAAAACTTCACTATTAAAAGAATTAAAGAGCATTAAATTCTGCGTCGGATGAGTATCCAACACTTTAAATTCGGTCCAGTGATATGGTCGAAATCGATGGTGGAGAAACGACAATTTTACAAATTTTTGATTTTTCGTCAGACGCCCAGAGGCTTTCCTTATAAAAAAAACCGTTGGACTCATTCTGATTGTTAATATAAGTCGAGAAATATCTAAGCTTTGATATTATAAAGGTAGCCGGATTAATCCAATGGCCATTTTTTGACATCCCCCATCATAGCAATTAGGATCAATCCATATGAAGTAGTGCGATACTGGTCGCTCGATCATTTCGAAAAAAGATAATTTTTTGTGTGTTATCACCCCTAAGTATTGGTAGATCAAAACCACTGTCATTTTATTTTTATTCCATTTGATTGAGATATGGCAGCCATATTTGTTTCGTGATGCACGACGTTTCTTGCAGTTTTTTGATGTAAACGTGAATATTGATATTTCAAGAACGGTTGATCCTAGAGACCTGCGGTAAAAATGATTGTATTGCTCACATGTCGGACGGAAAATCGGAAATTTGTAAAATTGTCTTTTCTCGACCGTCGATTTCGACCATACTACTGGACCGAATTTAAAGTGTTTGATACTTATCCGACGCAGAATTTAATGCTCTTTAATTCTTGTAATAGTGAGGTTTTCGTTGGAAAGCACCGCTTTGGAGATATAAGCGAAAAACTAAAAAAGGGCCGAAGATTTCGTGGTTCTTTTGATGCCCTTAGGTAAGCTCGCGTCGAGGGACCGTGCAAACCTAGGATATTTATATTTGACGTCAAACGAAGCGATCGAAACGATCTCCCGCTTTCCAACATTTATTTCCACCAACGGTCCATATCGGGTCTAATTTTACTGGCCTATACAGAGTTTTAAATATTTTTAAACTATATAAAGGGTGTATTATCGTTTTTGTACGAAACTTGGGAAATTCTAGAAAATTAAAATCAATTCCTAGCAATCATAAAATACATAAACTAGCAGCTAAAATACATAACGCGCATTTTGATAAAGACATTTTAATCATCACACAATTAGCATATGAAAACCATTATAACCATAACAGAATTGACACTTTAATTAAACAATAGATTATAAGTTAGCTATCAAAAGAATATCTCCAATTGACACTCAAATGAAAGACACAAACTACATATCAATATCATACTTTGGCAAGATATTAGAACAAATTACAACTATAATACGAAAAACCAACAATTTCACCGTTTGAATTGTTTTTTTGTAACTCTGTTTATATTGGGCAAACGATAAGAAATTCCGACGCAAGATACAAGGAAAACGTAAGCTCTTATAAAAATAAACATCCAGAAAAATTTAATTATGCCAAACACAACCACCTAATGACACCTCAAAATAACATCAAATTCTTACATTTTTGTAACAACAAACACAAATTAGACATTTTAGGAGCTTCTGAAATAAGTACAAACATAAACGCAGTGCACCTTTAATGAATGAACAAACTAACTTTAGTAATTCTCCTTTATTAGAAGTGTTAGATATTTAGCTTTTGTATCTAGTTAGGTACCTATTTTCTGTATTTATCCTTAGCAACGTGTTTGTTTATCAATCTTATCTGGCTTTGATAATGACATTTATTGTTGAAGCAATTGTCAGGTTAAGAATTTAATAAAACTTGCGAAACTTTGAATTAATCTTTTCATTGTAATGATTATGGAGTTCCACAAAGTAAGGCTGGAGACAGTAAAGTTAGTAAAGTCAAGTTAGGTATGTTAGGTTAGGCTAGGATAAGTTAGGTTATGTTTAGCTTAGGTTTAGATTATGTTTAGTTTAAGTTAGGTTAGGTTGGGGTGGGTGGGGTTGGATTCGATTAGGTTAGGTTAGGTTGTGTTTCAGTTAGGTTTAGATTGTGTTTAAGTTATGTTTAGGTTAGGTAAGGTTAGGTTATGTTTAGGTTAGGTTAGCTTAGGCGAGGTTAGGTTATGTTTAAGTTAGGTGTAGGTTAGGCTTAGGTTAGGTTTAGGTTTAGGTTAGGTTATATTTAGGCTCGGTTATATTTAAGTTAGGTTATATTTAGGTTAGGTTTAGGTTGGGTTTGGTTAAGTTTAGGTTAGGTTTAGGGTTAGGTTAAGTTTAGGTTAGGTTAGGTTAGATTTAGGTTACGTGGTACGTGGACTACACCATTCTTGTCCGGATACACGGCAGTTACGATGCCTTTGACCATATATTCCGAGGCATGTTGTCGTCGATTACAATCACAAAGTCGCCAACTTTCACAGTTTCCTGAGATTTTGTCCACTTGTGTCGTTTGATGAGAGTGGGTAAATGGTCCCGCACCCACCTTTTTCGAAAGAGATAGGCGAGTCGCTGTGAAAGTCGCCATTGTTTCCTAAGGCATAGATCTGCGTCGTCAAATTTTCCCATAGGAGTACTGGTGGTGCCGAGCAGGAAGCTGTTAGGCGTCAGTACCTCTAGGTCGTCCTTGTCACATAGAACATAAGTCAAAGGTCGACTATTTATGATGTTAGTAGCTTCCGCAAAAAGCGTGCGTAGAACTTCTTCCCTTGGTGCTTGCTCCTTTAAAATGGTTTGAAAGGGTTGTTTTACAGAGCGTACCATGCGCTCCCACACACCACCAAAATGAGGGGATGACGGCGGTACAAAATACCATTCCCCACCTTTGATCGCAAATTCTGTAAGTCATTCTTGGTCTAATTCGGTTAATGCTCTTTTGAGTTCATTTGCTGCTCTCCGAAAACAACTTCCACTGTCGGAGTATAGCTTCTGTGACCAGCTACGCAAGGCTGTAAGCCGAGTGATGGCCATAATAGCAGAGTCGGTGGAGAGGTTGTCCACTAGGTCTAAGTGAACGGTGCGAATTTAAGACACGTAAAGAGCTCGCCTCAACGCTTCTCACGCCTGCAAAAAAGTAGTGTAATCCTGTAATCGTTTGGCGCGGCGGTGCTTACACGTCAAGCAAGAATTCCAGACGCTCTTGACCGCGGTCCGTAATTGCAGGGTCCAATACTTTTGACGAAGTTCATTAACGACATATTCCTGTTCTTGATGTAAGGCCCAGATATGATGTTGTGTGACTAGTAGTCTGGTAAAGGTATGGGCAAGATGGAGGATAACGGGGAACTTCTGCTGCGGCGACAGTTCTGGGGAGCGAACAATCCGTGATCTGACTCGCAACACTCCCTCGTCATCCAGAATTGGAGAGAGGCTGATTAAACGGCTAGCTTTAGGTACTGGATCTCCTCGGAGTAGGTTACGGTCTTCTTAGGGGAAGCTCTCCCTTTGGGCTCTAGCCACCAGCGTTTTCGGCCCATTTTAACTCACCGACTGCAAGCCCTGCAGACAAACTCGACATTTTATTAACTCTGGCTTTTAATGCATGGACGTATCTGCGGACCCACGCGGTTGTTCTTATCAATCGGATCCAACTCGAAAATCTCGAGACATCTGGCAGCACTGAATCTTGAAGGTTGGCGAAGGCAAGGTTACAATATTATTTTTTACTTCGAGATCACTATCAATTGCTTCGGACATAAATTTTTGTTTGGGCCAGTCTTCCTCTGACCTCCGAAGGAACTCCGGTCCTTGGAACCATCTGCTGCTGTAATTCAGCGACGACATTGGATGATTCCTCGTGGCTTCATCGGCTACGTTTTTCTTTGTCGGCAACCATTTCCATTGGGATACTTCAGTCTTCTCCAAAATCTCCTCGACACGATACGCTACATACTGTCTGAAACGTTTCCTGTCGGAGCGAAGCCACTGGATGACCGTTTTGGCGTCGCGTCGGTCCAAAATGTAACTGATTTATAGTTGAAGTATTGCTCTGTTTGGATAAACTCGGCCATTCTGACAGCTAGTAGGGCGACCTGGAGTTCCAGTCTTGGTATCGACTGTTGCTTTAAAGGAACTACGCGGGCCTTCGCCATAACTATTTTTACCTCTGCTGAAAATTGGTTGTTGTTAACTCTTATGTACGCCACGGTGGCGTATGCCTGGGAACTGACGTCGCAAAAGAGATCAAGTTGATAATCTTCTGACTTAAAAAATGCGGCGTAAAATGCGACGACAACAAGTTTGCATGGAAAGTTATCAGATTTATTCAGATTCAGGTCATCATCGAAAAACCAAAACCGAGAAACCGCAATCGAAAAACCACAACCGAGAAACCACAACCGAGAAACCATAACCGAGAAACCGCAACCGAGAAACCATAACCGCTCTCTTTCCCCGCCCTATGAATACATAGGGGAGAATACTCCTCTGTCTCTGTTAGATCTATCAAAGCTACTAACTTATAATTATTTCTTCATAATGCATGGATGCATTCTCGGTATTTGTTATTCTCGGTAGTTTCCATTCTCGGCTTTGATTTTCTCGGTTGCGCTTTCTCGGTTATGATTTCTCGGTCGTGGTTTCTCGGTCATGGTTTCTCGGTTTTGTTTTCGCGGTTGTGGGTTTTTGGTAGTTATCGTTCTCGGTGATGATCGGATACGGGTTTATTCTAACAGTTGAAATGCAAATGTTAATTAAGGTATTTTATAGTCACCAAGCCCGTTTTGTTCCAATCAGCAATTTGAAAACGAGCAGTAAACAAGAAATAACATATCCCAGACTTTAAAGTACCATTATGAATCAACAAAGGGATGGAAAGTTTCATACCTTAATTGATATGGCTTCAAACTTGGCATTCTTGCTGGTTGTAGATACTCCAATTCATGGAAAATAAAAACAATAAAAAAGGAGTGTAAATTCTTGTTATTATTAAGAGGATAATTGTGATAATTGTGACAAAACGCAGCCCATAATATTATTAAAAATGTATACAGCAAGATAACATTGTGGGGTTATTAGATACAAAATATTAATATTAAAGTTACGGCTGTTAAAGTAACTTCCAATGTAGCTTCGATTTAGAATGTGGTTGACGGTAATGCGAGATTCTATAGATAGAATAGAATTTAGTTTTTTTGGTCCGCGCATAAGAAAGAGGCAGACTTGTCAAAAGAATGTTATGTTCAAGAGTGAGGGATGCTACCCATTACTTTAATGAAGATTAATTGGTATATTTCCAACGATGAGGCAGCTCCGTAAATGGGCTATCAATGTACAGGGTTAGTTTTTATAATGTATACCCCCCCTTTCATATTTTAATTTTTGACCGATTCAAAAATTTTAAAATATTTATGTAATTTTCGATGTAGATTCTACTCGTGCTAACAGTTTTTTAATAGCATTTTATATATACAGGGTACTCAAAAACTATGTTTTTTTTAATTGAACACCCTGTATATTTTGACAAATTATGATTCTTTGAGTCACTCTGATAACAAATATAGGTATGCATATTGTATAATTGCTCTTCTAATTCTTGTGCTATTTGTCAAAAGATATGGAAATTTTATGCTAACTGAAATAATAACAATATCCAAAGTAAGCTGCGAAAACAAATGAAAAAATTGTTAAATGTCATTATTTCTGGATATTAAGTTTTAGTTAAGTGTGTTCTAAAGAGACTTTGATTATTTCTTTAGCACAATGTATTATTCCATTGAAAAAAGGCGCATTATCGTGGAAATTTGTATATTTTGTCATAAAAATATGATGAATCTAAATAGAAGGATATTTATTAGATTTATTACACTATTGAGCAACACAAAATCCACATGTCCTGGTTCAAGTAAAAAAGCAAGGGCGTAGAATTGTGAACTGTTGATGTGGAATTCATAAAGCTAAAATTATTTGCCCTTTTTTTATTGGTGAAAAATGAACAGACCAGGCTTACCTGAACATGTTACAAACCAATGTTGAAGATTATTTAGATGAGTTACCAATATTGGATATGATAAGGGCTTCTTGGCAGCAAGATGGTGCCCCACCCCATAATATTCGAGAAGTGACAGACTTATTAAATGGCAGATATCGCCTCTGTATAGGAAACAATGGTCCCATTTGCTGGCCCGCACGGAGTCCAGACTTGAATCTTGTCGATCTCTTTTAATGGGGAACTCTCAAAGAAAAAAGAAAAAGAAAGGAAAATATTGAACAATTAAAACATAAAATTAAAGAGGACGTAAATTTACTAAATTTGGATGTAGCACTTTTTCAGAAAATTTGTTTATAAAACGTTGTTTAAAATGCATTGAGGTTAACGGTGGTTATGTTGAAAATGTCATGTAATTTATTTTAATTAATATATTTTGTTTTGTTTGCTGATTTACTTCATTATTAATTGATAATTATGATGAGGTTATCACAAAAAATATGAGTTATAAAATAACGCTTCTCAAATGTATTCACAATCAATTCTTCAATAATAATTGACGAATAACACAAAGACCAGTAAAGCAATTATACAATATGATATATATTTCTTATCAGCATGACTCAAAGAATCGAAATTCCAAAAAAATCCAAAATTTAGGTGTTCAATTTAAAAAAACATGTATATATATACAATGCTACTACAAAACTGTTAGCATGAGTGGAATCTAAATAAAAAATCACATAAGAAAAGTTTTTAAATTTTTTGAATCGGTCAAAAATTAAAATAATAAAGGGGGGTTTACATTAATAAAACTAACCCTGTACATTGTTACAACAACTGGGCAACAATTGCTAATTTATAGAGCCATAATTTTCAATAAAATGAAGTGCTGCACTTGGTCTTCTTGAGCACCTGACATTCTTAAGCAAAATTAATTTGAGTATTTTCGACTTTACTACTAGACGTGTGTTTTTTAATACCACTAAAAGTATTTTTTTACCAACGTTCTTGGATCACACTGGAATTATACATTTGAAATTATATTAAAACAATGATTGCAAATAGTTCAATGAAGCAAATACAAAGAAAGATAAAAATAAATAAAAATAAAATATTATTAAAAACACAAAAAAGACATGTTTATTAGTATACAAACAAAACAAAAAAAAACAAAACAGACCAAAAATATACGTTTGATCACCCGTAAGCCTTTTACTCAGACTCAAGTAAAAGTTAAAGCGATAGGAGTCTATGCCACTTACTTATTTAATTAATTTTATTATTAATTAACTTATTTAATTACTATGCCACTTAATTAATTTGTGACAAGTTTAAATTTAGTTACAATTGTATTTATATGATTTGGATCATGGTCACAGCAAAATAATGTGCACCTTTATGATGTCAAACCAGGTAGTTACTACAAATTTTACCTAATGCGAGTTTTATATTGCACCAATTTTAGTTAATTAAACAAAATTATTTCTTAATAAAAACCTACAAAATATTCCGTTTTTATATTACAATAATAATCTTAAATTAAATCTAATTAAAATAAATGTTCAACGAGATTGAACACATACAGTTCAATAAAGCAAATACAAAAAAAAAGATTTTTCGTTCCTGTTAGATCACACATAATTAATAAGTAAAAAGAAACTGAAGTTCTTTCTTGCTAGAAGAATTATTCTTTTTGTTCGGTCTGACAGCATAAGCACACAACTTGCAGATGTAGGTGATATCATCGTTAGCAATGTTAAAATTATTGGCAACACTGCAGGGCTAAACAAAGGTGCATTTACTTATAATATACACGGCGGGTCGTCCAACGTCTTGGGCTGCACTAAGTGCTATAAACCTATCTAATTCTTATAAATATGCTTTCTTCTTACCCCTCTATGGATCCCATGTTTTCAACTAAGGAGATGAAATAAAATACAGCGTGTGCATTTTCTAAAAACCAGTAGAAAGGCCGGGTGGAACAGCGGCCCATAAATGTATAGGGCTGCATAACGTACTATTTATAAGTATATGTATGTATATATTTATATATATATATATATATATATATATATATATATATATATATATATATATATATATATATATATATATATATATATATATATATATATATATATATATATATATATATATATATATATATATATATATATATATATATATATATATATATATATATATATATATATATATATATATATATATATATATATATATATATATATATATATATATATATATATTAGGGTGGCCCTTATTTTCAAAAGTGTCTTTTTTTTCAATCGATCCTCCTAAAAATATGCAAATAGATGAAAAACGATAAAATATGAAGTTTCAGATCAATACGAAGTAATTTAGAGGTAGCTCACGCCGGTCAAAATTTCGAAAAATATGATTTTTTGCATTTTTTTTCTTTTACCCACATCTAAAATATATTATACCAACCCTGAACATAAAAATAAATATTAATACATATTCTATAATCGATTACCTTTCCAACAAGCCAAAAATAACAAAAATCGATTGACAAATAAGGACGTTATGGCTATTTATATTATTAAAAAACCAAACATTTTAATTTCTATAAGAATATTTCATATTAATTTAATTTTCAATAAAAACCAATTAATTTATTTTTTATTTTGAAAATTTCATTCTTGAGTAATAAAAAATATTTAAAAGTAAAAATAATATAAAAATTATTTTTGCTATGTTGATATAAGTGGCATTCATTAATTTTTTTTCTATGTTGGTAACACTAATGATATTGAAGTCAAGTATTCACATTGTATTCACAAATAGAAACGTGTTTGGTTCATAAAAATTGATTTTAATTTTTGATATTAGGTTAAAGATAAAGGATCCAGGTCATCACCGAGAAAGCAAACACGGAAAAAGACAACTGCCGAGAAACCAAAACCGAGAAACCAAAACCAAGAAACCAAAACCGAGAAACCATAACCGAGAAGCCACAACCGACTGCCACAAAAACTAAAGCTGAGAATAGAAACTACTGAGAATAACAAATACCGAGAATGCATCCATGCATTATGAAGTAATAATTATTTAATTAATTAATATTAGAATATTAACACTCACACGGCATAGCGTGTCCTGTTAGAGTTAGTTTCTCTCTCAGTCGTCACGTTAACTATTGAAGTCTGTCCCTTTTAGACCTATCAAACTTACTAACTTATGACCTACCCTCCTCTGTATAGGGTGTCCGTTGGCCTTTCTTTTTCTTTCCTCGCTCTATGTATTTTCCTTGGTCTCTGTTAAATCTATCAAACTTACTAACTTATAACCTAACTTCCGCTTCATAGTGTTTCCTTTACGCAGTTGGTCTTTCTCGTCCTTCCCCGCTCTATGTATTCTCCTCTGTCTCTTTTAGATCTATCAAAGTTACTAACTTTTAATTATCACTTCATGAATTCTCGGTAGTTTCCATTCTCGGCAATGATTTTCTCGGTTGTGGTTTCTCGGTTGTGGTTTCTCGGTTATGGTTTCTCGGTTAGTGTTTCTCGGTTGTGGTCTTTCGGTTATGTTTTCTCGGTTTTGGTTTCTCGGTTGTGGTTTCTCGGTTATGGTTTCTCGGTTGTGGTTTCTCGGTTATGGTTTCTCGGTTATGGTTTCTCGGTTGTGGTTTCTTGGTTATGGTTTCTCAGTTGTGGTTTTTCGGTTATCTTTTCTCGGTTATTTTTTGTCGGTTTTGGTTTCTCGGTAGTTGTCTTTCTCGGTGTTGTCTTTCTCGGTGATGACCGCATACGCGTAAAAACACAAATTTTTAATCGCTTTGGAATTTCTACTAATTTATTAAATGAAGACCCTTGTAAGTGGAACGATAATGAAGCTTATAATAAAGTAAAGAATATAATTCATAATTTAAATGTAGTGAATGATGCAGCAGAACGTGTAGTAAAATTAATTGAAGAATACAATAAAGTATTAACCAAAAAAGAAGAAAAAAGCAATATTTATTGCAAGTGGTTACTAACTATCGATAAAACTGCAAATCTCATACTAAAACAGCGTTGACTAGTACTACAAGTTAAGATTAATTTTGTATTATTTTTACTTTTAAATGTTTTTTATTACTCAAAATTAAAATTTTCAAAATAAAAAACAATTAATTGGTTTTTATTGAAAATTAAATTAATATGAAATATTCTTATAGAAATTAAAATGTTTGGTTTTTTAATAATATGAATGGCCATAACTTCCTTATTTGTCAACCGGTTTTTATTATTTTTGGCTTGTTGGAAAGGTAATCGATTATAGAATATGTATTAATATTTATTTTTATGTTCAGGGTTGGTATAATATATTTCAGGGATGGGTAAAAGGAAAAAATGCAAAAAAATTATATTTTTCGAAATTCTGACCGGCTTGAGCTACCTCTAAATCACTTCGGATTGATCTGAAACTTCATATTTTATCGATTTTCATCTATTCGCACATTCTTAGGGGGATCGATCAACAATCCTACTGAAATAAAATTTTCCCATACAAGCAAGGGCCACCCTAATATATATATATATATATATATATATATATATATATATATATATATATATATATATATATATTACTTCACTACTCTTCCGGGTTTCACTCCGCGTATTCACTATTCGGCTCCTAGAGGGAAATATATATATATATATATATATATATATATATATATATATATATATATTGTTAGCGATTTAGCAATATTAAAATGATAAGGGAAATATTATTATTATTATTATTTGTAAGGGTTATAACGCATAAAGGTATCAATGTTTCTCGGAGTGTTACAACGCCTGGGCGTCACGAGACATGCTTAAGAGAAGCGTTGAAATATGCAGTATATCCGTCTTTATTTTAAATACAGATTTTTATAGCCGTTTCTATCACTCCAACTGGTTTAACAATTCGAGCGACCTTCGAGAGTACCATCCATGCTTACGTGCACGCATAGACGTGCATCTGGGTGACATGATAAATGCAGGAACTTTACTGTTAGTACTTCCGATAACAAAATGCAATAACGCGCCGCTACTGTTTACCTTGCTGGCTCGAGAAGTGTTAGAGATCTTTTGATTGCCCGATGCTGGGGCGTTGGGTGTCATGAGAAGCGTTATAACACACATTTAGAATAAAGTTAATCTTGCTCGAAAACTGTTTATCTAATTTAAGCAGATATTAAATTATTATTATTAAAGCTTAAATTGTGAAGAGGTTTAGCAACATTAAAATGATAAGGGGAATATTATTATTTGTAAAAATGCTTTGTACAAAGTCAAAGAAAGATCCGTTTTAATGCAAGTTAATAAAACCTTTTTAGCAAATAACCATTATTATTAACCAGTCTTAAAACTTTAATAGCAATCTAATTTAAGCAAATTATTAAAGTTTAAATTGTGAATAAAACCCTTTGGCAAACTATTATTATTATGAATAACAAATAGGTTAAACTTGCTTGAAAAGTGTAAAACTTCATATTTTACCTGAATAATGTAATATTACTGTCCCTTATAGCAGGTAAGAAATCACCTAGCGATAAATGGAAAGATAGAAATCTTTTTAGAACGACGTTCTCAAATACCAATCACGAACTCTCTTAACCCTTAATTTAAAAATAAAAGCTTGGATGCTGCATGACGGTAAAAATTGAAATTTTGTTGTTAAAATATTTACCGGGTCTATTATAAATTACGATTAAACGGGAAATATGGAGAACAAGTTTGGAATAAACAATATCTAATAAATGACGTATGTTAATAAAAACTTTTAGCAAATAACTATTTTAACATTAAACTTTAATATTATCAATGCTTAATGTATCAGTTAGTTAATAAACTGTTAGCGGTTTAGCATCATTAAAATGACAGGGAAATATTATTGTTCGCAAAATAAATCAGATTATATGTTGTTAATTTTAAATAAACAATACCATCTGAATGCAAAGCAAGCTAGTTTACTAAGCAACGAGTACGTTAAACATAAGCTATTCAGATTTTTTATGTAATATTAAATATTATAAATAATTATTTGCATTCTATGTACATTGTAATAAGCAATTTGTGTTTAGGAAAAATTATTATTAAAGTTTAAATTGTTGATAAAACCCTTTGGCAAATTATTATTATTTTAAATAAACAACTAATCTTGCTCTTTTGTAAAGTTTACAAAACCGTCTTTAAAGAAGTTTGAAAAGATTATATTGACGCCGGCGAAGCATTGGAACAATTACGTTAAAAAGGGAGAATTTTTACCTGTTTTTTGGGGTTCGAAGAACTAGGTAGAATTCTACATATTTCTAGTGATTTGGAGATCAATTCGTGCCTTTTTAAAAGAATGCAGACATAGCCTCAGGGTGTTTGTTTCCATTTTTGTCGCCGAGGATAAGGTAAAATTTAACTTCAGTTTATTCTGGTACGTTATACAGTATAGTTGTGTTAATAATAACCGCTTTTAAATTTAAAAGATGATTAGTATATATTCCTTCTTAATGAGACGTGGTTAAGGTGTTGTTGTTTCCCGTTTTAATTTAAAGTGATATGCTACGTAAAGGGTAACTCTATATATTTTCTGCATTGGAATTAGTTTTTTCTCTTTTTTAAATAGTTAATTCAGCCGTTGATAATAATACATATTAGTGTTAGAAACCAGTCCGATCCCTGAACGTGATTCAAGAGCTTGTATTTATTAACGTAATTTTTATTTTCATCAAAACTCGCAGTTGTATCAAAGATTGTTGGTTTCTTTAAATTTCATGAACTCTTTGGGTAGAAAGTTTCATTAGAATACAATAATTTTGATCACGTGGTTAGTCATCCGTGAAATATAAAATTCAAGGGCGGGAAATCCATGATGGTGACTTCAAGAATGACAAATTCAAAATTTTAAACGTTTTATCGATCTGCCGTCGTCGTTGTAAAGACCTTTGTTAAATTAATTGTAATAATAATAATTCCTAGCTAAATAAATATTCTATTTAAACATTGTGGTGTTGTTGTTTCATTTACTAGCATTAGGATGAAGGGAGAGAGCAAGAAGGAGAGAGTGAGAAGGAGAGAGCGAGAAGGAGAGAGTGAGAGAGCGAAAGAGGAGGCTCTTTAATGCGACCTCTAATAGCATCAGTACATAGGTAATACAGATTTCTTCATGACTCCATCTAGTAGTAGTAGTACATAGGTCGTCGATAATACAGATTTCTTCATGACGCCCTCTGTTGACAGTATGACAGATTCAGTACAGTTTCAAATTTAGCGCCACATGTTGTGATATAAAATGGCTGCAGACTCTAATTGAAGGGTCTTCTCTAATACAGTTCTCTTTTTACGCGACCTCTACATACCGGTAATACAGATTTCTTCATGACGCCCTCTAGTAGTAGTACACAGTCTGCCGGTAATACAGATCCCTTCATGACGCCCTCTATTAACAACTAGCAGAACGACCGTAATCGGTTAGATCGTGAAGGAAATAATTAAACACTAGCGCCCTCTGTTTTTTCCTAGCAACACTAACACCATTTAACCGAGCGCCGAACCAAATGCCGGTAATATACAAGGCCGGTAATACAGATTCCGTACTTCGAGACAAAAATCCCTAGATTAGAGAGAGATCGACATAAAAATTCCCCAGATTAGAGAGAGATCGACATAAAAAGACCACAGATTTGACGTCTTCCCCTAGCAACAGCGTTGCCATTTAGCCAAGTGACGAACCAAATGCCGGTAATACATAATGTCGGTAATGCAGATTCCGTACTTAACCACCTGAGTGCATCCCCTCAAAAACGTCTGGCTCAGGTGTCGCAATACCTACTAACATGTATTCGCCAACATCTATGCCAATTTTCAGCGCCCTATGAATGTTTTCTGTTATTTGCTTAATTTTGATCTAATTTTACTATACTTTTGGCCATTGCCCTTTTTATTGTCAATGTCTGCCGATGAGTCATATTTGAGAGGCGACATCTAGATTTCAACGAGGCAATCGACGCAGAAGTGAATAACAAATCAGTTTGTAACGTGTGGTAAATAATTTTTGTGATTTAACTAAATAAGTTTCACGAATTTTTCGTTGAAACCAACGGTGAAGCGTGGTTCTCAATATACTATTTTAATACAAACAAAAAAAATACAAAGAATACATAAAAGTATTCTCACGAAATCAAGAGAATATTGTTCAGTACCTCAGTAATTCTGTTACGGTATTAAAGAGACTTTGCTCCGTGGCTTTCCAAAGGATCCAAAATTCTTCCCTACTTCCCACACTGCACAAAAAGGGCTTAGTGCCTACTCAGAAACTTCCTGTAAGCGATATTTATTAATTTCTAAACACACTATCAAAAATTATAACAAATAAAGGAAAACACAAATTTACATCATTAAATTAACAAAAATTAAAATTTAATAATAAATTTTATTTAAATGTAAATTACTAGATTTATTTATTTATTTTATTTGTAGATTATCCTTGAAATAAAAATATTTAAAATATAGATTTTTTTTTGAAATAGCAATTGGTTGCAATATTTAACAATGATGTATTTTTGTATTCATATTTAGGAAGTTGGAAATTTAGAGCAGAATTATAATTACCTAAAACTGTCAGATCACACCCTGGTATTTAATTTAATATAAATATTCCGGGCAATAAGGCATACGCTGTTCACATCTATAAACACTTTAGAAAGCTCTATCTATTGCAAAACACTGTTTACACTATCTTAAACTGCTTTTTCTACCTTAACCTTACGCATAAAGTTTGTTATTCACTCCTAATTCCGACATCTTGCGATTTTAGCGCCATCTACTGGTATGTGATTTTTGCGAATACCGTTGGAAAGTACTTAAAATTACCTTTCAAATGATATATAATATGTCGCAGTTTGAATGTCTCTCATTGGATATGTTTACAATCAGTTTTCATCGTAGGACACGGTACTGGAGAGTTCTACCTACTGAATCATTACACCCTGTATAAACACGGTGACCGTAGGAGAAGGAGAAGTGAGTCGTTAATTAGAACCGGCGTAATATAAAATAAATGGACTTTAGTTAATTGACAGTTTTAACTTAATTAAATAGTACAGATTGAATAAATAAATGATAACTAATTAAATAAATGATAACCATAATCTTATAAAGATAGTCTGATAACATTATTTTTTACGTATAAATAATTCATTTCTAAGGGAAGCATTGCTTCCATGGACCGTACGCCACTGGTGCGGGCGCACAGGTATTGGTATTGTATTATCAGCGTATAGTAATTATTACTATAAATACGCTAGTATTATACAACCAACACCCGTTCCAAATATTTATTTTTATCAGGCGCGGCTCGCCGGGTGAGGCTGAGCCTCACCTAAACGTAACCAAATAATTACTAAATAAAATCTAAATATTTTACCGTCAATTATTTTGTTATTACTATGTTAATAAATTTATGCTATCAATACTTTCTAGATTACAAATATTTAATTTAATATAAATAAGCTTATTTTATAATAAAATGTATTAAATGCGCATATCCAACGCAGCGCAACTATAATGCGAATAGAATGGATGAGGCTCAAAATTCCAAGCTTCAGTTCATGCATCTGTATTCTGTATGCATTGGCTGATTCCTTACAGCGCAGCCGCTTGATTATCGATCGTATACTCTTCCTATAGGCAGCACTGAGGCTGAAATTTCACAGCTTCCTGAATCAATGAAAGATCAAGATTCGTATATATGTAATTTTATCCTCGCGACGTCCGTCCAAATACTACCGAAGACGATTTCTTTCATGTTTTGTTTTACTTTTCAAAATCGTATTTTAACGTGATTAACTTGTATGCTATATAAGGTGCTTTTATAAGGTATTCACGGGAACATTTAGGTACATTACTGAAAAAAGTCTGAGATTTTAATTAAGCAGCTAGTAACAAATTTTCGTTTTAGATGCAAGGAAATGATCCACAAATGGATTTTAATATTTTCTGGTAATTTCTTTTCATAATTTTTGGTACGCCATGCATGAGTGGCTCTGTGGCAGTAACTATTGAGAACTGTTAAAAATGTATGGTTAAAACAGTACATGTTATAATGATTAAAATATTAAAAAAGTAAAAAATATAACGATTCAAAAAAACGTATTAAAAAATTTCTAGATCTTAAGGTGCAAGTGTACCCAAAAAACGTGTGTTGTTTGTTTCATAAATAATATAATGTGATAACTTTGGTTGTAAATTAATACTCTAGGAATGTTAAAAACTTGTTTACCTAACTCGTTTTGAAAAACAAACTTTTTTTTAATTAAATTATTTCACATGTTTTACGTGAAAAATTAATTTTAGAGAAATTGTACATTCAAAGTTAACCAAGATAATACCACTTAAGTTTCATAGTATTTGAACTACTTTCCCAAAATTTTAAGAAAATTGTATGTCTAGGGACTAAATTATTACCTGCTTTTTGTCAAAAAAGCAGTTTTTTTTTGCAAAAAGCAGGATTTTTTGCAATTATTTAGTCGCTAGACATACGATTTTCTTAAAATTTTGAGAAAATAGTTCAAATACTATTTAACTTAAGTAGTATTTTTTTAGTTAACTTTGAATGTACAAATTCTCTAAAATTAGTTTTTCGCGTAAAACATGTAAACATGTGAAATAATTTAATTTAAAAAAAATTACAAAACAAGTTAGGTAAGCAAGTTTTTAACATTCCTAGCGTATTCATTTAAAACCAAAGTTATCACATTATTATATTATTTATGAAACAAACAACACACGTTTTTTGGGTACACTTGAACCTTAATCGTATTGAACGTAATGCTTCTACAGTTATAGGAGCTTTGCAAGATCACACATATTTAAATACTATTTTATACAATGAGAATATAAAAGTATCGGCTACTTATGTATTTAATTGACGTTACAATTTTATTAGGCACTCAGAAATTGCCATTTCGGAGCTATGATGAATCGACTACTTTAGATAATCGTGGCAATTTTAAATAAATATTTGAGTGCTTGATTAAGCTCAATGTAGAAATTACCGAACATGCTGAAGAGGTTAAAAACATTTTTACTGGGCAGTCAAAAACTATTCAAAATCAATTAATTTCTTGTTGCGATAATTATTTAAGAGAATCTATTGACAGTAAAATTAATAATGCAAATTATTTTGCTATAATTGCTGATGATACAACAGACATTAGTGAAAAATCACAATGCCACATTACTGGCCGGTTTGTAAATAATGTAAATTTAAAAGAATGATTTTTAGGGTTTTGTTGACATAAGTGCTGACAGAACTGCAAATGCATTATTTGATCTAATAGCTAACGTTTTATAACCCTTTAATTTTAAACAAAAATTAGTTACTCAATGTTACGATGATGCTAGCGTTATGGCCAGAGAGTTAAACTGCCTGAAATTGGATTTGGTGCACCTTTAGCATTATTTACACATTGCACCGCCCACAGATTAAATTGGGTTTTGCAACAGGAGTTTTTTTTTAGCCTCACCTTTCTAGGAAGGCACGAGCCGCCACTGATTTTTATTGGGGGTAATTAATCGAGAAGACAATAATAACAAACACGTGAAGAGTCTTGGGAAAGTTCCCTTTCAGTAGGTGTTATAATATTAATCCACTATTCTGTGGATTCTTCATCTTTAAATTTAAATCTTTAAATTCTAATTCTTCATTTTTAATTTAACTATGCTAACTTGTAATTTAATCTTCTAAATTTTATTGTCATAAAGAAATAAAATAATCTGAAACATTGTAAATCTTTTACGAAAATATAGTATATATACGGAAAGATTATTTGATCTGACAACACTGGTTGTAATAGCCGTAATAACGTGAAGAGGCGTTCATCACCATGACAACCTGTGGCTTCTGTCAACAAAACTGCATTGAACTCTGGAAAAATTAAGAAAGAATTGTCATCATGTATATTTATTTAAGCAAAAAGGTGATATTTTCTTAAAGAAGTCTCTGTTACTTACTTAACAGTTATAATTGTTACAGATTGCAATACCCAACAACACAAAAATTAATTCTTTAGCATGGAACAAAGAAGATGGTTATATAGCAGTAGGGGGTGAAGGCGGTCTTTTAAAAGTATTAAAATTAGATTCAGGTAATTAAAAAATTATTTTATTATTTCCGAGCTTTAGTGTTTTCTGTTTTAGGAAATGAGAATGATGGTGCAACCAAATCAAAAGGTTTAACTGCATCAAATAATTTGTCTATGAATCAAACATTAGAGGGACATTCCGAAAGCATACGGGTTATAACATGGAACCAGAAGCACCAAAAGTTAACCACAAGTGATCAGAATGGAATTATTATTGTTTGGATGTTATATAAGGTAGATTGCGGCAATAATTCAATTAAAACATGTATCGTAGATCATGAAAAGTAGCGACTATAGTATACGCAGAAAAATAAAACAGCCTATTATATTTATTTTATTGTTTCATGGAATTTGCTAGCGCTCTTCATGATTTGTCCCATCAAATTGCCTCTGTATATGTTATTATCAGTTTTTATTGGTGGTGGTATGAGGTAAGCACCATAAATTTTCAGCCTGATATAGAAAAAATAAACTTGTTAAAATATAATGATTTTTATTTTTCAATAGAATCTCCCTTAATGTCAATACACTTATTACAACGTGGAATTAATAATTCAATGCCCTTGTAAAAATAATCTGAAGTTTTTTCTTCAAAATGTTCAATTGCAGCTGCTTGCAACTCGTTCTCATTCTTAAAACGATGTCCCCTAAGGTCTTTCTTGAAATTGGAAAATAAATAATAGTCACTAGGAGCCATATCCGGACTGTACGGTGGATGATCCAATGCTTCAAAGCCGCATTCGCGAATAGCAGCTTTTTAAATTGTGGCAGTATGAACGGGTGCATTGTTGTGTAATAATCGAACACCTTTTGTCAATTGAACGTCTAAAACGTTGTTTGATTTGATTAGGCGTGTGCCCTTCTTTTGTTAAAAATTTAATGACCGCACAGTACTCGATTTTTGTTAGCTGCGACATTTTCATGCGCTCGTCACGATGCTTGAGTGGCTACTAAAATCTACTATGCTTCTAGCCGTAATATGTATAGTGTAGGCCTCTTACATGTTCAACTGCTTAACCGAGTTTGAACATGTTGGCACCTGTAGAAGCCTGCTGGTCCTAGAATTTATGGCGCTTACCTCGTAGATGCAAACAGTAACGTGAATTACCTTACGGCACTTATAAATTAAAAGTCAAACCGATATAAGATTATCTGGGAAGCGTTTAACCATGTAAACGTTTAGTTTTTGCATCAGAATATTTCATTACATTAAATAAATAATCTTATTTAATTAATCTTATAATTTTATTATAGGGAACATGGTATGAAGAAATGATCAACAACAGGAAGAAATCAGTAGTTGTAGGCATGTCTTGGAATTCTGATGGATCTAAAATATGTATAATATATGAAGATGGTGCTGTAATAGTAGGATCTGTGGATGGAAACAGAATTTGGGGTAAGGAATTGAAAAGTGTACCACTCTCGAAAGTTCAGTGGTCTCCGGATGGAAAATTACTATTATTTGGATTGAAGAATGGTCAAGTGCACTTATACGATAATTTAGGGAACTTTGTTGTAAGTATACATAAATAACAAAATTATAATCTATGGTAAACAAATTTTGCTCCCACCCCCTAAACACAAATAATTCAAAATTGTTATTATTTTAAAATGTTGATCAAAAGTCAAAGCACAGTTTTAAAAACACTTAATCATATGAAAGCTTTCATGTGACCTTAGGATGCGCAGTGGCATAACTGCCTTAGCAGTCTGGTAGCACATTTCTTACTTGAACGTCTTGTGGTGCACTTTGGGTACAGAGTCATTCCATGCGAAATCGATCACTAAAATAAGTCGATCTCACGAATTTCAATGAAAATCAATTATTGTGTATCTTATTTTATTGTATAAATAGGGAGGTTGCGTGTCAGATATTATCTTATGGTAGAATGCAGCTGTTTGTAAGTAAAACCATTTTTTCATATGAGATGCACATCTGTAAAACAACAAAGATTTTAAGCAACAACTGGAGCATTTACACGAATTTACACAATCGGTTATTATGTTACGTTAACCCACAGATGTCGGCACTGTCGTTCGTTTGGTGCATTTAATACCACAAATGTTAATTCCTTTATCAATTTTTATCTAAGACTAAATCTTGATTTTAATCATGGGGAAAACTATAAAGATCGCTGAAAAAATGCCAAACCACACAATTTCTGGTTGAAAGAGACTAGTGAACTGACAACAAAATATATTTAAACTCACTCATTATGGTGGTCAAGCTACTGTGAGGCGAACTAGCAAACTGAACGACATTCATCCTCCTTTACCAAAATCGCAAGATATACTGAAAAATTAGAGAATGCGAACAAAATTATTACATATAGGAAAAAGTGTGCAACTGCAACAATACTGAATGCCAACTACCCTATGGGAGGAAACGTAGCATTTTTGACCAATTTTAGGGTATTTCTTCTTATTACATTCAGTCCTCTCAATGCTCATTGAATTCCATGAGCCAGATGATCAAACGGCCCCAGAAGAAGAAGGTCCTTCGTGATGAACATTGGTTCAAATGCAAAATTTGTGTCAGAACGTTCTGAAACGTTTTTGGTGTGACGAATGGTCGTCCCACAGGACCATAACCAATAAACTTTTTAGGCCGAATAGGACAGATAGGGAAGTGTTTCGCTCATCAAAGCTAAAGACTGGATGCCTCAAAAGCGACACTTGTTTAACCTGTGATCGGTTTTTATGAAGCTGTCTGAAGTGGACAGATTTGATTCGTATCTACAAGAGCTGCTCGAAAACTGAAGAAGCGGACAATGGCTCATCATCATGACACAGAGGTTTGATACAACGAGTTTAAGACTGAGTGTGAAGAAGAGCAAAATGACCATTTTTTCGTTGCCATTTGTGTGAACCTTCAAGCTGTACGTCCTGTTATCGATTTTTCTTATTCTAGTATTTTGAAAGCATAAACAAATTAGCAATATTGTTGCATGTGTATTAACTTCCAATCATTAACTCCAGTGTACCATTTTAGAAAATCTTCTTTTCTGAATTTCGCCATTTACGACGCAAGAAATGAAGATACAACTGTGTTTCTGGACGCAGAGAGAAAGCTCGGAAAGGATTCCAAGAAATGTACCCTTGCGTCTTCAGATTTCTCCGTGAAGCATTCTAAGTAGACTGGAGAAGAAAGAGCGCTTGTAGTTTAGTCAGATTATTGTGTTATTAATAACATCTACTACATTATTTGATACTTAAAACTTTATTAACTTTCTTTAAAAGATATAATTTAATTACATGTTTCTACAAACTGTTTGTGAATACAACAATGAACTATACAACAACAAAATAAGAAACTTATTGTATTTAATGTGCTACTTAACGTAACTATAGATACAGTTAATTCAATGCTCCAAATACATTCAATGAGCATAGAATTTGTGTAGTAATCATGGGTAAGTTAGGCATTCCAACTCTTTTTGCTCTAAAAGCTCTATTGTCATAGTTACAATTATTTGCAATAATGGATACTATGGAAACCGAGCTCTTCGAGTTAAATAGATCTGGATACCGAACTTACTCCAAACTTTTTGTGACACCTACTAATTCAAGTTCAAGTTAATCCAAAAACATATTAGAGTTAAAATAATGCAGAACATGAAATTCCGAAAATAATTAGTAGATGTCGCTTAAATAGCAAAAATAAAATCAGGCACAAGTGCAAAAGCATGAGAGCAACATGAAAAATGTTACATTTTTTGTAAATAGTCTTTTCAGACTTATGCACCTTTCATGTGAAGCCGACGATTTGTCACATCAAAAATGTTTCGGAATGTTCAACAAACGTCGTGGTTGAACCCATGTTCATCACAAAAGAAGTACTTATTAATTTTAGCTACTCGATAGCCACCTTCCTCAGGGACCATTCGATCATCCGGCTCATGGATTTTGATGTGCACTGCGGCGATGCGAAACCGAATGTACCCCAAAATTGTCCAAAAATGCTACGTTTCCTCTCAAGTATTGTCGCAGTTGCACACGTTTTCCTAAATGTAATAATTTTGTTTGCATTCCCTAATTTTTCAGTATAATCTTGCGATTTTGGTATTACCTGTAAAGGAGGAGGAATGTCGTTGTTCACTTTTCCAGTTCGCCTCACATTAGCTCGACTACCATCATTTGCGAGTTTTGTTTTATTTTGTTGCCAGTTTTTGATTTTTGCTGACCTCTTTCGACCAGTAATCGCGTGGCTTTGCATTTTTTCGGTAATCTTTTTAGTTTTCTCCATGATTAAAATCAAGATTAATGGATCTATTCTGTAAACTTCTGTTAGGTATATAACTCTATAACCTTGGTAAAATATAGAGACTGCAACAAAATAACAATTCTGTAGGTCTCATGTAGTTCTATAAGCTATATACTTCTGTAGGAAATGTCTATAACTTTACAGTATCCAAAATCTCACCATAAATTCTTATAGTCTATTGCCGCACTATTCCATTAAGAAAACAATGATATGTCTTTTTAATGAATCGCTATTTTATTTGAGAATTTTAACTACATTATTTGTTGGGCAGTGGTTCATATAAAAAAAAATTATTTTGTCGAACGGATCAAAAGTCATGTAGGCATATAATAAACTGCTAAAAGTTCATTTTTTGCAGGAAATGTAGGCACTTTGCGACTTTATTAGTAGGTATGCCAAATGATCAAATCTACACACAATTTTCTTTTAGACTGTAGGACAGTGGTGGCGAACCTATGACCCGCGGGTCAGACACTGACCCACGAAGTCTTTTTAAATGACCCACGCGTTGATTTTTATAGACTTATTTTTTATATCATTGAGAAGAACTAAAAGAGAGAATATACAATCGAAAATATTAAAAAATTAAAGTATAAATATCTGATCTGAAAGTTTTAAAAAGTGGAAGTGGAGCTAACTGATTTTCTGTCGTATCACTGCACCTGTGAATGACTCATTCCAGAACCTAATATGAAGAAACTATCTGAAAATATGCAACAGCAGGTTTCACATTAAATATATTTCAATCAACTTTATTATAGATACACATATCTGTAACTATGTTATTTCATAATATATATGTGCTTTTCTTTATTCCTTGTTCATTGAAATACCCAGTGCAGAGGCGCCACTGGGCATGGTGTCACCTGGTACGGTAATTCATAGTGTCACCGCTTTGATATTAATTTTTTGACATCGACCTTTATTTTTTGCTCTTCACTTGCAAAAGTAAAAGTAGTAAAACAAAAAGAAAACATAAACCTTTTTAGAGGATTTTACAAGTGAGAACCAAAAAAAGGGTCAACTGTCAAGTTTTTCTGTTAACAGATTTTCGGTGTTTCCAAATTATTGTGTAACGAAGTTGCAGAATTCTAGTTAATTGTTATGGTAATAAAGTGAAGTTGCTTATCAGCTGTGCAACCTAAAACCGCTCGGATAAGGTACCGACTGAAGCGAGACCACGCGTCCCTTCCCTAACCGATATTTGGCAAGCGCAGCTCTGTTTCACTCCTACCATTTCCGCCACATTCTATATAAAGACGTGCACCGGCCGATTTATTCAGTCCGCGGCTAGGACTCAACGCCAGTCGGACCAGTCAGCCAAGCCAGCCCAGCAGACCGTTTCAGGGGAATATAAGAGTCGTCTTACCGACATTCCGATTCCCCTTTCCGCCCGCTCTCTTCCTTGCAACCCTCACCCCGTTTCAAAACCTCACTGTGCGTAGCCTGGGGGTCTCCTGCTTGCATCCCTCACCCCGTTCCGAGACCTCGCTGTGCGTAGCCTGGGGGTCTCCTCCTTTCGCCTTGTCCTTTTTCCGAGACCTCGCTGTGCGTAGTCTGGAGATCTCTCTCTTTCATCCCTTACATTGTTCCGAGATCTCCTTGTGCGTAGCCTGGAGATTTTCTCCAGTTCATATTCCGCTTATTCCAGTCCATCCACCATTACCCTACACCCCGTTTCACGACCCCGTATCCCGACTCCATATTCGAAAGCACACAGCTCCACTTCGTAAGCAAACCCCGGGGCCCCTTACAAATTTGGCGCCCGAGCAGAGACGTCTACCGAGTCAAACCCAGGGGCACTCCCCGCACCCTTACAATTGGTACTCTTTTTACCCCCCTCCCCATTCCAAGTGACGGCACTGACTTAGTGACCCACGGACTAGTATTAAGAAAAATAATAAACAAAATTTGACCCACTTCTCAAAAAGGTTCGCCATCACTGTTGTAGGACCTACTGCATCAGATTTGCCAAATTGATCAGACTAGTGCAGAAAAACATGCTTATAGCAGCTTATAAGCTCACAAAGGTTGCCACATTTGGCCTTCCAAGGTCTGGTCAAAGTTTTCTGCGCAAGTCATTTATCTAAAGCGATGTCGGAGAGTATAAAAGAAAATTACGTGCAGATTCTGATTATTCGATGTAATAAAAGTCACAACACCCAAGGCATTGCCTACAAAAATGCACATTTAGCAGTTTAATACCTCCATGACCTTTGTCTGATCAACAAAACAAATCCTTGTTTTGAATATATTTCGACATCACAAAACTTTTGGTACCATTTGCATTTTTAACTTCAGACATGCGGGATTTTATTTAAATAGCTGAAAACCTGCTCCTAATAAATTATTCAAACTTAATTTCAACAAAAATTTGAATTTTCGTTTTGCTTTCATCGGCTTTCATAATAACAACATTATTTTGGGGGATGGTTTAAGAAAAAACAAACTGTTGGAGACACTGCGACTGTAGTTTCAAAATTATTTAATTCTCTTGAAATGTGATGCAAGTAGTAGGTATTAAACATACAAGTTTTACTTTAGCATAGTTTGACAGCCCTCTATTAAAAGCCTAATATTTTGATTTTTAAAAGATTAGGTATAGGTTATGTTGACTGTCATACACATTATAGACACCAAGTTAGGTTTTTATTACTTATTTTAATGTAATATATTTACAAATCGTTAGAAGGTTTCATATTTTAAAATTATGGACGCTTGTTAATTTATTTTACAAACAAATGGTTTGGTTATAAGCACAAACTCTATTTTGGCATTTTTCTAACGCAACTTTTTGAAGTTAGCAGTTATATCTTCTTTGTTACAGTGTTCGTACTTATAGAAATATTTAGAGAATCATATTTTGGTACAAACTCTATAAGTCTGTATTTCTTCAACTTATAGAATTCTATAAGCATATAAATTTGTAGAATTATAGTTACAGAGAGATTTTACAGAATAGATCCATTACTTTTAGATAACAATTGACGAAAAAAATGACATTTATTACATTAAATGCACCAAACGAATGACAGTGTCGACATCTGTGGGTTAACATAACAAAATAATCGCTCGAGTAAATTCGTGTGAATTTGAATACGTTGAATTCACCGAGTTGTGTCATAATCCAGACAAGGGCCATATACAGGAGCAAAGTAATTAAATTGTGCTAAGACCATGGAGTCTTAGTAAAATTTTCGATTCTTTACTTAAATAATCTTTATGGGGATAGATCATTTTTATGTTATAATAAGCTTTTTGTATATATTTAGAGACTTGCTTCCTGAACCAAAATGTATTATCAAAAATTACTCCTAAATTCTTAGAATTTTCTACTATAGGTACTTCAATTTCGCCAATTTTAATAGGTGGCACTGAAAGAGCGTCACTGTGTTCCTAATAATTTTCCTGATTTTCCTCATAATAGAGCACACGATTTCGAGCGATTTAACATTAATGCATGTTGTAACGAAAATTGCTTCTTTGATATCACTTGTCTTAAAAGAAAAGTAAATTTTAGTATCATCTGCATTAGTGTGGTCCTTATTATAAAGGATAAAACAAAAATCCGTTTTTCTTTTTAGCACCCTCCAGTTTTGTTCCTTTATATAAGAAACTAAAATGGTCAAAAATTGAAATCAATCGGATAATATTAACGCGCATCGAATCCGAAGTTTGAAAAAGTCGTAAAAGTAAATAAATTAATTGTAAATAACGAATATTTCATAAAATATGAGAATAAGTTTTATTTCATTAGGATACCTTCATCAAGTATGTCATTAATTATATTACATAATTACAAGCCTTAAAGTTATAGGTCAACATGAGTTGAGTATAACTGTAAAAAGTGCAGTATTTTATAAATGTTAGTACGGTTTATTGAAACTTTTTTGGCTGTATCCAGGATACTTTCGGCGATAATCTTGTACTGTTTGAAAAAAAGAGTTCAATTAAGTATACTACATTTTATTATCTAAGTATTTACGAAAAAAGAAATATACTTGATGTACTTGTAATAGAAACTGTTTCTGTTCTTCATTTTGTTATTTTATTGTTGAACTCTTCCAGAAGCTTCACTCCGCGTTCTGCAGTATCATTTACTACTTTCAGTGACTCTATAATTTTCTTTCCTTCTATGTATTCCTGATGGACCATCCAGGAAATAGGGTCTGCTAGTAGAAATTCAGTGGACAAGCTTAACCTTTCAAAAAGCTTTAAGGAATTGGTTGAAACTAATTCTGGTGGGAGGTCCTTAGAAAGGAAACTGTTTTCTTTGCATAATTATTTTCGCTATTTTTCGTTTTTTCTCCAAGTTCAATCGGTTATCAAATAGTGAAAAAGCTGCGCATTCGTCGTTAAGGTACCACAAATGGTTTATAAATTTTTTATGCCGCATTAGCTATCTCCTTATCGTGCGTTTTGTAGGCGTAAATTCTTTTTATAAAAATTATGTCATTTAATGGAGCTTCTCTTGTGTTGGGTGCGGAAAACCATGCTTGGAAATAGCACTTTACAATGAAACAGCAAATTCTTTTTAGTGCTGACTGCTGATTCGCATGTAATTTGAGTTGGTTTCTAAAAAGCCATATTTTTAGACAATAAATTCCTTTTGCCATCCATCTATCAAAATGGTATGCACCGGAGTGTCAAAACTTAATTCCTCCTGCAGGGGTTCCTCCTAAAAATATCACGATGATCTCTAAAAACTCCCTGTAGTCATCTCTAGGAAAATCGTCCCGTAACTACTATAGCATCTCTTGAATCATTTAATAGTGTATTGACGTCCGGATCCGTTGTCCACGTTGAAAACTTTGTTTGGTCAATGTTTATCCAATCACTTTTGAGCCTTTTAAATAAAGCTATTTCTGGCCCCGATGAAGGAGGAAACTTTGCTGCTGTAAATACTCCCTGTAGAATTATCTCATAAATGTGTCGCCTGCATGCTAAGAATAAAATATCATGCGCCATTTAAACACCCAGTATTAGATGCCGTGGTGTCAAAAACAAACGCCTGAACTCTCTGCAACAGCAACCAACTAGGGTATCGTATACCGTGGACACTACCTTATACCCCGTTTCCACTGAAAGTTCAGGTACTCCAAGTACTTGTTCAATATTGGGGGCTATTGCAATAACAGGAAGTCGATCAACCTTGTTTTTACCGGTTATATCTGGAAGTAATTTTAAATCCCAGTGAACTATTGCAAATTTCAAATCTAACTCAAAAAACTTTGATTTCATATTCAATGCCGATGTTTTTCGAAATGTTTGCCGAGTTCTTCTGATCGAGATTCGATTTACAACAAATTCTTGAGGATCTAAAGAAAGGGCCTCTAAGCAGGCTGTCAACAAGTGACCAGCATCCCTGTCGCGTATTTTGCACCTATCCAGAGCTGCTGAAAGTCGGGGTGTTAATTTCTTTCCTAGCTTGTTTAATTCTTGACAGGACTGGGGTCGCAGAACTTGGGTTCTCTATTTCCATTGCTACACTTTCTATCTCTTCATTTTCTACCTCCTCCGAACTAGAAGTAACAGCAACTGGCGCTGTAGACGACCTTTATGTGTTTGCAATTGCAAAAAATGTTTGTCTTCATCATATCCATGGCATTTGTGTGTGCGATATCAAACAAATCACCTAAATTTTCTTTAAATCTTTGTTCTCTTCTCCTGCATAAATCACTACTTCTAGTCTTACTCTTTTCAAGATTTCGTAACTCTTCGTACAATTTTTTTAGTTGTTTTAAACAATGTCTGCGATTTAGGGTAGGAACTCGCGCCTTTTTCCAAAACAGCAAACATTCGTCAATAACAAGGGAGATGCTTTCTGACAACGTCAATTTCACCATTCGCATATTATAATACAGTACACTTAGAACGTCTCCTTTTGATGATAATTTGCTACCCCTCATTTGATTGTTTATTGTACCAATAAGAAAAATTTTTCGTCGTGGCATCTTGATAAAGTGTCTTATTATACACTTTACTGGTTTTACACAACAATAAGATTACACAACGCGCTTGCGTACTGGTACATCTTCACGGCTTGCGCCCTAGGACTAAACTGCAAAAAATAGGTGCATAAGATCATAAGAAACAAACACATTAAAATTACATTACAATAGCTGCGTTCCCGTGGCACTTAATCTTGATAGAGAGTCAGTTTTTTCACGGGAACGGCAACAGATTTATTTTTGGATATTTGGCAGTATTAATTTCACATCAGCAGTTCTATAAACACATGCATAAAAATTTTAAAAAAAAATCAATAGTGAACAATTAACACAAACAAATAAAACATGGAAACGGAGCTATTTGAAGTAAGTTTGGACTTTTTGTAATTGCGATAGTAGTGTTTAACAATTTTAATTTGTACTTGCATGTAGTGTAGATATCCCAAAATTGAATGAATTTTCGAAATTTTAAACCCAATGTGTTAATATTATCTGATCGATTTAAAATTTTGACAATTTTCGTTTCTTACATAAAGGAACAAAACTGGGGGGTGCACAGTAAAAAACTACGAGGTTGAAAAATAAGGACCCCCCCTAATCTGCATACATGTGAACATTACAGGCCTCCACACAACCACAAAGACCGTGTGTATACAGGGTGACTAGCAGAGGCCCCAATATGGATCCTTGCGGCACCCCTCTGATAACATCGACAGGTGAAGAAAATACCTCATTAGCCACTTTAACTCTTTGTGTTCTATTACACAAATAGTTTCGGACCAGACCAATCACATTTTCACTCAGACCTAAGTAATGTAATATTGTGAGAAGTAAATCATGATTTATTGTATCAAAAGCTTTACTATAATCTAATAAAAAAAGTAGATTTTCCTTCATTGTACACTTTGAAGACATCATCAGTAATGTAAGATAAAGCAGTTGTACAGCTGTAACCAGACCGAAAACCCGATTGATACGTTGGTAATAATTTATTATTTTCTAAGTATTCACGAAATTGCATGTTAATAAGCTTTTCAAATATTTTTGAAAGTGTTGGAATAATGCTGATTGGTCTATATTCCTTATAATCGACAGGGTGTTCTGTTTTCCCTGTCAGTGTTATCAGGGCTGACTTCCAACTATCAGGAAAAGTATTCTCTAAAATACAAGAGTTAATTATGTGTACTAAAAATTTTATAATAAAAGGGCAACATAACTTAATCATTTTGATATTTAATCCATCTAATCCCGTAGAACTACTTTTTAAAGAATTAATTATTTTGAAAACAATCTTGAAATCTATAAGCTTAAAATAAAAAAAACAATATCATTACCTAACGTATTATCTATGTAGAAATATAAAGTGTTCTGAAGGAATGCTATCGACAAAAAACTTGTTTATTTCATGAATGTTACCATCAAAGGAATTAGTAGCATTATTTTTGGAATGTACAATATCTAGACGTTTGAATTCTTTCCACATCATATTAGAGTTACTGCTAGCAAGCTTAAACTATAAGTAAGCTCGTTTTTAAATTTTTTATAGCGATGTTTGTGTAATTGCACCACAACCTGTAATACTCACATGCATCTGCAGTTTTAGACATTTTAAATTTAGTTTTTGTTTTGTCCCTTAGTTTCATAAGTAATTTAACATTATCGGTTAGCCAAGGTGCAGGTTTTTTGTAACTGCAATGGTTCTCCACGGTGCATGTTTATCAAAAAGATTTCCTATAAGGCTAACTAAAATATTTACCTTTCTATTAATACTGATTTCATAGAATATATCATTTAAAGAAAGTGTTTCTAACTCGGTATAAAAAATTTCAGGGTTGAAATTTTTATAATTACGATAAGTGTAACTAGTTGGAATGAGGGATTTTTTGACATGTTATTTCACAACTTAATAACTGAAATATTTCTATAATCATCAAAATAAAATATTGATTTAACTTTTAAAAAACTTGCATTATCCAGGTTAAATTTATTTTTAATGTATTTAAAATTGAACAGATGCCGATTGAGATATTATGCTTGAAAATGCTCAGTATTCCTGCAGAAGTTCCTCTGGTCAGCATTGATTGGTACAATGGTAAATATGGTCATATATATGCCCTGTGTCCTACGTTGGCTATTTGTTATGAAAATGGCTATATGCAGCTCATGTGCAATGAAAGTGATCCTGGTAATTAATGTGTAATCATCTTTTTATTAATTTGATTTATCTCATGTTTGAATTCTAGATCCAATATTGGTTGAAACTAGAATTACTGCTACATACTGTTGTTGGAATCACAATGGTTCATTATTGGCTGTTGCTGGCAAACAGCATCAACGTGATGATAACAAAAGCAGTAATGTTGTACAATTTTATAATCCTTTTGGTGAAGTAATATTTATCATTAATTTAATGATTCATTTAAATTTCCAAGTATTTATTGCAGCATTTGCGCACTCTAAAATTACCAGGACAAAATGTATCTAGCTGTTCATGGGAGGAAGGATCTCTACGAATTGCATTAGGAATAGATTCTTCTGTTTATTTTGCTAATATTAGACCAGATTATAAATGGTGTTACTTTAAAAATACTATAGTGTATACTTCATGTCGTTTACAAAAAGCAGGTGTTTGTATATCATTTTGGGATGTCATAAACCATCAAGTAAGTTATTGAAACTTCAAAGATAACGTTTTTTTTTAATAAAGAAATATTTTATAGTGTCATGTTAGGTATGTTCCTGTACTGCTAGCCATGGCAGCCTATGGAGAGCACTGCGTTTTAGCCACTCGATTAGACACAGATAATCCTATGGGTCAATATGGTCTTTTACTATGTAACACCTTAGGAACTCCAGTTGATGGTATTTATAAGTTTTATTAGTACTTACATTTATTTCTGTATAATAAATCTTTAACTATAGGAAAGTACACAGATATAGAAGTTAAGTTTGTTGCTATGAACAGTACTCATGTTATTGCTGCGTCAAAGACTAATTATTTTTTGTGGCAATACAGAACTCCTAAATCAGCAGCAGTAAATTGTAAGTAAATATTATTAACGATATATCAAATTAACTCTTAATTGAAATTTTCTTAGTGAAAGATACAAAATGTCAAATACATCATGTCGATTATGATCCAACTGGAGCTACACTGGTAATGCGAGATTTTAAATTACACGTAGATACACCACATCTTGGCACACATGATTCTTATGATCCAATATGTTGCATCACCGCTTCTGATAAATACCTAATTATCGGTAAAGAATCTGGAATGTTAAAGCAGTTCTCTATACCAAGGGTAATAATTGTTAATACGTATACCCTCCCTGTACGGCCTCACAAAATGTCTATGAACTGTAATTCTACGTATGTATAAGTTTAAAACTTAAATTAAACGGTAGACTTTAATTTTACATTTATAGACGTTTATCTGTGATTGATATGGCTGGTGTATTGACAGTATTAGATATTACCGAAACAGCTTTAGAATATAATGAAAATGAAAATACACGTTTGGAACGCAGAGATGTATGGGCTATGTGTTGGGCATCTGACAATCCCCAGTTTCTTGCTATTATGGAGAAGACAAGAATGTACATTTTTAAAGGAATTTATCCAGAGGAACCCATCTCTAGTGCTGGATACATATGCAGTTTTCAGGTATACAATAATAAAATTAAATGATATCAACAAACCTACTAAAAGAATCAGTGCTTAAAATCCACGAACGGCACTTCAAGACTCGAGTCTCAAGCTGTTTGGGTCTCATCAGTTGAAGGTAGCTCGCTCTTCGATTTTACACACCCAACAGAGTTTAAATATTTGCTCTAAATTAACATTAGTGTCGAAAAGTACTAATAGCTAGCAAAAAAAGATATCAAAATTTTGGTCGTACCTGAACTATTAGTACAAAAGTGAGCCACTAGTGGACAATGCGATTTCATAAATTTATTATAATCACAAAATAAAATGATAGCGGACCAACCTACTGAAAGAATGATTGTGTAAAATCCACGAATGGCACTACAAGACTCAAGTTTTGAGCTGTTTGGCTGTTTTCAGCTGAAAAGAGCTCACTTGTAGATTTTTCATAACCAACACAGCTTAAATATTTGTTCCAAATTAACATTAGTGTCAAAAAGTACTAATGGTAACAGCTATAGCTAACAAAGCTAGCAACAAAAGGTATCAAAATATTGGTCATCACCCTAACTAATAGTACAAAGGTGAACCACTAGTGGGCAATGCGATTTCATAACAAATTGATTATAATCACAAAATAAAATAATAGCAACAAACCACTAAAAGAATGAATGTGTAAAATTCACGAACGGCACTACAAGACTCGAGTTTCGAGCTGTTTGGCTCATCAGTTGAAGGGTACAAGCTCACTTGTAGATTTTACTGAATTCGAAAAATCAAAACGTAAATTAGTATAATAATATAGCTAGGGACTGTATACTGGGTGTTTAAAAAAACAGGACCCCAGAATACTTCTGAAACAACAGATTTTCAAAATTAATGTCTCAAATAAAACTTATCGTGCTTAAAAACATCTATTTAATGGGCTTACTAATTTGTCATTAAATGGTGTAGCCAAAATCAGATGAAAATGATCTTGAAGTTTCTAAATAAAAACCCCCTTTTTTGCCATTTGATATTCTGCTTATAGTTGACATTAATGTGTATGCTGTAATTGGGTATGATCTTTTTTACATAGCCCATATGGTTGCTGTTGAAATGAATGTAATAATAATAATAACAAATAACAGGCTCTACTCTCCCACTTAACCTCAGAAAGAAAAGTGATTATTCTAAAAACGTGAATAAAGAAAGGTGTTTAGTGAAAATTCTGAAGTTTTATGCAAGAACTGTAAACTACTAATTCTGGTTTGACAGCTCATTAAATAAATTCTTTTTCAACATATGAAGTGTCATGGTCTTGTAATCAACCTTTGTTTTGATTTGCACATGTCGGTACTGTATATGAAAATGATCTCTTATAATGCTGGGTCGGTGGGATTAAATGGCCATAAATTCAAATAATGGACATGAGTATGATATTTAATTTTATCATATAGATATTGGCGACTCTTATCGATCAAGATTTTTAAATAAAATATTAATGCATGCAAACGACATCTGTTTGACATGTTTAACCAATTTGCGGTTGTCAATTTGTCTAAGATTCGATACATGGTCCAGGGTATTTCATAAATTGGATGCAAGCAAGCATTCTGTAATTGCTGTATTCTACACTTTGTTTTAATCTGTACATGGTCTTTAGACGACATCGCACTAATTTAAATGTGATGCGTGTCACGATCATCGTAAGTCATCAAAGATTGTAAAAACCTTTTTTGATCACACTGTTAATGTGCGACTTAAACCGCAAATCTCTATCTAATATTAATCCTAAACTTTTAACTTCCTCATGAATTTCTACATTTACACCGTCTATTTCTAATTTAATGTTGTTTTTATCAACTTGTCGTATATATAAGAGATTTTTTGGGGTTTGATTTTGGCGAGTGGTTGGAGGAGATATCCGACATTAAATACAGCTCCTGATTTATTCTTTCACAGGCCCGTTTAGCATCTGACTACTAAAAAAAATAATACAATTGCGTATCATCGACATAAAAGTGAGAGTTGACATATTGGAAGTTGTGTGCAAAAATTAGAAGTATAAATAGCAAATAGCAATGGACTTAATATCGAACCTTGAGGAACTGCTGGTTTTAAAAATAATCATTGCAACATATTGTTTTTATATATTATGGCTTGTTGACGACCTATTAGATAACTTTTAAAAAATTCTAAGGTTTCTGTAGAAAGACCTATAAAATGCAAGATAGGCAGTAATAAATCGAATGCTTTTAAGAAATCTAATAGTACCAAAACAGTTGCTAATTTTTTATCGTAAGCTGTAATAATATCGTCTGTTATCTTAGCTAGAGTCGTAGTGCAACTGTGTCCTTGTCTAAACACAGAATGTGTATCAGGAATTTTTTATCTTATTTAAAGGAATAATATGTGCTTTCTTTCAACTTGAAGGAATAACTTACTCCAGTATAGAAGAGTTGATTATGTGACACACAATTGGAAGAAGATGAGGTAATCATGGGACCAATGGCATGTACTTCATAATTCCTTCATGACCGGCAACATTAGTTTTTATTGTATGAATACATTTTAATATTTCTGCCTCCGATAGTTTGCTTTTAAGAAAAGTTTGTGTTATAAAAATTAATAAAGTCTTTATTGCACCGTAATTTTGGAAGAGAATTTATAAAAAGTTATTAATTTCATTTACATCCTACATGTGCTTAGGTAGTCTGACGTTTTACTCTTTTTATTGTCTATAACAGGGGTCTCCAAACTTTTCTCCACGAGAGCCATATTATGTACTTCAGTACTTTTCAGCTGAACATAATGAAAAAAAAGACAAATAACTACAGGTACATGAGTTTTATTGAAAGTACATTTCATACACTATTGTATTACATTTTATTGACAAAGACAAACAAAACCGGCAAATTCTTACAAATTAAAACCATCAATGTGAATGATGGAACTGTTTTCTTGTTTTTAAAATCTCATTAAATTGAGGTTTAAATTTTGAAACATTAATTACAAGTAGCGACTTCAAATGTTCATCAGATAAATTTGTCTTATATTTTTTATTTAATATATTTCATTCGCGAAAAAGTTTGTTCGCAGAGACATGTTGTTCCCAAAATGGAGATAAATCTACAAGCAAATTTCTTAAAATTTAACTGGAATGGAAACTCATTAGGGTTCAAAAATTTATAAAAGTCGACCAAGCTTTCTTTCTTGTATTTGTCTTTAATATGATCATTTTCCTGAAGATCAATAATTTCCGTTTGAATCTGACTTCTGTAACGTCACAGTCAAACAGTTTTCGAAACAGTCTAATTTCCTTTGCACTGGTATCCAGATCAGCAAATCACTTCTGAAATTCTTGTTTCAAATCTGAAATGACTGAATTTACAAACAAGGAAGGAAATTCCGCTTTACCTTCTTTGTGTAATTCTGCACAGCATGGCAAATGAGCAAAGTTACAATCTTTTACCTGGCCTTCCAGAAGTCTTTGAATGCATGAGCAAATTGCATTTGCTTGATGTGAGCAAATAAATCACAAGTTATCTTCACCCTACAACTTTAAATTCAAACTGTTCATGTGGTTCACCAGATCCTCAGAAAATGCCAATTTCCAAAGCCACTCAATATCTGATAAAAGCAACTCATAATTATTTTTCTCAGTAAGAAATATATTAATTTCATTCCTAAGGTGAAGGAAGCACGAAAGAACCTTTCCACAGCTAAACCATCGAGCTGCAGTATAATATGTCAAGACAACATACTTCACAGTCACATTCCTCGGGAAAAGACTGAAACTGGCGATGATTAAGTGCATGAGAGCGAATGAAATTTGCCATAGAAACAACAGGTTTCAATACGCAGTTTATATCAACGTGTTTTCCACAAAGTGCTTGTTGATGAATAACACAATGAAGAAACGTTGATGTGGATACTTCTGCAACTTCACACTCTTTTGTGATTTGTGAAACCATCTTTATACCAGATATGTTTCTTCCTCCATCAACTGTCACGCATTGCAGACGATTCTAGTACAAATTACATTGTGTTAGTGTTTTTCATATTTCTTTGAAGATATCTTTTCCTGTTGTAGTGCCATGCATGCTGTGGAGTGAGGCTAATTCCTGTGTAACATTAAGTTCATCATTGACGCCATGAAAAAATACTAAGAGTTGCGAGGTATCACATACATCAGTTGATTCATCCAGCACGAGAGATTAACGACTGAAACATTATGCTTTGCCTGCAATTTGTTGGACAATGCTGTTTTCCATATTTTCGAGCTGAAGAGCAATTGTATTTGACTCAAGGCTTATCAATTTAAAAATATTAATTATTTCTGGACAGAACTCAACAGCCTTGGTAGTGTAATGTCTGGCGTGCCGGACATTCACCCAAGCGGCCCGCGATCGACTCCCGGCGCCGGCAGATCTGGTTACGGTTTTCTGCAGTTTTCCTTAGCTGTGACACAAATGTGGGATTTGCACTGTTCCATCTGTAAGTCGGCTGCAGCCGCACATTGGGCCTACATAATAATAATAATCGCCCCCTCCCTCCCGCACAAGCTTATAGCTTCTGGGGCCTTGGTTTAGGTTATGGGTTGTAGTAATTATTATTATTATTATAACTCAGCGACTGCTTTCATCATACATTCTTTAATAATATAGCATCAGTGAAAGGTTTTAGTGATCTCCAGGGCCAACCAACTGGGTGCTGAATGGGTAGTTAAGTGCACAATTTCGTGTAGTCGAATGCATAGGTATAAAATTGTATTACGTATAAATTTTATACCTATACATTTGACTACAGGAAATTGTGCACTTAACTACCCATTCAGCACCCAGTTGCTTGGCCCTGGTGATCTCTTTCAGTCAACACATAAGCAACCTTGTAACTTACCAAAGTTAAGGCTTCATTTTCTGAGTTTGGCTTCGTAAATAATTCTTGCTGAGAACGCAAACAACGATGTAATGATTCAAAGTTTCCTGAACGCTGCTTTTCCTTAAATTGAGAAAACTTTGAAGCATGTTTTGTTTCATAGTGGCGACGTAAATTGTATTCATTCAACACAGCAACAGTGTCTTTACACATCAGACATACGGCTTTATCCTTTGAATTGGATTATATAAAGAAGTATTTTATGCCCCATTCTTCATTAAACAAACAAAATTCATTACCAACTTTTCTTTTTTTCCATCCCTATTAAAACTTAGAATACCCTTAAATATAGTAATTAATTTAATTTAAAAAAAAAGAATTTAATTTATGCACTTACAAATTGAGTATTACACTGCACTACTGCAAAAATTCTTGTGGGCATTTAACACTAACGTTTAATTCCAACTATCACCCTCAACTAAACTCACAGCACCAGAGCTGTGTACGATGACGTGGATTAACATTCTGTCGTTCAAAGTGCTGAACAAATAAGAATAAATACTGCGAAGTATGAAATTACGATTTGTTGTTAATATAATACCGAATAATATTAACAATATTAATTTTCAAATAGGTAGGTATGGAATATATTTTGAATACAATTTTAATTAATGCATTTGAAATATATCAATACCCCATGGTTTTTTGCGGATTCTTATTGGAAAATAGCCTAATTGGCGCATTTTCTCGCAATTTTTCAGCGGGACGAATAAGATCATATCGCGGGCCGGATGTGGCCCACTGGCAGTAGTTTGTAGGCTTTTGGTCTATAATATTATTTTTAAGGTCTTTCCAAAGAATATTGATCTGATTACTTCTATAAATACCCCTTTTTTCCTTTACGGCAAGCATTAGTTACCCAATTTTCAAGTTGTGCATATTGCCAATGATTTTCTTTTGTTTTGTTACCCCTGTAAATTATATATGTGTAATCTCTCATTTGCATAAGGAACTTGATATTTTCCTTAAGCCATGGCACACGAGGCTTGAAGATTCTAGCTTGCTTAATAGGCGTATGTATTATAAAAAAGAACAGTTATATGTAATGTAGCTCCAAAACTAAATTCCGTTGCACTACAGTTTTTAGTTGCACTACATTTGGAATATTCAGGTTTGATATAATCGCTCGAGTAGGGGTACTTATCAAACGCAGTAGTTTGTTTTTCCTCCATATCATTTGTTTAAATAGACAACAATATCTCCAGCAATATGACAGCCATGTTGCTAATGATGCCAATTGCTTATCGCTAAGAAACATTTTTAAGAAGGATATTGTTATTGCTTTGGTCTGCATCTAACACAATGTAATTCTTACAAGCAACACATGGTGCATATCACATATGGTACATCACTTGTTGCTGATTGCTTTGGTATAAATCTTCCTTAAAATCTAAATCTTATACATTCCTTTGGAACACGTGTGGCCGATTTCAGAAAGCTTGATTAAGTTCTGATTAACTTAATTGTGATTAAATTTGAAATGTAGAAATATAATTGGATAAAATTTCAAATCTCAGCCAATGAAATTGCTGAATAATAAATAATAATGCTGAATTTAATAAAGCTTTGTTAAACTGAGCAATGGAGTGACACTTTTCAACAAGGCAAGGGTGTGTTAAGCTGCAGGCCAATCGCATTATACATAAATAAGTTTCTAATAATTCCAACAAAAATCTGACAACCATAACATGGTGACCTTTAATGTATAAAATAGTAACTCCTTTGTCTCTCAATGCAGAATTTGGAAATTCAAGCAGTATTACTTGATGAAGTCATGGAAACTCCTGAAAAACCTGCCAAAGAACATTTATTTAAACTAGAAGTAAAAAGTTTGAGGGATACTCGTCAGTTATTAGAAAAAGTTGGTATAAAAGAAGCAGCCCAGTTTATCGAAGATAATCCTCATCCTCGTTTATGGTAAGAAGAAATAATGAAGCAAACGTATAAATTCCTAATACACATTTCTCTACTGTAGGCAATTATTAGGGGAAGCAGCACTCAAAGATTTAAATTTAAAAATGGCAGAAGAAGCTTTCATTAGGTCTTTAAATTATTCTGGTATTCAGTTTGTTAAGAAATTACAGGGTATGACAAGCGAAGCTATCAAAAAAGCTTCCATTGCTGCTTACTTTAAAAATTTTGATGAAGCAGAAAAGCTGTATGCTGAAGAAGATCGAAGGTATGTTGCTTACAAATATTTAACATCTTTAAATAACAAATGATGATATAAAATTTACCATCAGGGATTTAGCACTTAACCTACGTAAAACATTAGGAGACTGGTTTAGGGTTATTCAAATTGTAAAAAATGGAGTGTCTGCACCAGATCAACTTCTGGAAATTGCTTATAACCGTACTGCAGATTATTTCACCCATAGTAATAATTGGTAAGTACTGTTGTCATAATTTATTTGAAAAATGCGTGAAATGTACAGGTTCAAATATTTGACTTTGACAAGATCTTATAATACAAAATTGCCTCAAATTTTGTCTGATAATAATTTTGATGTATCTTATTAAAATATAGAATTTGGAAGCTCAAATCACCTCATGTGATTACTTACTTAAAGCAGAAAAAGACAGTTGACTATTTTGGTCAAACATGTTCTAGTTGCTAGTCATTAATATTGTTGGAAATTGTTACAACATTGAACACATTCAATTCAATTCACTCAATTCAATTTTGAACTTCAATTCAAAATTTGAACTTAAGTAACTGTTTATTATTACAGGTCAGCAGCAATAGAATACTATGAGTTAGCAAAAAATAGGAAGAAGATGATAGAATCGTATTTTCATCTGCAAGATCATAAATCTTTGGAATCCATGATGGAACAACTGGAAGATAATGATCCATTACTTAAATATCTAGCAAGAATATTTACTGCCGAAGGGGATTATTCTTCTGCCATACGCGCTTATTTAAAGGTAATTATACAATTTGAAAATAATAGAGTAATTAAGTAATCCACTTTCCTAAAGTGGGAACAAAGCAGAAATATGTTTGCTTTAGTGGAAAATTTGGATGGAGAGCTGTGTTAAATTGACATGTATTTTCAATTATGTTTTGATTTAATTTTTACAATTTACTTAAAAAAGATTTCTTTGGGTTTTGAATAGCTTAATCTTGTTGTTTAGTTATTTTTTTTACACCCTACACTACGGGGGGAACCAACAGCTAAGGTCATATGTCCCCCATCTAACATGCAACACGGATACACACACCCATAGTTGAGGTGGCGGAATTTTCCAATTAGAAAAATTCCGTCGTCCCAAGTGGAACTCGAACCCACGACCCTTGGAACACAAGTGATGCACTGACACACTCGTCCACCGCCGGCCCTATGTAGTTATTAGGAATTTTTGTCATTTAATTATGTTAATTAGGTCTTGTTTTCATTTTTAGTTGTAAATTTGTTTATTTAATTTTTTTTTATTTGTAGTCGAAGCTTAGTTTATTCTTCACACATTACTATATTTTTCTTTGTTTGAATTTTTAGTAAATTTTTAAGTTTAGTTATTAGTTTAGTTATACTTTCCTGGCTGCCAAAGTTGCATACTGTAAAGTGAGCTATTTTGCTCCACTTTATGTACGAAATAAGAAAGACGTTCTGAAAAAAGATGAATTTAAATCAGTAAATATTTCATAATTTCACTAGGATTACATAAAGGATGAAATATGTGTATCGTACTATTATTTAAACTAAAAACAATCCGCCATATGCATAAAATGTAGCAAATGCTTCTACTATAAGTTGATCTCAGTCTTACTAATTAAAAAACATCTTTTTCCTTTTACTAATAGTAGTAAAAACATTTACTTCAGTTTATGCATACGACCCAATGTTTAACTATTTTATTTTAATTAATTCTTTATGGAGCAAAGTATGCCGATGGGTGAGGGCTACTCTATGAAAAGTAAGCTGTATTTCATGCTATAACAACCTTGGGACCAAGTAAATTTGGTCGTTGGTATACCATTCTCCAATAGTTATATTTATATGTAAAAAGTTGCAAAAACAATTTGTTTATTATTTTATTTCAGAACAATAATAATAACTTCACTAAACAAAGATTTTACGGAGCAAAGATATCGTGACTTTTTTTAACCAAAATGTAATTTAAGGTTATACAGTTATTTTTAAGCGGTAATGACGACTTTGCACTGTTGTACTGCTGCAGCTGTATAGGCCATCTTCAATACACCACTGTTAGTTTGGTAGAATATATGACTCTGTGAGCCTGATTAAATTAAACCTTTTGGCTGGTGGGGCAAACTATTCCCTTAAGGCCAAGATTCGCTATAGCCTGATATATTTTGCAACGAAGATCAAATAGTTAGAAGTGAGACACACATAGCTGACTAATAAATGCTGTATGTATTTGCAGATCTAACTTGCAAGCAAAATTTAATTGCTTCTAACGTGAATGAGTCACAACAAAGTTGAGACTGAAATATGATATACACTGTTACAATGGAATGTTCATTTGCTTTAATAATTCTGTGTATAAATAGTAATAATAATGCGTATCTATAGGATATTCGTGATAATGCACCTAATATTTAATTAAAAGAAAAGTAAAATATAATATTATCAAGTATCAGCGATATTGTTCATTTTCTTAATGTAATTAGTAATTATGATGTTATCGTCGTTTGCGATCATGGTTGAATTACTAAAACAAAATTTATTTGGTAGGTAATTTCTTAAATAATTTGATATGATTTAACAAAATTTTCTTGCTACATATATTATCACTAGTTGGTGTTCTAAGTGAGCGTTGAAAAACTGCACTTTACCGAAAGTAGGGGAGAGCCGCCCAAATTGAACCTTTTTTAGAAAAAGTTGGTATTTCAGGTCATAGTCGGTTATTTAAATTAAAATTCACACTAAGGCATACTTTATAATGTTTATCATATATTCAATTAAAAAATATATTGAAAAAAACATAAATTCTCTATTAAAATAATAAATTAGAAAAATGTGGAATCAGTTCGATTTAGGGAACCAGTCGCCTAAATTGAACCAAGAGTTCCCTAATTTTAACGACTAGCAGATATTCAAATAAACATCGTTCTAAATAATAAAACCAAAAAAAACTTAATTATTTACTATGACACTGGGTAATATTATACTAGAAATCACAATAAACCAGTTAAGTCTAACGACTGGAAGATGGAAATCCTCATCTTCTACCCCAGCACATTCTTCGTAGGCCCACTATGCACTACTTAGGCACCTTGCATTCATTTTCAAGTGAATTCAGGTAGTTATATCCTTACAATAAAGACATGAAGCATCTTCTGCACACGACTTTGCCAAACCATCAGAAGAACTGTTTGCCATTTGTCTTTTCAATGAACCTAACCAGTTCAATTTAGGCAACTCATTCGTTTTATTCAATTTAACCTGAATCTTTTTTTTTTCAAATTATAATCAGCGCCGAAATTGCGCGAGACTGTTTAAAATAGTATAACAAAATAATGGTATATACTGCCTTCCAGACATTTCCGAAATTTTCTGCACCAGTCTTTACGAAACATATGGAGAAAATTACATAAATGAAGGCATAAACATACAATTTTCAATTACATGGAACACTGTAGTCATATTGAAACTACAGCATTCTATAGTCCTCCTGTTACTATTTTCGACGATAGATGGCATTGCAATATAGTCTTTAATAGAGTCACTCTATATTACTTATAAGAGTTGGGCCAACGCGGGAATTGACGCTGATTGGTTGGATCCATTTGCACTAATGCCAATTTAAAAACACGAAGTTTGATAAAATTATGTAATAATACGACAGGTCTTTTCACTTCCTCATAAATTTATGTGGAAGTTACTTACTATGGTTACAACTGTTTCTGCAATTGTATCCATAGGATAAATTGTATCCATAACAATTAACTGACAAATAAAGTTACAAGGTGGTGAAAAGATCGCCCTTAATTTGACAAATAATATGATGTTTAGTAAGAATTTTTATGTATTTCTCTTCAAGTTCTTAAGAAATATAAATTGCAATTGAAGGGTTGATGTCAAACACGGCATTTGTCAAAAAACTGTAACCTTTAGGAGAACCAAAAACTAATGTAAGGCCAAAGTTTTTATTATTTGAAACTATGTGCAGTTTATGAAACATTCTTACACAATCCAAAAATCTGTGGTTTTTGACGAAAATTTGGCAAAACAGATTTGTTATTTTTTTATTAAACATAAGATACATTTTAATTAAATCGGTCTGGCAGATTTAAAAAAAATTAAAATAGGTATGTATATACTTTTTTAAACAAAAGATTCATATCTCTAGCATGAAAGAAAAAATATATGTAAGCACTGCTGTTGTCGTCCTCGACAATGTCACCTAGGTCTTCATTAGTGCCCAGAATATCATAGAAACCACGATTCTCGATTAGATAATACTGCACAAAGGGCTTGAAGATCTTTTAGTTTTGCATGATTGATCTCGATAGGTACACGTTGTAATTCACTAGTAATATGGTCTTGCTTCTAATTATGCATTGTCTCTACGTTCCAGAACAGCTATCTCTTATTCTATAAATTTATTTATTTAACACAAAAATGTTATTGCCTGAATGTATGCCATACATTTGCGAAGACTTTAGTGGAATAGGTGGTCGACTATTCTTTACAAAAAACTTATCAGTCGACAGTTTGAAGTTAAAAATATCTTTCTTGGTCGCCCCATTTGATAAAATATGCAAAATATGTTACTGAGTAATAACTCTGAAATAAAACGATTTAAAAAAGCAAAATATTTTCACTACTTTTCCAGTGTTTTTGTTACGGAAATAATTCAAATGGAAATTGACTTACTAGAGCACAAGAGACATTAACAGTTTTTTTTTGTAGCTGAGAGTAGTTTCTTCTTTTCTCAATTTTGCAAATAATATGAATATATATATTACTCTATTTAGGAATTTTATTATATTAATCAATTCAAATAAACTATGGTAAATTATAATGAAATAAATGTCAGGTTATGAAACATTTGACATTTGCCAGGCAAACATAACCAATCATTTTTGCAATGTATATTTTTGGATCCAAAATTGCGGATTGACATTCGCGTTGGCTCAACTCTTATAGGTAATACAGAGTGACTCTAGTCTTTAAAAAGATAATTGACTGGTTCAATTTAGGAGGCGGTTCAATTAGGGCGACCCTCCCCTATATTGTCTATTAAAAGAAATACTTCTAGGGAATCCTTCGTTTTCAGCATTTTGTAAAAGGCACAATACCTTCTGTTCACATAAACCGACTATTATTGTAGACTTCTTGCAAACCCTATCGTAAATTTGTAAACTATCCCAAAGCCTGCTTTATTATACTATATAGCGGTACTTGCGGTACGGGTCTAATAAAAATGACAGTCTCGGCAAAGATAACTACTTTATAATAATAGCGTTTAAAGATGCATTACATCAGAACTAGTCAAAAAGCAGCCTGTCCAGCCACTTTTAACTCAACCTTTAAAACAGAACATCGGAATGTAATTTTGTAATCGCAGTTTTACGAATCCGTTTAAAAAATTTGTTGAGCTTGGTTGTTGCATTTTTATGTACAGTTGGTTTCAAAATAATCGAGTACAGCCTTTTTAAGTTATACCACTGTTGTCACAATGACAAATAAAATGTCAAAGTTAGTTGTCACAAAACATAACCTAAATAAATAAAGATCATTTTACATTGTAAAAAATTTTCATAATCATGGACTACTGATTTATAAAGTGTATTCGATTTTTTTGAAACCAACTGTACCACAGACAACGAAATTTTTACATAAGTTTACAAATGTTTACCGTACTGCTATAGTTTTCGTGTTAGTACATAAGTACGCTTACATAAGTAAGCGTAGCAAGTATTAATATAGCATAGTGTAATTATCGTGTAGTGTATTCTAGTGTAACGTAGTGAAGTGTAACAAGTACTTATATACCATATTGTACGTGCAATTTATTTATGTAAGATTATGCCACGATTAACGGTATCAGCTAGAAGAAAGAGCATACGTCGAAGAATGCAAAACGTTTCTGGTTTTAAAAGGTCTTCCCAAAAAGTACAATCAGCAGAATTTGTTTCTGTTGATTAACCTTTAATTTCATTAGATCAAACTTCATCTTCATAAGATCAACCTTCAACTTCAACAGGTCAACCTTCAACTTCATTTGATCAACTTTCAGCTCCAGCACATCAACTTTGTACTTCCACAAATAGTAGCCACAGCCCAGAAGAAATTAAACCTACTTATACTACTGACGTTGAAAATGAGGTGTTCAATGTTAAAAAAGAGCACGAAGATGTCAGTGGAAGGAGAATTGTGGAAATTCCTAATTTTTTAATGCAATTATACATTTTCCTCATGTTGGATTGTTTTCGCGTAGAAAGGAACATCTGAAAATGGTTTCTGAGCAAAGAATTGACCTGCAAGGAAAATTGTTGTTCAATGTGAGATGTGCGGAGTTAACATTGTTATATCAACTGACTGTAATGATCAGGCAATGGATATTTAAACAAGGCAGCAGTTCTAAAAAGTATCGCAACCGGAATAGGATGTACTCACAATTGAAGAAAATGTTGGCTAATTGTGATATTCCTTGCATGGGCCCAAATCTTTATGCAAAAGCAGAACAACTTCTTGCTACTTATATTGAAGAAACTGCATGGGAATATATGGAAAAAGCTGTTTTAGAAGAATCCCGTTTAGCAATTGAAGAAGGCCGAGTTGATTCAGACGGCATTACATTCATTACTGTTATTGCAGATGGATCCTGGAGTAAAAGATAATACAGAACCAACTATAATGCAGCTGCCGGAGTTGGCGTTATTGTTGGTAAAAAAAACGAAAAAAAGGTGTTATTCTTAGGGATTACAAATAAATACTGCTGTATGTGTAACCATGGTAAATCAAAACATTCTGAAGCTCCCCCGCATAAATGTCTTAAGAATTGGAAGTTCGTCCGTATGGTAAAAAATCCAAGAATGTTTAACGTGGAGCACCTGTCGTTAGACTTAATCCCGACGTTCCTTCCAGAAGGAAGCAATTGAGTATGGACAGAAAGTAATTAAAAAAATCGAATGTCGTAACCATCTTCTACGAAATTTTTGTAGTAAATTAAGAGAACTGACCCAAAAAATAATAAGCAGCACAATGATAATTGTTTTTTGTTGTATAATATGAATAAGCTGAACAACTCTATCAAACGAATGAAGTCGGGTATACAAGGTGTCGTTCTTTTTTATATTACAAATGCAACTTTAACTCACTGTGAGAGAGTACAACAGCTGAGAAATGACATTTTGAACTGTTCTCATCATGTTTTTGGGGATCACAATAATTGCCCCACTTACTTTTGCAAGGACCCAAACGTGAAAATGAAAACAATTGGATTATTGACTTCAAAGACTCGGGATAATATCAAGACATAATGGTTGTTACTGACAGAGTAGCGCTTAATTCTGAAAGTTTTGCCATGAAATATGGACAATAACGCTGTCGAATGTTAAACTCTATAGTTGCAAAATATACAGGAGGTAAACGAATTACCTTTACGGGAAATAGTTCCTATAAAACACGATGCGAAGCAGCTGCTTTAACTTTCAATCTTGAACCAGGCCATATTTCGAACGTAATCCATAAAAAGGTAGTTGGCAAAAGTCCTGGACAATTTACAAAAACTACGTGAAAGCTGCGAAAACCAAATAAAAGTGGGTTACATGTCGAAAGAGACCGTTTAAGTGAAAAATCACAAAGAAGGAAGACTTACAAGTCGGTACCAGCCGATAGCGAATATGGAAAAGTAGAGGAAGAAAACATGCAGGTTATCGGCAGAAGAAGATTCTTTAAAAGAAATTTTACAAGTAATGAAAAAATTAAAGACGAATTACATCTGATACAGTTAGAAACAACTGGTCAGAATAATAATCTACTTTGGCGTCAAGAAAGATCATCGCGAATAACAGCTTCTAATTTTGGTAAGATTTGTAAAATGAAAAGCTTAACACATTGTTAAAAGAAACCATTAGAAATGAAGAGTTATGGAGAAGAACAAACCAAGCAGATATAAATATGGAGATAAGAAAGAGAAAGTATGGCTGGCTGGGGCTCACTCTGCGTAAAAATGGAAATGAAATTGGTAAGAAGATACTAAAATAGAATTCTGAAGGAAACAGAAAAAGGGGGCATCCAAAAGGTACCTGGAGAAATATAGCAGAAAAGGAAACGATGACGATTTCGGAGCTGGCACAAATAGCAGTAGACAAGAAGAGTTGGAAGGACTATATTAAAACCCTGTGACCCTTAAGGGAATAATGGGACCTATTATTATTATTTATTATAACACATAAAAATATAGTCAAAAATCTGTTGTATAGCACTTTTAAAGGAAATCTCGCTACACGATGGGGACAAGATCATGAAACAGTAGCACTTAGAGAAGTTCAAGAGAAATCTAATATCCAAATTTGACAACGCGGACTTTTTATTGATAAAGATGATTTCTTTTTGCATCACCAGACGGACTATTAAGCGATGACGGATTAATTGAAATCAAATGCCCTGCATCAGCTGCAAGGATAAAAGTTATAAGTGTTGTTAAAGAAAAGAAAATTAAATTTTTGGAAAACCGGGCTGGTGAAATCTGTTTAAAAAGAACTCATAATTATTACTTTCAAATACAAGGACAGTTACATATTACGAACCGCAATTATTGTATATTCGTTGTATGGACACCTCAAGCAATGATAAGTGAAAAAAATTGATATACCTTTTATTTAGTAGGACGTGTAATTTCCGACAGAAATTTGATTTTTGTTAAAATTGCAACTTAGTATACCCTTTTTGCAATCAACGTTTCAGTTAAATTAAGAAATAAGCTTCAATTAAATTAAATTAAGGAATAAAATAAAATACCATAAATAATAATAGACCGCGCATAATATGAGCTTATTTTGACAGTGTAGCCTGCATGAGTAATTAACCATCGAAAACTATTGCCATTGCGCCTGATAGTTAGGCAATTGTATTAAGAAAAAACCCGTATCTTATCATCGTAAATGTAAGATATTTTAAAAAGTAGAAGACATTATACGATGGGGTTTTTACTAAATGAAAGAAAAAACTTAAATTGAAGTACCTACGACGAGATTTATTTAATTTTATGTTTATCAGGCCTGCTTTGATTAGTCGAAAATATACTAACTTTAGCAATTTTTTTCTAAAACAGATTACGTTTTGTAAAGATATTCGAGTCGTAGGTACCTACAGAAAACCTATCTTAACAAATTGCTTTTTGTCCCGTGTCACTATTTACATAAATAAAAAAGTTATTTTGCAGATACGAACACATTACTTTTCTACTAGCGAATCTTCCCCTTAAGGTTGCAGATCATTTAGGCAGATTGGTTTATCTGGTTACTTTTAAAAGCTATGAAAGATAGAAGCCTCAAATTTCTTTAAATTGTTAAATTGTTTTAATAAATTTATCATTGATGTATTTTTTTGAATGAAAAAAGTAGTATACATTTTGCACTTATTTGAAATATATGTAAAATCTTTCTTGCACTTAGTGAAACTTCTTTTGGTTTAAGAATGCAACCAGAAATAAAATTTGCAATGATTTTAAAACGACCGCCAAAGCTCCTCAAATGTAATTGGTCGATTCCAATGCACTCATATTACAGTGCGAGAAAACGTAGTCTAGACGCTTTTGAATAGATGTCACTGTTACGATACAAAATGTCTAACAAAAAGAAATTAGTTTTGACATCAAACTATCTTTTATTTTATAATCTAACTTTTTAAAAATGGTTTTAGACAATTAAAGCAGTTTTTTAATAAACAACAAAATAAAAAATTTATTCCTCTAGCGGTTTAAGAATTTTATTTAGTACTTTTTAATACAAATTTTTAAAATTTTTGAAAAATCAATAATTAACAAACTTTCAATTTAACGCATTAAAGAGCTTAATTCATTCTTCGATATTTCATCGATAATAAAAGGCGGAACAACTCGTTGACTTACTTACGTTGACAACTCATATTACAGTGCGAGAAAACGTAGTCTAGACGCTTTTGAATAGATGTCACTGTTACGATACAAAATGTCTAACAAAAAGAAATTAGTTTTGACATCAAACTATCTTTTATTTTATAATCTAACTTTTTAAAAATGGTTTTAGACAATTAAAGCAGTTTTTTAATAAACAACAAAATAAAAAATTTATTCCTCTAGCGGTTTAAGAATTTTATTTAGTACTTTTTAATACAAATTTTTAAAATTTTTGAAAAATCAATAATTAACAAACTTTCAATTTAACGCATTAAAGAGCTTAATTCATTCTTCGATATTTCATCGATAATAAAAGGCGGAACAACTCGTTGACTTCTTTATGAATTGGAAAACGCTGAAAATTTTTTTCAAATTTTTCGATTATATATAAACATTCTTTCGTTGCTGTATATGATAGTATTGTAATTAATATGATGGTACAGTCAATGAACATGAAATGGAAATAAAATAAACAATAAAAATTCGCAATATTTATTCAAATTTCTATACCTGACAATATTATTTCGATACTATCTTTTATTAGTTTATTTCTATTTCATTTCAGGATTTTTTTTCAGTTTCACCAAGTAAACGCTTGAAACAAAAAAACTGTAAATCACGTAGACAAACATCCTCGTGAAATAAATAAAGATTAATAAAAAGTTTCGCAATATTTATTAAATTATAACCTGACAATATTGTTTCGACGGCTAAGCTAAGCTGTATTATCAAAGATAATATAAATATAAACAAACACAAAAAAATAAGTAAAAAGATAAAAATAATCAGAATTAAATATCTAATACTTCCAGTAACGGAGAATTACTGAGATCAATCTGTTCATTTATTAAAGCTACCCTGAGTTTGTGTTTGTATATTTCAAAAGCTTCTAAAATATCTAATTTGCGCTTGTTATTACAAAAATACATACATACATAATCCATTCCCCTTTTACCACATTTTGCAGTATTTATATAAAAATGTAGGAATTTAATATTATTTTGAGGAGTCATTGTGTGATTTTGTTCTGAAAGGTGTTTGGCATAATTAGATTTTTCAGGATGTTTATTTTTTAAGTATTATACAAGTGATATTGATAGATGTCAAAGTTTTATTGCTCACCTTGAGATGTACGTCTCAATTAAAATGGAAAAAGTTTTGAAGAATTTATTTAAAACAAGTTATTTTATTTCTTTGGTTTTTGTAATGTAACCTAGAATAAGGCTATTTTCTCCAATCTAATAATGTAATAAAAAAATAATTACTTGGCTACACCCCACCTAAGAAACTATTTTAGGATTGGATAAAATACTAATCGAAGTTTTAATTTTCAATAAAACATACAGGGTGTATTTGAAAAACTGAGTAAATTTGATTTCATGTTGTCAAAATGTTAAGGTATAATCACAGTATAATATAATCCAGTAGTTTCACTACCTGTTTTTTTTTGTCACATAATTTCTACATGCATAATTTTTAATTTTAATTGCTTAGAGCAACTGATTGGAATGAACTGCAAAATTTTAGAAATGTGAACGAGGCTGTACATCAATTTTATAAGCTATTTTATTGTGCTTTAGATGAATCAGTTCCAAAGCTGCGACAAACATTATATTTTCGACACCCAATCTGGTTCACTAAAGAGATTATTGCCGATATCAGAAAGAAAAAAATATCACCATAAAAAAAGAAATACATCTGACTACCATTTGCAAGAATTCCGTCGGTTACGGGATAAAGTTAAAAAGGATACACAGCGTGCATACGAAAACTATGTTGCATCTATTGAAAACGAAATAATATATGATACAAACAATTTTTGGAACTATATTAATAGGAAACGAAGTAATAATTCACACTTTGGAAAATATCAATTTAACGAAAAGACAACCGACAATGAATCTGAAATTTCTGAATTATTCGCCGAATATTTTAAGTCCGTGTACAAAAGCGTCTCAGAATATAACATTAATCAAATAGTATCGGAGACCAACCAGAATGCTACTAGCGTTTCTGATTGTGTAACATTGCAGAAAGTGAATGTGCAAGAAGTCGAAGCTGTTATGCGGAAACTTAAACCCAAAAAATCTGTAGGACCGGATCTAATACCTCCATATATATTCAAGGCATGTCACGAGATACTAAGTTATCCTTTATCACTCCTGTATAATCTAGCGTTAAAAACGAACACCTTTCCAGATTTTTGGAAACTAACTAAAGTTATACCAATACATAAATCCGGTGACAAATCAAAAGTAATAAATTATCGTCCCATATCAATATTATCAGCACCGGCAAAGATATTCGAACAAATAGTTTATAACAAAATCTATACAACTTTAAAAAATGATATAACAGAATGTCAGCATGGCTTTATAAACAGAAGATCTATCGAAACGAATTTAATAACTTTTACAGATTACGTTAGTAATATTCTCAATAAAGCGGGTCAAGTAGATGTAATTTACACCGATTTTTCAAAAGCATTTGACACCGTTAATCATGACATATTATTGCGTAAGTTACACGCACACGGGTTTTCTCTAGATTTATTACTGTTTTTCAAATCCTATCTACAAAATCGATTTCAGTTTGTACAACTAAACAGAACAAAATCGCAAAAATTCTCTATAAGATCAGGTGTGCCACAGGGCAGCAACTTGGGACCTTTGCTTTTTCTGTTATTTATCAATGATCTCCCAATTTGTATTCGGGGTTGCGAATGTCTTATATTTGCTGACGATGTTAAGATCTATAAACAAATTATTAATACAAATGATTATCAAATATTACAAGATGATATAAACTCTTTACTACGTTGGAGTAATACCAACAAGTTAGATCTCAATATCAATAAATGTAAATCTATGACATTCACAACAAAGAAATATCCTTACCTTCATCAATATACGATGAACAATAATGAATTGGAGCGACTGTCTAACATGCAGGATTTAGGAGTTCATTTTAAGTCTGACTTAAAATGGGACGATCACATTGATAAGATAGTAAACGCATCATTAAAGAATCTTGGTTTCATCATTAGATCTACAAAAGATTTTAGCAACACTAAGACAATACAATTATTATACAATTCGTTAGTTAGATCAAAATTAGAATTTGCGTCTGTAGTCTGGAACCCAGGATTAGTTACTCTAAAACATAAGATTGAAACGGTTCAAAACAAATTTTTAAAATATTTGCATTACAAAAAGCATGGACAGTATCCCGATTATGACGAATATCAAGATATTAGGTCGGAATTTAACATTGCTAAACTGTATATAAGAAGGGAAGTGGGGGACATCTGCTTTGTACATAAGCTCATAAATAACAGAATAGATTGTCCCAAGTTGTTGCCTTTGGTGCGTTTGTACGTACCAGCGCATCGATCACGGCCACGAGGTATCTTGTACGTTCCACATCATCGAACTAATTTAAGACTACACTCTTCACTAATAGGAATGGCGACATCTTTTAATGCTGTTAGCTATGAAATAGATATTGATTTGTTTGATTCTTCCCCCGTAGCATTTAAACGATCACTGTTTAGATTATTATTCTTCTGACTAAATGCACTTGGATAGGTAATAACTGTAGGTTTCGTCTTAATATACTGAAACAGTATGTTATTGCTTTGTTGTTTATAATTATTATTTAAGCTTTAGATGTTTTTGTTTTTCTCTTATGTTTGAACTATATGTAATTGAATTTAATGTATTTTAATTTAAAATCTCGGGATTCCCCGACAATGTAATTGGGCATTGCCCGTTTTGTTTGGGTGATATTAAATAAATAAATAATTGACTCCAGGCCAGCAGCGCAGTAAATTCTAACCTCTAAATCGTACTGTTAACACCACATGTTTAAATGTTTAAGTGCTAAGTTTTTACAAAGATTAAAAATATAGAAAAATGCCACGATACTGTTCATTTTGTAATTGTAAAATTTTATCCTATCCATTTACACTGAAAAAAATGAACTACAAACTTCTCTTTTAATAATAGATTTCATTCTATCTACTGGGCCAACATCCATACACTAAGCGTTTCAGTGAATCCCTTTAATATGAAATTGTAAAATTGCCCTAAAAATAATCAATCTATAGGGCATTCCGAAACAGGTTCGTTTAATGGGACACTGAAGGACAAACAAACAGTTTGAAGCTCTGTAGTTTTAAAAATATTAAATGTTTTAAATATATCTGTTATTCAATTTTTGTTTTAGCGGATATTTTATGTACATAGAGACCAATTTATGGTACCATTTGAGCTTATATCTTATGTTTGTCCTCCAGTAACTTGATACTTTGACTGTAATCTGGATTGCCCTATTGTGTTTATTATGATTATTCTTTCTACAAGAAATTTAAATTTTGAAAACTTCTCCATGTCATCCAATTATTTCACAGCATTTTTTTCTTGGCTTATAATGGAACTTTTAAAACGGTCGTTTTTCGATAAGAAAATATTTAATTCACAAAGGTACAAAAACCATCACTAAAGAGGTTAGATATTCAAATATCTCGCTACAACAGTTTGAAATTGCCGCTAGAAAATAGGCGGACTTATAAACTCCTGGGTAGCTGCCCCAAAACCGGATGGCGACACGAAGATCAAAGACGCCGACACAGAGTGAAACTACTGGATTATATTATACTGTGGTATAATTTGAACCACATTTTGTATCTTAACAAAATTTGGAAACATTTTAGTAGTGTTCATAGGACCCTGATAATACTGTCTGCAAAGAATGTTTTTAAAATTCAAATAAACTAACTGACTTATTGTTGTGGCCTTACGAAACAGAAAAATTTAAGAAAATATTATAATAAAATGGCAATGTGACAACGGATTAAAAAAATAATCTTTTGTTGAATAAACAACTTATAGGTGAATCAATTCAGGGTGTCCCATTTAAGAAAGGCGTAGTTTCATTTGCCCCACTTTTGTGAAACACCCTGTAGTGTTGTAAATACAGGGTGTTTCATAGCCCCTACACTAGACTTTACCAGCGCATTTCTGATGGCATTTGAAACAAGAAATCTTAATAAAGTTTTTTGATTAGAGAAAGTCCAAAATTTTAATAATTTTGACTGATGTTTTTATAAAAGTACGTATAAAAGTATAACGCGCTCATGGTGATATTGATAGCATTAATAAAAAATAAAGTTAACTGTATATGTAAGTGGAAGGTTTGAAATTCTAAAGCCAGACAAACATGATGAGATCACATATCACTGTGTATTTTTCTAGTCCAAACACACCATTTTCAAGCGCCCAATTGTGTTACATTGTACTATTGCAAATTAAATCGCTTCGCTTCCTTGACATAGTGGTTTTTGCTTTACTAAAATGCACATCTCAAATGATGACTAATTGTAATACAAAACGTAAATATACAAAATTGTGTATTAAGCTTTTAATTTTTACAAGATATTTGTCTATAATGGGATTTTAATTTTATTTAACCGTGACCTAGGATATCTTTTTACTGTAAAATTGGTTAAATCTAGTCTGAACTTTCAATAGTAAAAAATTGGGTAACAGTTTTCCACATCGAATTCCAATCACCTATGGAATTTACTAATTAGTGTTAATTAATGATGCTAACCTAAACAGGAAAATGAAGAATCTGGGTCACAAAAATTACCATGGTAAAAGTGCAAAATTTAAAAATGTAATTTAATTACAGTAACATTTAGTTAATTTTAAGAAGAGAAGTAAAATGAAAATGAACATTTATTGCCCCTATCCATATTTAGTCATATTGTACGTCGCTGACATTTTTAACAGCTTAGATAATATCAGTGTTGCTTGAAATCTGATCTCATTTTATCTGTTTACACAAGTATTGTTTCTTTTCTTAATTATCTGCGTTTGCGGAATTATCATTTAAGTGACTAACCTCATAAGATTGTATTGTAAAAATGATCATGTTGCAGAATCAGCAATGTAAACATAACAAACCATAAAACAACTTGTTTGAAGAACATAACAAACACTACTGCATTTTTTCCGAAAACTACACTTCTGAGAAAAAAATGTTATATAGGAATTTTTTGTTTCTCTTATCGATGTCTGTAATGGTGTCCTTATTATGAGCCACCCTGTATAAATATTTAGTAGTTTAGGAGATATTGAATATTTGTGCATTAAGTAGACACCCTGTATAAAGAAGTTTCCCGAGTTTTTAAATTATTCTTTCCTTAATTTTTTAATTTTAAATAATTATTGGATTTGTTCCTGATAAATGCAATCGTTTTCACTTTATTTGTAAGATTTATAACAGATTCGAGCAAGTTGATTCTACTTGTTCTATCAAGTAAAGCCGGCGTAGTGGTAAATTTGCTTATGGATCATTGTAAACAAGTGTTACAGTTGACCAGTGATTTATTGCATTTATCTGTATATTCATACTTACCATATGTCATCTTTAATTAATCTCTTAGATTGGAGATCTTGATGCCGCAATTCAAGTTAGTGTGATGCATCATCATTGGGATCAAGCAATTTATATTGCAAAGAAGTATCACTTAAATCAAGTTGCACAACTGTTTATGAATTACTCTGAATATTTGGTAAAGGAAAAAAAGATTAACAGAGCAGTCGAAATAAATGTCCAAGCTAAATATTGGTTTACTGCAGCAAAATTAGCAATGAAGGTAATAACAATGTTTTAGTGCTTCAATAATTTTAATATTAAAATTATTTTGATGGTTCTAGCTAGCTGATACTGAAAGCAAAAAAATAATCAAAGAACCCACGAAGATTAAAAGAATGTATGTGTATGCAGCTCGCTTAATGGAGTTGCATAAAAGTGATCCAAATCCTGGTAAGTTTTGGCTTAAATGATGCTAGAACTAATTTTATTTTTTTATATCATTTTATTTGTAGAAGAACAAATTGATAATACAGACATAGGTATACTAGATAATGCTTGGAATGGTGCAGAAGCGTTTCATTTTTACATGTTAGCACATCAACAGTTGTACAACAGACAAATTCATGAAGCTGTATGCACTTTGTATAGACTTCAGCATTATACATCCTACATATCTCCAGTGGACATATATTCTCTTTTGGCATTAGCTGCTTATCTTGATGGCGCATATGGGTTATGCTCAAAAATGTTTGTGAGATTTGATTCATTAAAAATGGTAATATATCTTCATATGTTCATATTTTCTTAGTAATACACATACCTTTTTCAGTTATCAATTGATGAAAAGTTGGAATACGAAAAATTAGGTTTTCTAATTTTTGATTCTCAGGAACCAGAAGACTTAGAACAAAGGAAAAAGACCTGCTATTGTTCTAATTGTCACGCATCAGTCTCTGATTGGTAATATAATAACTGCAGTATTAGCTGATACTCACCTTCATTTTCTAGGGAAATCTCTTGCCCCAATTGTGATATTAATTTTCCAGTGTGTGTTGCAACAGGTCGTTCAATAATCACTAATGATTTACAACAAAGTATATGCACTACTTGTCACCATGCTGCTATAGTGATGAGTTTAGGGCTTAGAAAAACATGCCCGTTGTGTCATAGTTCTCACAATATGTTTGATTAGTTTTATTAGCTGAATGTAAAATAATTGTTTGCTTTACCATGTCTTGATCCTTTCCACCACACACATTAGTAGCACCAATTGTATATCGTTATAAGAGTCTGTATAATAATCCAGAAACCTCATGTGCCAATGTGAGGCAGAAATGCAAAAGGATCTTGATAGGAAATTCAAAATTTATCAAAAGATGATATGTTGTTTTGTTAAAATGATTTATTTTCAAAAAAAAAGAAACATTAAGCGTCACCATTTACAAGAATAAAATGTTACTACAGGTTTTCTATTATAGTACTACAAATTTGCAGTTTGCAAATAAATAAATGGTGAAGCTCTATTAAATTGTTAACAACAATAATATTAATGTAAATTATTTATTGAAATAAAGATTTTATACAAATATTTCTACTGATTTTTAAATAAACATGAAGCGTGGGGATTACAACTATTTTGACACAGAGAGCTAGTTTAATTAGGCCACAGGTATTGCCAACTTTACAGGCGATATTACAAAATGCATAGATTTAATGTAACAAATAGTTATATTTGTTAATTCATAGTTAAAAATAGATAATTATATGTTTTTATACTCTTTATTAATATATATATATATATATATATATATATTTACTTTCTTGAGATTTGATTTTCAACAGACTTTTAATACGAGAAAATGCAATCACAAGTCACAACCCCTAGAAATGAACAAGCAACTACTTCTAAGATTGGACTGTCATAACGCACATCTTCCAAAAAAAGAATTTAACTACTTAAAATTAAAGTAATATGGTGGCAACAAATTGGTACATATAGAATACATCATTAATCACTATACGATTGCAGTTGATGTCTTAAGGCTGATTCTTACTATACGGCAGGCCACCAACAGCCGCCGGACCGACAAAACATGATACTCATTCACACTATACTGCTAGCCGGTGGCAGGTGACAACGAACCGACAGTTTCTTTCAAAACTAATAACTATGCGTTTGTTGCGTCCATTATCTTAACAACTGTTTTTATTATGTATAATTTTGTCATTAAAAAGGTAATTTTGATAAAATGTAATGTAAATTAATTAACAGCGTTTCGTAAGCCACATCATTATTTTTCATCATCCATTGTAGAATGTAAAAAACAAACACGGATTACAGAAAATTTGAAAAATTTGTGACGAAAAACGGTCACCAACAAGACAGTTGACAGCGACTGACTGTTTACACTAACTGTTTCTTCCAGGAACGGACCAACACCGACCTGCAAAACATTCTTACAAACAATCATGACCAACAACTGTTGGCGACGGTCCGTGTCTGTGATGGTTGATGTGAATACCTTCATATAAAATGTACAGTATAATGTTTTGTCTGTCCGGTGACTGTTGGTAGCCTGCCCTATAGTGAGAATCAGCCTTTAATGGCTGTTTTACATGAAAGAATTCCTTATAATATTTCAGTTGAGTCTTACTATTCTCAGGTATGCTAGCATCTAATCTCAGAAGTCATTACTTGCTCATTTAAACTGCTAGAACACAAGTTCTGAAAGAAAAATACAATTTATACTATTGCTATGGTTTAAATTAAATTAAACACCACAATAATGTTCAAATCATTTTTTTTTGACATGCATAATCTTAAGACTATAAAATAGATTTTTAAGAACTTTAGCTCTAGGTCTTCGTCAACTCTTTTATCTCTTCATTTGATTTTAATCTTACAAAATAACCTAATGTTTATTTCAACTAAACATATAGATGTAGGATGGTATACATCAAAATTGTGTACTGTTTACGTATAGTCTTTTAAGATCAGCAGCACAAGATTGAGTTGATATATTATACGTCTAAATAATTATTAATTGGGTGTATTCGAAGGCACTTAAGCGAAAAAGCGGTACATTGGTAATGCTACAGCATAAATATGTTTTGGTTCAGAAGCTTCAATTAGTAGTTTTGTCGTTACTCACCAGCTCGAATTTAACCAAACTTTTTTTTATGAATTTTATTCTTTGAAGTCGTTTAAAATGGGACGAATTTTTGTTACATTCAGCACAATTTAACATGCATTCAACAAACTCATATCTGTATTTCAGGTTATAATTTATAATAATTATTAATTAAAACTGCATGTGGTGGACTCACAAATACCTGCCTTGACGCTAAATAAAATATAGAGCACTTTTTCGCTGTATGTCATATGTCAGATGGTCCGAAGCAAGAACTGTGCTATTTCGTCAAACAGGCTGAATTGCTTTACGGGTTTCGAACACACCCATTGTAATGAAGAAATTTTATAATAAATGAAAATTTAAAATCCTTAAATGTGATCCGATCCTGCCATACTCAAAATAATTGAAAAATTATTTTCACAGCGGCTATTTCGGTAAACTGGTATATATCAATCTTTGTGGCAATTTACTAGACACCTGATGCTGTGTTTGATACTGCAACTCTTGATACTCAAATTAGGAAGAAATGCGTACTTTCCACTAGTTTTTTTTTTTTTTGAATGAATAATAAGTACTCTCTACATGTAGCAATCAAAAGTAAATTTGATCGTTGGTGGGGGGGTACACATTGAAATTCTAATCGTCACCCAATTAAAAAGGATTTGATTTTTGTGAAGTTATAATAATGATTTGCACATCATTTTGACGAGTAGAGTTATTATTATAAAAAGTTTCTTAAGACAATTTTAGTACCCCACATTATATCAACATGACAAAACAGTAAATGTTCCTACTGGAGAGCTGTATAAAATTAATGATTCTAACCAAAATGTATTGGGACGCGCCAAAGATTGATCTATACTCTTGTTAAAAGAAATTATGCGGTAGCTCTATTGCAATATGTAAAGTCACCAGTACAGCAAACATATTATTGAAAGGAATCTATGGCTGACATTTCAAAAATTATAAAATTTAATTTGACAAACTTACAATCATTAAAATACAACATAGCAAAAATAACTGCAAAAAACTACCTCATCAACTACCGCATATCGAAGACATTTTGATGTTGTTCAGCGCCATCTACATTTATTGGCACGTCCCAATAGGTATGCCATTATGGAAAAGCATAGCATTGTTGCATTTCAATTTTTAATTTAATCTTCCTTAAAATACTTGTGATACATACTATAAAGTGAATCTTGGTTGTAAATCAAAACTAAGATTCTTATCAGTCTTAGTTTGGAGTTTAACCTCAAGACCAAGATCAATATCAAAGAAAAAAACAGACCAGCACTAACATCTGCCTTGGTCTTGCAAAGCTGAATACTGAGTTGTAAGTATAACGCTTAGAACTAAAATATATCTTGAAATATAGAAAAGTACTGATATGTTTTGATATCAAAAATTTGTAAAAGACATTAGTAATACAATAAGAAATTTATTTTGTACTAAAAGATATGGGAAGTAAGTGATATTAAACTGGCTCTGCTATGTAGTAATTTCTCACAATTTTAATTACGTAAATCTTTTAATTAATACCATCACCTGTTTAATACATGGTAGATATCAATTTTAATTTTTGAACAACTAACAAAAAGTAAAACAAGTTTAAACAATGAAACAACTTAAATCCTCATTCTATCTTTTTTGGCAGTGGCACGAAGGAATATGCTGTCAATACAATTAAAAACATCATTAGCAGCCTTAGAAGCATCAATACGATGATGTAATCCACGTAATTGATAATAATCAACCAATGGTTGGGTTTGTTTATGATAGGCCTCCAACCTTTTCTTCAAAGCTTCAGCATTATCATCGGACCTTTTTATTAGGGGTTCGCCTGTTACATCATCAGTCATAGGTTTCTTTGGTGGATGAAATTCTTCGTGATAAGAGCGGCCACTTGCGGGATGAATTAGACGACCAGTTATGCGACGTACTAGCAAGTTATCATTAATTCCAAATTCTATGACGGCATCCAAGCTTGTTTTACGTTTTTCCAACAATTCATCGAGCTAAAAATATAATATATAAGTAACTTGAAATCTTCCATTAAGAAAAATATTATAATTGTATAAGCAAGTTTATAGTATGCTCATTCTAATTTGCATATAGTAATAGAATTGCTATTAAAAATTTTTGCAATCTGACCTTGAGATAATATAATGAAAAGAATTGAGATTTTCAAGCATTGTATCTAGATATGTGTCAAAAAGATTGTGCCTTTTGGTTATGCTCAGGGCTGTTGAAAATCACAAAGTAAAACTCGATTTTTTTAATTTAAATCGAACATTTATTTTTCTTTACTTATGATAGATAATACACTTGCACTAATAAGTTAATTCATACATATTATATATACAGGGTGTTTTTTAAATAATGGTTTTTGGCTTAATGAGCAACATATGAATAAAGGAAGAAGGCAAAAATGCATAAAATTCCGCACTATCTTAAAAAATAAATTTTCACTAAAAACTTTTAGGCACCCAGAAAACTAAGCAAACTGAATACGGCCCTGGTGTCTGGTGAAGCTTAATAAATATTATGCTGATCATTCTATTTAGTTTATTCCAAGCAAAAAGATGTTTACTATTTAAACTGTTATTATAGTAATAAATATATAAATGTGTCAGTAAGATAGACTAAACACTAAACAGTGACTGGTTTTTTGTTATTCTTATTACAACTAATAGTAGGTACATTTCTGTATTATTATAGGTTGAAAATCGTCAACGAATTTGAATTGTATGTAATCTCAAGACATCGTTAGAAATAAGTAAATGGGTAGTGTAATAAAATCAATTAACAGTTAGAATTGGTATAAAATGAAGTATTTAAAAACAGGCCATGTCCTTACCCCTGAATTATTCATTTGCATAGCTGCAATTAAACTACTAAAAAAGTACAAAATATTTCATTTAACATACAACAATATTACGTTAATGGTAATACGATAATTTTTGGCAGTTGCAATTTTGAAATAAAAAATTAGTCATTTCAACAAAATCAATCAAATCTAAAGTAGACCACAGATTTCGTTCTAGATCCCCAACGTGAACGTAGGTTTTCGCCCAGGATATGAAACAGGTACTGACTCAATGTTTAAGTTTGCTGTAATTTATTACATAAATAAGTTGAGCGTCGAGGTTGTTTATAAAATAAAATTATAAGTATCGTATTTCTTTAAAACATTTTATCACAATGAAAGGCATTATTGACTGCATAATAAAGAGATTTCAGTAGACATTTTATTATGAACTCAATAATTATGTCTTTCATTTCGATATACACGTTTTAAAGAAGTACAACACGTATAATTTTATTAGACGAACAATCTCAAACCCCAACTTGTTTATCTAATAAATTACACCAAATATAAACGTCCAGTCATTATCCGGTTCATGTCGAGGACAAGATCCTAGGATCACATCGGGGATCCAGATCCCAGAGCCTAATGTGTGCTCTACTTAACAAAATATTAAGAATTCGCAGAAGGGAACATCTGTTAATATCAACACAAATAAATGCATATTTAATAAAAGTTTTTGCATTACGCATCCCATTCATACTAACGGATCATATTTCTAAAAAAGTATCTACTAATAATGGCTGATTTTCACTATACGACTAGACGGCGGCAGGCTACCAACAGGCACTGAAACAACAGTCCCGTCCAAAATTATTATATGCATTTTGTAGGCCAGATTAAATTAGTTTTATTTTATAGTTGCCAAAGGTGACACACATGTTCTAGATTGTTCACTGAATAATTATAATAATGTTCAAAAATTATTCTGAAAGTGATTTGGCAGTTGTCGCTCTTTTTCTAAAAAAAATAAGAAACAAATCAACAAAACGTAAGAGGATGTGGGTGTATAAATCTTTATTACAAAGGAATACTGAACTGACTAATAACTCCTTACAAAAATATATAAAACTTAACAGAGGGGAAGGGGGAACTACAAATTCTAAAACTGCAAACTTGTTATTTTATAGGGCTTAATAAAACCTACCTAACGGTACTTAAATAGATTGTAGAATATGGTAGCTTATTATTGTTAGAAATACTTAGGTTTACATTAAAAGCCGACTTTGTTGTGTTGACAATTACAAATACAGTTTTAAAATTTTTTAACAATATTTAATTTTTGTTGCATTATTCTTGTGGAGTAGTTTTTTATTTAAGATTTGATCTCGAAATTGAATTGTATGTCAGTGAGTGATGCACCGAAGCGGCTTTTGGCCGAATCACCGAATATTCGGCGTATTTCGTCGTACGACCTAATAGTCGTACAGATCTTTGTGGTACGTGTTCATCAGTTCTTCGGTAAAATTCAAAATGGGTGCAGTTGATGAGTACATGCCATTAGAAAAAACTCCAGTATTATTTATTACTCTTTTTGGCACTACAACAACTCAGGATGTATTGAGTTAAAGATATTTTCTAACACGCGAACAACTTAAATGACGGAGAATTTAAACTTTTCTGAGTTGCTAAATAATTCAGAAATATTTTACGGTTATTTCAGAATGAAACCAGAAACATTCAATTATATTCTAGAAAGAATTAAGCACAAATTACAAAAACAATCAAATTTTCGCAAATGTTTGAAGTCTGTGGGATTGGTTTATCGAAATCAATTTTTTTAGAATCACCCGTACGACTATGCACGAAAAATCAAAATATTTTATTTCTAATTCGTAGTCGTGCGAACTCGTACTACCAGTATGCATGCAATGTAACCGTTTATACTTAACTCGGTAGGTTTGTCCCACACGTACGTAAATGTACGAGTTCATACGACTCAATAGACGTACGACCACACAGTCAATGTAACCGTAACCTAAGTCTTTAAAACAAACGAACACAACATACAAACGCACACCGATCAAGCCTGTTGTTAACAGTTGCCAGACGTCCCGGATTTTGCGGGATTGTCCCGCGTTTAAAGCTTTAGTCCCGCGGTAAAACCATATTCTCTCCAAAGCAAATTTTCTTGTACATACATATACAGGGGAGGTGTCTGTCGGGAAATGAGTCTAAGGTATTAAAACAGAAAGGTGCGAGTTATTTTGTTTTTTATAGTCCTCTTGAACAATAATACAACATTGACAGCGATTATACAGCAATTCTAACCCGTGTAAATGCTAGCCAGATTTCTTTGCAAAATGTTCTTTAACGGTTGCTTTCATCTCATATTCATCTTGAAATCCCCTACCACATAACACTTTTTTCAAATTGGGAAACAATCACTTGGGTTTCCTCCAACGCTGCATCGTTCACAGCACGCTTTGCAACATGTGTAGGGTTTCTGTCCCGGGAATTACTCTATTTTTTGTTGTCTCGAGTCCCGGGAAAAACAACTCGAGACACGGGACTGTGATACCTTAAATACCTTGTATACAAGGTATTTAACTAAAACTCTTACATTAGAATTAAGGTTCTATTTGTGTGTTGCTTTGCACAGATGGTGCCCTTAACCAGTTTTTTAAGTACTAAACAAGCTTTGCAAACACATACAAATTATTTACAACCTGTCTATATACAATCAATAAAGGTAAAGGAATTAGTTATAGTAGGAGAATACCGTTGCACTTGCACCTAAACTTGCAGTTTCTATTCAATTATATTCAAAAAGGGTCTTCACCTGGAATTTCCTCTCTTATTTATAAACAAGTAAGGTGGTCTTCTTAAAGACCTAAACAGAATGTTTTTACTTAAAAATTCATATTAAAATATGGTCTTAATCTCTTTAACAACCGGTAGTTTTCAATAGGTAAAGGGTTCCAAGAATATTTTGATAGTTTTTGTAATGAAAATAGCTTATAGTAGTGTGTATTTACTAGATTTCTCAATTTGTTTCATCTGGCTTTTATTTACCTATTAATTTTATAAATAAAATGTTTTCTGTTTAGCTTCAAGATGAAAATAAACCAAATCGTAGTTTTAAATCGCTTTAAAAATGTAGAAACGGTCCAATATAATTATTGTCCCAAACAAATTTCGAATACTAGCGGGCCTATGCGGCATTTAGAATCCATGCACGGATCGCATTTAAAAAAATATTGAAGATATTGCACCTTGTACCTCAATAAAATTAAAAATTAACAATCGATTTTAAAATTTTGCAAAACAATGAATTTGAGTGAAATTGTATGTATCTCAATAGGTCATAGGAGATGGAATATCAATTCGAACTATTGCTAATAATATTTATCATGTTCATATTCAGGAAAATCGTTTTATAAAAGCTATGAGGAACTTAAAACTTACAGGCAAACAATACAACACTAAACAGGAAAGGTTTTGGCATAAAAGCGAGAAAAATAATTTTATGATCGGATAATTTATTTATGTACTGCTGTGCTTTTCATTAAACAATTGCAGTTATTATCCAATGGGGGACTTCTGAGAGAAAATGATTAAAGGATTAATTAAAACAAATATTTGGATTTTTGTGTTAGGTGCCTATGTAAAATAACTATTCGGGATTCCCGGGACTTCCGGAAAAAACAGTTTCGTGTCGCGGGAATAGCAAAATTGTCGAGACCCAGAAACCCTAAACATGTGCGGTGTAGGAAGGCGCATTATCATGAAGCAACAAATCGCCGCGTCTTAATTTTCTTCTACTTTTTCGTTTTAGTGATGTTCATAATTGAACTATTAAACTAGCATAATATCCGCCGGTCATCATAGATCCTCTGGGGAAATAATCAATAAGTAATATGTCGTTGCAGACCCAGAAGATGATTGCTATAAGCTTAGCGAAGGTTCGTTGCACCTTGAATTTGCGAGAAGGCTTTTCGCCACTACATAGACTCCTGCTGTGATTCCGGGACAAACTGGTAAATGCAAGTTGCCAATTCAAATTGGATATAAAGCATCCTCGCACATTTCCAGGAATTGGTGTGAACATTCCACGTTTTTTGCTCATGTTCAACTCCTCCGCTATCTCGCAAATTCGAGTTCGCCGATTCTCCAACACCATTTCGTCGATTCTCCAACACCATTTTTCCGAATTTCTTGATATTCTCTTCAGTAACTACTGCGAAATCTGATTCAGGCCAATCTCCATCTTCAATAGACTCTTGTCCATGTTGAAACAGTAGTGTCCATTTTTTTACGGTTGCATACGAAGGTGCAGACTATTTAGGCGTAGATATTTTGCACTTTTTTTAACGAGGTATGTAATGCTAGTTATTTACGGTACTAGTGAGTTAAGATATCGCACGGTACTCCACTTTTCACATTGAAACGGTTTGACTTGACATTGTGATAGCATTGCTTACTTACAAACGAAAAATGTGATTAAATTGCAACTTTCAAGCAAGCCTATTGAGATTCCTAAAAATGCACTATAACGCAAGCTGTTTCCATAAAACAATTATTGCATGTGTTCAAGGTTTACTTTTCGTCAGACACCCCACGTAGATGTAAATGTTGGTTATTTATTTTGTAGACCCAAAGCGTGATACGGCGTGATCTACCGCGTTTCCAGGGGTAAACAGCTGATTTATATGGTAGATGGAACCGATATATCAATTTCCGAACGTCTATCTTTTGCTGCGTTCGGTATTTCAACTCTTTTTGCTCTGAAAGCTCTATTGCTATAGTTACAATTGTTTACAACAATGGATACTATGGAAATCGAGCGTTTCGAGTAACTGTATTTAAAATACCGAACGCAGCTTTTATATACATAATTTACAAAACTATATCTGTGTTCATTAAAATGTTTTTCGATAATGTTTAACACATCCCTAACACATGGATCCGATAGACGAAACGGGTATATACCGGCAAATTCCCGAACGCCGCTCCGGTAGAGCAGTAGTGATACAATTTTTGGACGTTTTTGGTGGTTCGGTATGTATCCGAAACAATTTTCGGAAACGACTATAAATTCAAGCATCACGAATTGAATTCAAGAGAAAGATTATGAATTTTCTTATTAAGTTTTTAAGTGTCTCGCTAAATGCTAAAACAAAGCTGGCAACCCTGGTTGTTAATTCAGATAAAACTTGATTCATATATGTATTTCATTTAGTTCTTATTAAAGAAATACCTACTGTATGTTATCATTTTTATTAGTTATTGTTATGGCTATTATCGCCCACACTATATAGTCGCATAATAACGCTCCAGTTGCGTCATGGTCTAGACAGGACTTGAAAATATTTACGTGTTGCGATAGTAGGAATTAAATAAATGCCGATGGATATTTTAAAAACTTAGAATTTCTTTTAGTTAAAAGTTAAATAATGAGATTTTCAGTTCAAATGCATTTAAAATAACATTGAGACAGAAAAAATAAAAAAAACACTTCGGCCGTTAGAACACCGAATCTTTCATGGTGTTTCGGCTAAAATCGAATTTATTAAAAATTGGCCGAATACCGAAGCAAGCTTCGTCTCCAAATTGTCAGTGAACGGTCTTCGACTAGTCCAAAATTATGACATGGGTTTTTGAAAATGGATTGTAAGTCAGCGAATGGTCTTTAATTGGGACAAAATTACGACATGGGGTTTTCCTGATTTTTACTCTATTTATTTTTTCTTCATTATTCATGTAAGATAGTTCGGTATTTAGGAGTTGTTTTCGAAATTGAATTGTAATGTCACCAAATGGTCTTTAATTAATCCAAAATTATGACATTTGCTTTTCCTGAACTTTATTCTATTTAATTTTTTTCGTTATTCATGTGGTGGGGTAATTCTCTACTTAGAGGTTGATTTCGAAATTGAATTGTATGTCAGTAAATATTCTTTAATTGGTCCAAAATTATGACATAGGTTTTTCCTGAATTTTATTCTATTTAATTTTTTTCGTTATTCATTATTCATGTAGTGGGGTAGTTCTCTATTTAGGGGTTGATTTAAAAATTGAATTTATGTCAGCAAATGGTCTTTAACTAATCCAAAATTTTGACATGGGTTTTCCCTGAATTTTATTCTATTTAGTTTTTTTTTTCATTATTCATGTGATATGTTGATTTTGAAATTCAATTGTATGTAATTCAATGATTTTTAATTAGCCTAAAATTATGACATGAGTTTTTTCTGAATTTTATTCTATATAGTTTTTTCATTATTCATGTAGAGTAGTTTTCTATTTAGGGGTTGATTTCGAAATTGACTTGTATGACATCGAATGGTCTTTAATTACTTCAAAATTATGACATGGGTTTTTTCTGAAATTTATTCTATTTAATTTTTTTTCATTACTCTTGTGGGGTAGTTCTCTATTTAGGGGTTGATTTCGAAATTGACTTGTATAACATCGAATGGTCTTTAATTACTCCAAAATTATGACATGGGTTTTTCTGAAATTTATTCTATTTAATTTTTTTCATTGTTCATGTGGGGTAGTCCTCTGTTTTGGGGTTGATTTTGAAATTGAATTGTATTTCAGCGAATATTCTTTAATTAGTCCAAAATTATGACATGGTGATTGATGACACGAGGTGATTTTCCAATTTAGAAATTAATAAAAAAAAATAGTTATCTGTCAATGAATAAACTTAAACTTATCCAAAAAATAAGAACGGTTTTATCAGCATTTTTAAGTCCGTAACATTAGTCATGGGGGTTGGGTTGCCAATTTAGGGAATGATTTCAAAAACGTGTTATCCACCAGTGAATAGTCTAATTATTCCATAGTTATGGCTCGGTTATTCAGGTTTTTACTTAACCTTGAGATACTATTTATGGGCAGTGACAATTTAGAAGATGATGTCAAAAATGGCATTTAAAACAATGAATACTCTTTAATTATTTCAAGATTTCACCACAGTTTCTTCAGACTCTTACGTATTCAATTTTGTGATATTATACATAAGAATGATTGGCCTTTAATTAGTCCAAAACTATGGCAAAGTCTTTTTTCTGATTTTCATCTTTAATTCATAACATTATTCATGGAGGGGGTTATGCGACAATTAATAGTCTTTAATTAGTTCATAATTATGACCCAGTGTTTTTCTGAATTTCATCACTTCATTATTCATGGGGGGGTAGTTTTCTATTTAGGGTTGGATTTTGAAAAAGTTAGTGAATAGTCTTCAATTAATCCAAAATTATAGCCGAGTATTGATTTATTATTTACATTTATATGGTGGGGGTGCAAGCTTGAGCTGAAGACCCCCCACTTTAAAATTTTCATTTCTGATGAATTGATCCAAAATTATTGCACTAAAATTTTTAAAATTCAATAAAGTGCGAGTGTTAACTTTACTGACGTCAGTCTGACAACAGTTTCATAGTATGTTACATTTGAATAGTTTATTTTCATTACTTGTTATTAGTATTTAACTTTATTTGCATTATACTATTGTTATTTTGTAACATTTATCATTTGAAACTCAAGTGTATCAAGGTTGTATGTTAGGACACAGGCATTTTTTTAACCTGATGATAGTAGCATGAGATATTGATGCATCTTAAAATAAAAAATACAGTCAACTCTTTCCGTGTAAGTTGGCATTTCTTCTGTTTAATGTAAAAGGAAAACCTGATAATTTTTTTTTTGTTGAGCTCCAAAAGTTCTCTTAACTGACCTTGTAATTCACTTTTATGAAATAATTCTGCATGTTGAATAAATGCTTTAAATTATAAATTATAAAATCTAAAATGTAAAAAAAGGTGTTTTGGTTCTGCTGACCCGAGATGACCCCAATGCCAAAAAAAGGACATTATATTATGGAAATGTGATAGTAGTCAGACCATCATAATCTGTACATAATTATGCAAACTTAAATTAAATTAAATATCAACTGATGATAATCTAATAATAATAGTTACCATAATAATTTTTTTTCTACCATATTACTGTAGCTACTTACACATTTAAATTAGTAGATAGCATGTTTTTAATACGATCTTTGAAGGATTCCACTAACAACTTTTTATCGTCATTAGGTACGGAATTATATAGCTTACAAACATTATAAGTAAATGAACATTTGAACAGTTCTGTGCGATGTGAAGATGTTAATAAGGCCCCTACATTAAGTTTTGATCAGTTCATAGTTAAGTTTACATCTAAGCTCTAATGAGCATTTATATTATTGTGTATTATAATTGTCATTACTTCCGCTGGTTTAAAATAAAGATCCAGGGAAAACAAAAAATCTTTTTAAAAACTCGTTTCATTTGAACCCAAACGAAACTAGCAGCCTTCATTTTTTTAAAAAATAATTACGTCGACAGTTTAAAATCAATTTTTTTTATTACGTTTCACTTCACATAGGAAGCTTTTTCAAATAACATTTTTTTATTACATGATGATTTGTAACACTTATTTTGTTTTTTTTTTATTTATAATGACATCTATTAATCTATTAGTTCTCCATTTTGTTTTTGTTTATATTTGTTTAAATTTTAACTACTAAAACAGTTGTTAAAAATCATATGTGAAGCGAAACGTAATAAAACAAAATTGATTTTAAACTGTCGACGTAATTATTTTTTTAAAAAATGAAGGCTGCTAGTCCTCAATTACAAAATTAATAAAAATAAAACGCATTAATATTTAATATATGTATTTTTTTAAATTTAATTTAATTTAATATTTTCAAGTATTTATAATTAAGAAAATATGGTACATATACATCGTAAATAGGAAAAAAAACGTCATTTAAAATCTCATTTTCATTTTAGAAAGGCAACCTGTGCTAGAGTTTTGTCAGTACTTCATCTGCTTCAGGTTTCGCATCAAGTCATGATAGGTCTCCACCAACAATGCCAGTAACTTCTGGGTTAGGCCAAAAAAAGAGTAAAACAGAAAATCAGTCAGTACTATGAGTGGTTTTGTAATGCGTACATCTACAACTGAGAAACAAAAGATTGACAAACAATTAGCAAAGGCAATTTTTGCTACTAACACTAACTTTAGATGTGTCAAAAATTTACAGGTAAAAAAAGCCCTCCAATTATTAACACCTGGTTATACCCCATCATCATGAAAAACTATAGCGACAACTCTTGTAGATGAAATTTATGATGAAGAAAAAGTTAAATGTTTTTCTTCACTTATTGAACAGCTGTTCAATAGTGATATCAACTTTTTAAATATAAAATGTTACTGTTTCCGGTATTCAAATAAAGCTCTTTTGTGCCCAGTTTTACAAAGGTTAATTAAATTCTGATTAACTTAATTGTCATACAATTCAAAATTCAGAAATTTCATTGGCTGAGATTTAAGAGATCTGATATTTTATCCAATTATATTTCTAGATTTCAACTTTCACTACTTAGATGTACTTAGTTCTAAACAAAATAGTTTGTTAACTAGTTTAACAGTTTGTCAACACTGAAAATTCTAATTCTGCATTTGTTTTTCAAATTTGCATAAATAAGTTTGACATTTTAAGAACTTAATTTAATTTATTAACTTAAAAAATAAATTGTTACTGTTGCACTTTTCAGTTAAATCTCTTTTGGACGTGCAAATGTGTGGCCAAATGACTGGAAAGAAATTCCCAACTTTGATCACTAATTCAAGGTTCTTTCCCGGTTTTCAAGGTTTCCAGATTCGGTGGCCACCCTGATACTACATTTTCAAAAACAACCCCTAAATAGAAAACTACCCCATATGAATAATACCATAAAATTAAAAACATGAAATTCAGGAAAACACTATATCATAATTTTTGACTACTCATTGTCGTATAACCCATTTTTGGAATCATCCCCGAAATTGGTAAATCATCCATATGAACTGTCACGAAAACAAAGATGATAAAAATTTCGGGCTATACATAAAAAAAATTTGGACATTTTTACATCAGCAGTACTTTTGAGTGTGGCACATCTTGACTATTGATTGGCAGATAATTCATTTTTGAAATCATTCTCTAAACTGGTAAATTCTCCCTTCCCATGAATAATTTCGCGATTTAAACATGATAAAAATCAGAAGAAAAACTGTTTGAACTAATTAAAGACTATTCACTGTCACACAATCCATTCTCCAAATCAACCTCTAATAGAAGACTACCCTATATAAATACCCACTTGTTTATGTTGACCCACTTTCATTTTTGTTAAAGGACGCCCCACATTTATTCCTTGGTATATGCAGCGGCTGTTTCTTGCTGTTAGAGTGAAATACTCTTTGTATTGTGTCTTTGCACTTAACTGGTTTAGGTGTAGAGGCAATACTTGACTCTAGAAACAAGAAACCGCGATTCCACCAAACTAGCGCTACATTTAAAGGTAAGGGAATCACAAGAATTGCACCACAACAAAGGTGCCAAACCAAAGGTGCTACAACAATTGTGCTACATTTAAAGGTGCCAACATCAAAATGTGCCACATGCAAAAGTGCTGCTGACGTAAAAAAATTTTGATTTATATCCCGACATTAGTCCAAAATTAGGCCCTGATTTTTTATCATCTTTGTTTTCATGACAGTGCATATGGAGGATTTACTAATTCAGGGGATGATTTCAAAAATAGGTTAGGTGCCAATAGTGTTTAATTACTTCAAAATTATGACATGGGTTTTTTTTCTGAATTTTATCATATTTAATTTGTTATCAATATTCATGAGGGGTAGTACTCTATTTAGGGATTGATTTCAAATATCGATTATATTCCATTATAGTCCAGAAATGTGAACTAGTGTAAATAGATTTTTTTATGCATGTTGGTTTAATTATTTTACATTCTTAACTTTGTGACATAACTCTTGAGGGGTGATGAGTGATTTTCCAATTTAAGAAATGATTTATAAAATTAGTTATCTGTCAATGAATAGGATTTAACTAATTCAAAGTTGGGCATTGGTGTTATTGACCTTTTTTTATTTAATTCTGTGACATTAGTCATGAGGGTTGGTTTACCAATTTAGGAAATGATTTAAAAAATGAGTTATCTGTCAGTGAATATTCTTTGAACTACTTATTTCGTAGCTATGGCTTGGTTATTCAGGTTTTTACTTAACTTCGTGATACTATCAATGAGGAGTGACAGTTTAGGGGATGATTTAAAAAATGGACCTTGAGACAATGAATACTCTTTTTTATTAGTTCAAGTATACAGCACAGTTTCTTCAGACTCTTGGCTAATTTCATGCCAAATCAACTAGAGCCGTATTTCAATGTCTCAGATTTTGTTTAAATTTTGTCCTTGCATAGATACGTATGAAATGTCATTAAATTATTTTTTCCAGATTTTTTTGATTAAAAGTGCCCGAAGTAGAAGTTTTTGAAAATTTCGATTTTTGGCAAATTCTGCTACCCGTCACTCTACATCATCTAACTGAACTTGCCATAACTTCCTTATTTTTTGAGTTATCTGGCTCATCCAGATGTCAGATTAAAGCTAGTTCTTGGATCTTTCAAAGTATATTAAAAACGTGTAAAAACATTGCACAGTAAAAAAGTAGAGGCTCCGAAGGCAAATTTTAGTGTTTTTACAAATTTTGACATTGCTCCTGTCCTGTGTTACAACTCTCACCCTTTTGAAACTTTTTTAATATAATCATCTTAGTATATGCTTGGTATAGTTAAAAAAATAAAAAAGGTGTTTTGTGTAGTTTTGGAAAAAAATCTTTTTTTGAAGAAATTTACCTTCAGAGCCTGCTACTGTTTTACTGTGCAATGTCTTTGCATGTTTCTTGATATACTCTGAAAGATCCAAGAACTAGCTTTAAACTGACACCTGGATGAGCCAGATAACTCAAAAAATTCGGCCATTTCTTATCCAAAAAATCTGGAAAAAATAATTTAATGGTAAGGGAGAATTTACCAATTTAGGGGATGATTTCAAAAATAAGTTATCTGCCAGTCAATAATCAATCCGAAGTTATAGGTTTTATCAGCACGGTTGGTTATTTAATTTCATGATTTTGGGGATGATTTAAAAAATAGGTTATGTGACAATGAATAGTTTTTAATTAGTCCAAAGTTATGATATAGTGTTTTCCTGAATTTCATCATATTTAATTTTGTGGTATTATTCATATGGGGTAGTTTTCGATTTCAAAAATGTATTCCATGCTAGTGAATAATCTTTATTTAGTCCAAAATTATAGCCGTTTAAATTGATTTATTATTTATATAGTGAGGGTGCTAGCTTGAGCTCAAGTCAACACCCCCACTTTAACATTTTCATTTCTGATGAACAGGGATTAGTCCAAAATTATAACACTAAGATTTTGGAAATTTGACAAAGTGCAGGTGCTCACTTTACCGTGCCAACTCTGATTTGGCCAGCCTAAAATATTTATGCTTGGGTAATTTCATATGAATACAACAAAGAAAAAATAAAATTTTAAATTTGATGTACTCAATCTGTCAATATTTGCGGCAGGATGGAATTGTTGAGGTTATGATATTGTAAATAAATTTTGTTTTTTTTTACCCTAGTGCAGCCATGTAGGGTTGCCAACTGACTTTTTTTCGAAGGACAGTCCTTCTTTCTAAGAGTGTGTCCTTCGTCCTTTCTTGTTATAGGAAAGGACAGGTTTTGTCCTTATTTAAAACAATCAACGAAAATGATTCAATATTTTAATTAAAATTTTAAATTTTATTTTAATCACTGAAATTAGCATTCAAGAATCAAAAATTGTAAATTTCAAATTAACCGCCAACATCGTTCATGCAAAATGAATTGCATTTGCTATGAACTATATTAAGTTATATGATTTAGTGGATTATTGTTAAAAGTCATTTAAATTAGTGAAGTTACGGATTATAATTTACCGGACGATGAAGAAAATGCATAGATAAAATAAATTGCATAGAAGCATATTTACTAAATGAAGGGTTGGCCGTAACAACATTGTATGTAACAAAAGAATTTGAACAGTAACACGAACTTACAACAGATTACAATGTTGTTACACGGCATACTGCAAATTCCCGTTTTCAAAACTAGTATTATGAGAATCTGTTTAAAAATATTTTATAATCCTATGACAGCAACACCTTCCAATAGGGACATACTAACGTTGTTTCTACGGAAATACCGCATTTCAACAAAATGTTACATACAACGTTGTTACGGCCGACCCTTCAAATATCTAAGAAACTTCAACTAACACCAAATCTAATGGTCCAAACAACTAATCTATGGCATATTAATTTAGCGGCATTAAATATTTATTAATGGTCAAGCTGCAGTTGAATTTTTACATTATGAAACTGATTGACCATTACATATATATTCAAACAGTCCTGAACATTTGCTGGGGATAGCGGTAAGGGACTAGGTACCCACCACACATTATTCTTGGAGAGGGATAAATTCAGAGAAACAGCATTTTCAGGCAGTGATATCAGAAATAGCATGCATACATGAATTAATACTAATTGTTGATTAATTATTATTAATTATATATATATATATATATATATATATATATATATATATATATATATATATATATATATATATATATATATATATATATATATATATATATATATATATATATATATATATATATATATATATATATATATATATATATATATATATATATATATATATATATATATATATATATATATATATATATATATATATATATATATATATATATATATATATATATATATATATATATATATATATATATATATATTGGTTTAATCGACGTTGTCGGACCCGCTATATGATAGGGTCGTTAGTAGACCCGCATTTTTTGATTTTTAAAATGTGTATATTTTATATAATATTGATCTATTTCTGATAAGCAATATTTAAGATCCTCGAGGGGTAAAAATATATGAAAAAAAAGTATTGGTGATATTTGACAGTCGTTCTTGAACCCGATACATATTACAGTGTTTACAGACCCATTTGTATAATTTTAAGCAAGCCTACCTACCCTACCGAACCCAGCAACGTTGCCGAATGTATCAGAGATAAAATTACGATTGACGTAATGATTTCGGGATGCTAAGCACATAAGTGATCTTTATTTTTGATGATTTGTTCGTAAATTCCATAAATAACCTTAAACGCAGAAAAATTAACGTTTTCCGTAAAACGATGTAATTCTGAAAATTATTATTAACGTGAGAAAATAGCATTGAGCCTCTTTTGTTCTAAAATACATAAGGTTTATGCAAATAATTGTTTTTTAATAATTTGTTTTTTGTTTTTTGTAATTTGTAATTTTTGTTTACAAGAATACAATTAAAAGTTTCGAAGACACGTCATGTATATGTGTTTTGAAAAAATAAATGTTATAACCAAATCTTTTGACCTCCTGAACATTTTACTGTTATGTTTTTAGCACAAATGAACAGTTGCTAAGATATGTATATTTTAATGTCACGGTAACAGTTCAGTCAAATTAGTAAAAATAGAGGGGAATTGAGGTAGATCCTTGGATTTTTGATAGGCCTTCTTTGTGATATGTTAAATAACCCCTTAAAAGTTACTACTCAAAAGTGGTGAACCAGAGAAGCTGATGAGGGTAAGCCATGCCCCCAGATGATTTTTACTGTTTTTTCAGAAACTATTAGGTTTATCAAAATGAGCCAGTTAGGTAAAATAGGATTTTATTTAACTTTCATACCAAAAAGCTAAGAAAACTTTGTGCATGTTGTCTTGTTTCTGTGTAATCAAAAAACGATCATATGTCACACAGACAAATAATTTGTATCGGTACATATTATACGAGAAGCTTCGAGCATAACTTTGTGTGATTTGATGTTCATAATGAAATAGCTATGGAAATCTCGTTGAGCATCGAACGCGATCCTGGTTCAGTCTTTTTCTATCTCAGCATCTCCAGCAAAATCTACGAGGCGATATTATAATTATTATTGGGGCTAGTCATATGGTAATTCTCGTATTGGCAAGATACATTTTAGGGGTATACCCTGTACTAATCAATCTTTTTACTGAAAATAAAACGTACAGGGTACTTCAGGGTTTTTGGATCTCTCTTACTTCGTTCTTTATATTGATATTCTTTTTTTTCTTGAGTGGTTTTTGTTTTGGAATTCTAAGTTCACGACTTAATTCCACGCCTGATTTAAAATGTAGCTAGATATTTAACATTAAATGGGACTTCACCCATTTTACATGTAGGATATCTCGAGCAGATGATGTCAATTCCTGAGGGTCAATGCCTTTGATCAAAATAGGCCATTAAGCACAACATATCCATGTTCAAAAATAAAATGTTATAAAGCTATAGACCTTCAAAATAAAAAAGTCAAAAATGCAATTTGGATAAAATTTTGTGTTCAAGGACAGTTGTTATTAGAACATACATTAGTGTTATTTTGTGCTTGTGGTAGCTGTAGCGTACCCGCTACCGCTAGATACGGAATTCTGTGCTAGTGATATGTTTAATGAATACACCATTGAATGCAAAATTTAATTCTTTACAAAACAGGTATACTTGACCCAAGTCGAATAGTGACAAGTTAAATAATGCTCTATAAAATGCAGAAAGAAAATAAAGGTAAAACGTCATGCAGTATGACGTACAAACGAAGTAAGAAAGATTTCAAAACAAGGTGAAATGCCCTATACGTTTCTATAAAATAATTGTCCAGTACAGGGTATTCTCCTAAAGGTATTCTTTTTACTGCAAAATTATCATAATACTACAACCAACAATAACAACAACATCGCTTCATGAATTTTGCAAAAGTGATGCTAAGGTTGCACTGCGAACTCAACATTTTTTTTCTTAGCTAAGTACTTGATGACGAATACAAGATCGCAATAAGTTATGTTCTAAAGCTGCTCCGTCAAATCTATTGGTAGAAATTGTTGGTCTACATATAGGGTGTTTTACTCAACTTTCGTATAAATTGCATGTGTGATAGTATTCATCAATAGTAACAAAAAACCCTTTATGTGTTTACGCAAATCGACAAAAATTTGCTAAAAATGTCAACTTTTGGGAACTGCTGGAAATTATAGTCAAAACAAACTGCGACATCACCTAGCAGCAGCTGCGTTAATGTATCAGATAGGCACATCCAGCTCCAAGTGTGATTCTTAGACCAGTGACCTGCTACCCACTTTTCAAAAACCATTATTTCTTCGGTTATTATGAAAGATAGACACTAATGATTTTCAGCTTTTTTGTTGCATTTTATGTTTACTACCACCTGTTCAGAGGATACGAATCTTCCATCCAAACCAGTCCATAAACCTAACAGTTTTTGAAAGTAAAACGGCAAAATCCATCTGGGGGCGTGGTTTAATATTGATATTTTACAAAGTTCAGGATATTATCTACTCGTAAACATGAACAAATCAAGCATAAAGTCATTTTCAAGTTTAGCTGACCAAAATACACTACATTTGATTAGTTTAACCTAGATTAAAAAAATAGCAGTTTCTATTTTTACTGTGCGTTTGTACAGTTACAAGAAAATTATCGAATGTTCGATCCTACTTTCTGTTTAATGAATTTGAAGGTACAAAACAGTATACTCTATATGGTGGTTAAGTGCCTTTAACAGAAACGTCGAAAGGTAACGAAGAAAAGAAGAAGTTTTTTCAAACCTTGCTCAATTTCGTTATATTGCACTTGTTTTAAATATACCAGGCGCAAATCATATTAGTCCACCCAGTTTCATTTTTGTTAAAGAACGTCCCACAGAATTTATTCCGTTTATCTTTTGTTCTATGAGGTGGCCGTTTCTTGTTGCTATAGTGAAGTGCTGCTACTGCATCTACCCTATACCAATGTTCATGAAATTCAATTGGGGGTTGCAACATACACTGTCCCTCCGAACCTTTTGAGTGCCCCGTTTCTATTAAAAGTTCCATTAAGTAATCTTACAAATTACAGACGAGAAAGTTTTCCTTCAGCGTTTTAGCAAAAAAGTCACAAATGATGCTCAACTTAGTTCGCCCATTTTAATTTTTGATAAAGAACACCTCACGATTTTTACCTTGAATGGTCTACGACGTTGTTATTTATTGGTGGTATATAGTACATATCGTCGCCGTTAATGCATATGAACTTAATTCTTTGAAATGTTGTAACTAGCTATGTTGCTAGTTGCGATTTCAAAGAATTCATCATGCCATCTGTAACAAAGTTTTTATAAGCATTTAAACCGAGCTCCTGAAAAATTGCTAGAAAATAGTTCCGCTAGTATGTATTAACGTCGACGATATGTATGAGTGAGTACTGTGATCCAGTGATATGTATGTGTGCGTGTAGTATCCAATGCAACGAATATAAACAAGGACTCAGAAAATAATTCAGAAACCAAATAGTTCAAGCATTCATTCTCTCATCTTAACAGTAAAAGAATAAAGCATTCATTAACCACAAACAGTCTTTCAAACAAACAAACACAGAAGATATTACATGTGGTGACCGCCGACTTTAATTGAACATGTTACAATCTGTCAAGAAACTTACTCTTGCAAGCATACCATTCAAGATACCAGGATCCTATTTATGAAGCAGATGTCGAGAAATCAATTAGCATATTCCAGTAGAGGATCAATACTCTCTCAGCACCACCACTACCTAGTTACTAGGTTACTACCACTACTAGTACATGGAGCAGTTCCATCGTTGAATTCATAATCTATCTGAAGTCACGGTTGTATATTTTTTTTCTGTTCTAAATTTTTCTGCATCAAAGCAGACTATCAACAGCATTTAAAGAAAGTATTTCAACGCCTATATCATTACGGTTTACTATCAAATTAAAAAAACAATCTTTGAAGCCAAAGAACTAACTTGTCTCGACCACACAGTGAACAGTGAGGGAGTTACGCCGCAAATTTCAAAAGGAGAAGCTATTCATAACTTTCCAATCCTTAGAATGCAACAAGAATTATGCCATTTCGTTGGCATAGATTGTCGATTTAAACCTGAGCTAAACCTATTTATTCCAGAAAAAGTTTCAGAACCCTACAAGAAACGCACACAACAGTGCGTCGCAAAACGTATAATTACAAATCAGTTGTTGTGAACTTCAATAAACGGTCGTACCAAAAATTCGTTACTTCGTGTGATCGGGAACACAGGGAATACATAGCAGATAAACTCGGATGCAGCCCATTACAAATCCTTCTTATCTTTTTTGTGCCGTTTATGTAGAGAACGTTCGCAATTACTTTTTGTTACCTGTTAGACATATTTGTGTACATACATTTACTATTTTCCTTTTATGTTGCATATACGATTATTATCCAACCAACAACCTACAAGTCCAACAGAATCCTCATACGTTCCTCTTAGGTTAAGTTTTGTAGTTTTTAGTTATTTAGATTTTGCAACGAGCCCTAAAATTTAGAATCTACTGTCTTAATTTTAACCGTTTTTAATTATCTCATTCAATTCTCACGTTATTCTTATTAGCTCATATCTATAGGTTAAGTTCTTATCATTGTAACGAACATTAACATTAAGAGCCCTGTACTAACTTTAATCAATTGTAAAACCAGCCAAAGAAAAAAAGGCGGTTTTTTACGTATCTATCAAGTTGCTTTACAATCACAACCGCATCTTATGCGTACATTCACTAGTTCTTTCCAATCCTGTCCTCAAGCAAACTGATGGAGACTTTTTCTGCTGGAAAGATTCTAAAAAACAAGGGAGCAATAAATGTGATGATCACCGTTGCCTTGGATACTTTGTAGTATCCAAGGAAACGAATGTAAACGAGGGATCAGAAAATAATTCATTAACCAAATAGTTCAAGCATTCATTCTCTCATCTTAACAGGAAAAGAATAAAGCTTTAATTAACCACAAACAATCCTTCAAACAAACATACAAAGAAGATATTACAGTACCTTTATACTAAAAAATTTAATCAAGTTCTTGAAATTTATCGTTTGATTACTACGGAAAATGACATATGTACTTTTCCACCTTATTTGGAAACCATCCACTTTCCCCAGAAATTAACTTTTCCGTATTATGTTGCGTTGTCTCACTTGTTCGAAATTCCTGTTAACCTTACTCTAATCATTTATATAAAAAATGAATTCAGTTATAAAGTCCTACTTAAAGATACCATTGATATGAACACATGGATTGTAGGTATTAATATATGCTTTCAATCATACAAATATAACTTTATAAATTTATATCACTCTCCAAACTCCAGTGATGCTCAATTTCTAATGAAACTTGAAAATTTGTTTGATGATATGCTAGTAGATCAGAGACCTTACTAATTATCGGAGTCTTTAATATTGACCTATTAAAGGATTCATATTATGAAAATAGGCTGAGAACTTTAATTAAAAATAATGGACTAAATCAGATTATTGACCAACCTACAAGAATCACTAAGGACAGTGCTACACTCATAGATCTTCTTGTATCTAATGAAAACACCACTGATGCCCAGGTACACCATGTTCCAAAAATAACCGATCACTCAATAATAACTGTAAATGCAAAAGTGAAAGAAAAATATGAAGAATATACAATACAACACAGAGACATGAGCAACTTCAATGAAATGCAATTTCAATTAGATCTAATGGATCAACCATGGAATCCGGACTGTACAAACACCAATCAACTAGCAGAAACATTAGTTAAAACCATAATGGACACACTAAACAGGCATGCTCCAACTGTTAAAAAAACCATTAAATGTCAATGGAGTTGCAAGGGATCCCAGAAATAGCCTTGGAAATTGAAGAAAGGGACAGATTATATAAAAGAGCAATCTTTACACAAGAAGAAAGTGATATGAATAGGTATAGACAACAAAGAAATGGAATTGTTAGTTTGATCAGGAACCACAAGAGAAATTATTATCAAGAAAAATAGATGATATGAAAAACAACTCAACAGAAATGTGGAAAACTTCATGCAAATGAAAACAAATTGCAGAAAAATTCAATATTTACTTTATTAACAGCATACAACAAATTATTACATTAACAAATTTAACCCAAATTGAAACTGATTTATGCCACATTAATTTACATCAATGCAAGTTCGAAAAATTTTTACCAAAAGAGTTTTTGGAGTTAAAAAATTATAAACAATTTACCTAATAAGAATAGTAGTGTCGATCGTATTACAGTAAAGATTCTTAAATTAGCTTTCAATGTAATAGGACAGAGATTTTTGCATCTAATTCAAATGAGTCTAGAAAGTGGATCCTTCCCAGAAACCTTGAAGACATCCCATATTATCCCCATTGAGAAAATAACCAACACTAACAAATGTGAAGAATACAGACCGATCAACAGGGTGCCAACTTATGAAAAATTATTAGAGACCGTCGTAAATATCCAGTTTCGTGACTACATTGAAGTGAACAAACTGTTAACACCTTTTCAATCAGGGTTTCGAAAAAATAATTCATGTGAAAGTGCAATACAATCAGTTCTTTTGAAATGGAAAAATGCTATTTACAAGAAGAATGTGATAGGTGTAGTTTTTCTAGACTTTAGACGTGCTTTTGAGACTATTAATAGAGATCTATTATTATTGAAATTAAAAAGATATGGGTTCGGCCCAATAGTTATAAAATGGTTTAGTGAATATCTCAAAAACAGATTTCAAAAAACTAGATACTTTAATAGTACATCTTCAGCTACCTACCTTTGGCGTTCCACAAGGAACTGTATTAGGCCCTGATTTATTTGTACTATACATAAATGATATTGTTAATGTAATTAAAAAATGTAACATTCAATTATTTGCAGACGACACTTTAATATATTTTATAGGAGATGATGTTGAAAAAGTAATAAATATCATCAATGCTGAATTAGTAAATGTATATAACTAGTTAGGTAAAAATAGTCTTTCTTTAAATGTAACTAAAACAAAATTCATGATAATAAAAAATAAGTTTAACGAAATTGATACATCTAGTCATGTGGGAATACAAATTAATAGTCAAAAAATAGAACAAGTTTATGAGTGGAAGTACTTAGGCGTAATAATAGATTGTCACTTAACATTTTCTAGTCATTCAAACTATGTTATGAGTAAAGCAAAAAAAGTAAATTTCATGGGTAGAATAAGCCAAAATCTTAGCAAGTGGTCTAAATTATTACTATATAAAACAATAATACTTCCCCATTTTAATTATTGTGCTAGTATACTTTACCTCCTAAATAATACTGAAATTAACAATCTTCAAAAAAAACAAAATTGTGCGTTAAGAATAATATTAAAATGTAGTAGGTATACTAGAATAAGAAGAATGTTGCAAATTACATCTTTGTTAAGTGTTAAGCAAAATATATTTTGTAATACGATGATAATAATATTTAAAATAAAAAACCGAATATATCCAGAGCACATTTTAAATGAATTACTATTCGTAGAAGATGTTCAGTGACAGTAACAACAAATATAGGACAAAATAATCTGTTTCATAAAGGTTTAGTTTAATATAATTCACTTCCAGCTAATGTAAAAAACTGTACATCTTTAACATTATTTAAGAAACAGTGTAAAAAATATGTAATAAATTACATTAATATTTAAGAAATTATAATGTATTGTATGGAATTTATCTAGTTATAGGCTATAAATAAAGTATATTATTATTATTAATAAATATTAAAACCTTCAATTTTTCAAAGCCAGGGAATTAGTTACAAATGTGGAAAGAACTTGCATACGAGCTGATGTAATTCTTACGTCACTTTTCTCCATCAAATATTAAATGCGAGCTATTATAACCAAACGTTTATAAAACAAAGCTTAACATATGCGTCATGGCAATGTTGCCAGATCCAGGGCTTAGGAAGTCTGTAGAACATACCGGGTTTGATAGCGTCTTGTATAAAAATATACGATATACACTTGAGAAAGGCGCGACGCCCCCTATAGTTCATTGTGATGAACTACGATTGTATAAAACTTTTTACAGACCCTACTTTTCCAAACCCAAATTGTATATTTTTTTATTGCAGTTTTAGATAAAGTTTATCCTGTAGACCTCGAAAACATAAGAGAACGTTGCCAGACCCAAGCCCGGGTCTGAGAGCGTCGAAAATGGTCCGTCAAGTCGGTAGAATATAGCGAAACGGGTATGTATAAGCGGTTTGACAAATATATATATATATATATATATATATATATATATATATATATATATATATATATATATATATATATATATATATATATATATATATATTGTCAAACCAATATATATATATATATATATATATATATATATATATATATATATATATATATATATATATATATATATATATATATATATATATATATATATATATATATATATATATATATATATATATATATATATATATATATATATATATATATATATTGGTTTAATCGACGTTGTCGGACCCGCTATATGGTAGGGTCGTTAGTAGACCCGCATTTTTTGATTTTTGAAATGTGTATATTTTACATAATATTGATCTATTTCTGATAAGCAATATTTAAGATCCTCGAGGGGTAAAAATACATGAAAAAAAATATTGGTGATATTTGACAGTCGTTCTTGAACCCGATACATATTACAGTGTTTACAGACCCATTTGTATAATTTTAAGCAAGCCTACCTACGCTACCGAACCCAGCAACGTTGCCGAATGTATCAGAGATAAAATTACGACTGACGTAATGATTTCGGGATGCTAAGCACATAAGTGATCTTTATTTTTGTTGATTTGTTCGTAAATGCCATAAATAACCTTCAACGCAGAAAAATTAACGTTTTCCGTAAAACGATGTAACTCTGAAAATTATTATTAACGTGAGAAAATAGCATTGAGCCTCTTTTGTTCTAAAATACATAAGGTTTATGAAAATAATTGTTTTTTAATAATTTGTTTTTAAATCATTTATTTTAACATGATTATTCTTGTTTACAAGAATACAATTAAAAGTTTCGAAGACACGTCATGTATATGTGTTTTGAAAAAATAAATGTTATAGCCAAATCTTTTGACCTCCTGAACATTTTACTGTTATGTTTCTAGCACAAATAAACAGTTTCTAAGATATGTATATTTTAATGCCACGGTAACAGTTCAGTCAAATTAGTAAAAATAGATACCTCAAAGATTGAGGTAGATCCTTGGATTTTTTATAGGCCTTCTTTGTGATATTTTAAATAACCCCTTAAAAGTTACTACTCATAAGTGGTGAACCAGAGAAGCTGATGAGGGTAAGCCATGCCCCCAGATGATTTTTACTGTTTTTTCAGAAACTATTAGGTTTATCAAAATGGAGCCAGTTAGGTAAAATAGGATTTTATTTAACTTTCATACCAAAAAGCTAAGAAAACTTTGTGCGTGTTGTCTTGTTTCTGTGTAATTGAAAACGATCATATGTCACACAGACATATATACATAGAAGCTTCGAGCATAACTTTGTGTGATTTAATGTTCATCATGAAATAGCTATGGAAATCTCGTGAGCATCGAACGCGATCCTGGTTGTCTTCTTCTATCTCAGCATCTCCAGCAAAATCTACGAGGCGATATTACTATTATTATTGGGGTTAGTCATATGGTAATTCTCGTATTGGCAAGATACATTTTAGGGGTATACCCTGTACTAATAAATCTTTTTAGTGAACCTAAAACGTACAGGGTACTTCAAGGTTTTTGGATCTCTCTTACTTCGTTCTTTATATTGATATTCGTATCGAGTAATTTTTTTCTTGAATGGTTTTTGTTTTGGAATTCTAAGTTCACGACTTAATTCCACGCCTGCTTTAAAATGTAGCTAGATATTTAACAGTAAATAGGACTTCACCCATTTTACATGTAGGATATCTCGAGCAGACGATGCCAATTCCTGAGGGTCAATGCCTTTGATCAAAATTGGCCATTAAGCACAACATATCTATGTTCAAAAATGAAATGTTACAAAGCTATACACCTTCAAAATAAAAAAGTCAAAAATGCAATTTGGATAAAGTTTTGTGTTCAAGGACAGTTGTTATTAGAACATACATTAGTGTTATTTTGTGCTTGTGATAGCTGTAGCGTACCCGCTACCGCTAGATACGGAATTCTGTGATAGTGATATGTTTAATGAATATACCATTGAATGCAAAATTTAATTCTTCACAAAACAGGTATACTTGACTCAAGTCGAATAGTGACAAGTCGAATAATGCTCTATAAAATGCAGAAAGAAAATAAAGGTAAAACGTCATGCAGTATGACGTACAAACGAAGTAAGAAAGATTTCAAAACAAGGTGAAATGCCCTATACATTTGGGTTTCTATAAAATAATTGTCCAGTACAGGGTATTTTCCTAAAGATATTCTTTTTACTGCAAAATTATCATAATACTACAACCAACAATAACAACAACATCGCTTCATGAATTTTGCAGAAGTGATGCTAAGGTTGCACTGCGAACTCAACATTTTTTTTTCTTAGCTAAGTACTTGATGACGCATACAAGATCGCAATAAGTTATGTTCTAAACTTGCTCCGTCAAATGTATTGGTAGAAATTGTTGGTCTACATACTCAACTTTCGTATAAATTGCATGTGTGATAGTATTCATCAATAGGAACAAAAAACTCTTTTTGTTTTTACGCAAATCGAAAAAAACTTGCTAAAAATGTCAACTTTTGGAAACTGCTGGAAATTATAGTCAAAACAAACTGCGACATCACCTAGCAGCAGCCGCGTCAATGTATCAGATAGGCACATTCAGCTCCAAGTGTGATTCTTAGACCAGTGACCTGCTACCCACTTTTCAAAAACCATTCTTTTCTCGGTTATTATGAAAGATAGACACTAATGATTTTCAGCTGTTTTGTTGCATTTTATGTGTACTACCACCTATTCAGAGGATACGAATCTTAAGTGAAACATCCTGTATGATATATATTCATGCGCCAATTAAATAAGCTTTATTTTATCTAACCCACTTAACAACCAGTCCATAAACCTATCAGTTTTTGAAAATAAAATGACAAAATCCATCTGGGGGCGTGGTTTAATATTGATATTTTACAAAGTTCAGGATATTATCTACTCGTAAACATGAACAAATCAAGCATAAAGTCATTTTCAAGTTTAGCTGACCAAAATACACTAAATTTGATTAGTTTAACCTAGATTAATAAAATAGCAGTTTCTATTTTTACTGTGCGTTTGTACAGTTACAAGAAAATTATGGAATGTTCGATCCCTACTTTCTGTTTAATGAATTTGAAGGTACAAAACAGTACTATATGGTGGTTAAGTGCCTTTAACAGAAACGTCGAAAGGTAACGAAGAAGAGAAGAAGTTTTTTCAAACCTGGCTCACTTCCGTTATATTGCACTTTTACTAAGTTAAAGATCAATTTTTATTGTATTCTGAAATAGCTATTTGTGAATTGGAATATGTATTATATTCTTAGTGATGAATTGTACACCAGAGATTTTCTGATTACATTTGAAATATATGTAGTTCTAAATATACCAGGCGCAAATCATATTAGTCCACCCTGTTTCATTTTTGTTAAAGAACGTCCCACAGAATTTATTCCGTTTATCTTTTGTTCTATGAGGTGGCCGTTTCTTGTTGCTATAGTGAAGTGCTGCTACTGCATCTACCCCATACCAATGTTCATGAAATTCAATTGGGGGTTGCAAGATACACTGCCCCTCCGCACCTTTTGAGTGCCCTGTTTCCATTAAGTAATTTTACAAATTACAGACGAGAAAGTTTTCCTTCAGTGTTTTAGCAAAAAAGTCACAAATGATGCTCAACTTAGTTGGCCCATTTTAATTTTTGATAAAGAACACCTCACGCTTTTTACCCTGAATGGTCTACGACGTTGTTATTTATTGGTGGTATATAGTACAATACATATCGTCGTTAATGCATATGAACTTAATTCTTTAAAATGTTGTAACTAGTAATGTTGCTAGTTGCGATTTCAAAGAATTCATCATACCATCTGTAACAAAGTTTTTATAAGCATTTAAACCGCGCTCCTGGAAAATTGCTAGAAAATAGTTCCGCTAGTATGCATTAACGTCGACGATATGTATGAATGAGTACTGTGATCCAGTGATAAATATGTATGTGTGAGTGTAGTATCCAATGCAACGAATATAAACAAGGAGTCAGAAAATAATTCAGAAACCAACTAGTTCAAGCATTCATTCTCTCATCTTAACAGTAAAAGAATACAGATTTCATTAACCACAAACAGTCTTTCAAACAAACAAACATAGAAGATATTACATGTGGTGAGCGCCGACTTTAATTGAACACGCAACAATCTGTCAAGAAACTTACTCTTGCAAGCATACCATTCGAGATACCAGGATCCTATTTATGAAGCAGATGTCGAGAAATCAATTAGCATAATATCCAATAGAGGATCAATACTCTCAGCACCACCACTACCAGTAGATGGAGCAGTTCCATCGCTGAAGTCATAATCTATCTGAAGTCACGGTTGTATAAAGTTTTTTTCTGTTCTAAATTTGTCTGCCATCAAAACAGACTATCTACAGCATTTAAAGAAAGTATTTCAACGCCTATATCATTACGGTTTACTATCAAATTAAAAAAAACAATCTTTGAAGCCAAAGAACTAACTTGTCTCGACCATACAGTGAACAGTGATGGAGTTACACCGCAAATCTGAAAAGGAGAAGCTATTCATAACTTTCCAATCCTTAGAATGCAACAAGAATTATGCCATTTCGTTCGCATAGATTGTCGATTTAAACCTGAGCTAAACCTATTTATTCCAGAAAAAGTTTCAGAACCCTACAAGAAGCCCACACAACAGTGTGTCGCAAAACGTATAATTACAAATCGGTTGTTGTGAACTTCAATAAACGGTCGTACCAAAAATTCGTTACTTCCTGCGATCGGGAACACAGGGAATACATTAGTAGTAGTTTTTAGTTATTTACATTTTGCAACGAGCCCTAAAATTAAGAATCTGCTGTCTTAATTTTAACCGTTTTCAATTATCTCATTCGATTCTCACGTTATTCTTATTAGCTCATTTCTATAGGTTAAGTTCTTATCATTGTAACGAACATTAACATGTTCCATTAACATTAACATGAGCCCTGGACTAACTTTAATCAATTGTAAAAGCAGCCAAAGAAAAAAACCCGGTTTTTTACGTATCTATCAAGTTGCTTTACAATCACAACCTCATCTTTTGCGTACATTCACTAGTTCTTTCCAATCCTGTCCTCAAGCAAACTGATGGAGACTGCTTGAAAAGTTCTAAAAAACAAGGCAGCAATAAATGTGATGATCACCGTTCCCTTGGATACTTTGTAGTATCCAAGGAAACGAATGTAAACGAGGGATCAGAAAATAATTCAGAAACCAAATAGTTCAAGCATTCATTCTCTCATCTTAACAGGAAAAGAATAAAGCTTTAATTAACCACAAACAATCCTTCAAACAAACATACAAAGAAGATATTACAGTACTTTTATACTAAAAAATTTAATCAAGTTCTTGAAATTTATCGTTTGATTACTACGGAAAATGATATATGTACTTTTCCACCTTATTTGGAAACCATCCACTTTCCCCAGAAATTAACTTTTCCGTATTATGTTGCGTTGTCTCACTTGTTCGAAAATCCTGTTAACCTTACTCTAATCATTTATATAAAAAATGAATTCAGTTATGAAGTCCTACTTAAAGATACCATTGATATGAACACATGGATTGTAGGCATTAATATATGCTTTCAATCATACAAATATAACTTTATAAATTTATATCACTCTCCAAACTCTAGTGATGCTCAATTTCTAATGAAACTTGAAAGTTTGTTTGATGTATATGCTAGTAGATCAGAGACCTTACTAATTACCGGAGACTTTAATATTGACCTATTAAAGGATTCATATTAGGAAAATAGACTGAGAACTTTAATTAAAAATAATGGACTACATCAGATTATCGACCAACCTACAAGAATCACTAAGGACAGTGCTACACTCATAGATCTTTCTGTATCTAATGAAAAAACCATTGATGCCCAGGTACACCATGTTCCAAAAATAACCGATCACTCAATAATAACTGTAAATGCAAAAGTGAAAGAAAAATATGAAGAATATACAATACAACACAGAGACATGAGCAACTTCAATGAAATGCAATTTCAATTAGATCTAATGAATCAACCATGGAATCCGGACTGTACAAACACCAATCAACTAGCAGAAATATTAGTTAAAACCATAATGGACGCACTAAACAGGCATGCTCCAACTGTTAAAAAAACCATTAAATGTCAGTGGAGTTGTAAGCGTTGGTGGACCTCAGAAATAGCCTTGGAAATTGAAGAAAGGGGCAGATTATTTAAAAGAGCAATCTTTACACAAGAAGAAAGTGATATGAATAGGTATAGACAACAAAGAAATGGAATTGTTAGTTTGATCAGGAACCACAAGAGAAATTATTACCAAGAAAAAATAGATGATATGAAAAATAACTCAACAGAAATGTGTAAAACAGTTAAAGAATTAATTAAAAGAGGCCATAACAGACAAAAAAGGAAGGTATTATTTTTGACAATGAGTTAGAAAAAAGGAAATTCAAATTGCAGAAAAATTCAATATTTACTTTATTAACAGCATACAACAAATTATTACATTAACAAATTTAACCCAAATTGAAACTGATTTAAGCCACATTAATGTACATCAATGCAAGTTCGACTAATTTCTACCAATAGAGTTTTTGGAGTTAAAAAAAATTATAAACAATTTACCTAATAAGAATAGTAGTGTCGATCGTATTACAGTAAAGATTCTTAAATTAGCTTTCAATGTAATAGGACAGAGATTTTTGCATCTAATTCAAATGAGTCTAGAAAGTGGATCCTTCCCAGAAACCTTGAAGACATCCCATATTATCCCCATTGAGAAGATAACCAACACTAACAAATGTGAAGAATACAGACCGATCAACATGGTGCCAACTTATGAAGAATTATTAGAGACCGTCGTAAATATCCAGTTTCGTGACTACATTGAAGTGAACAAACTGTTAATAGTACATATTTAGCTAAAAAACTACCTTTAGCGTTCCACAAGGAACTGTATTAGGCCCTGATTTATTTGTACTATACATAATTAATTAATGTAATTAAAAAATGTAACATTCAATTATTTGCAGATGACACTTTAATATATTTTATAGGAGATGATGTTGAAAAAGTAATAAATATCATCAATGATGAATTAGTAAATGTATATACGAGCTCGTAACTGGTTACGTAAAAATAGTCTTTCTTTAAATGTAAATAAAACAAAATTCATGATAATAAAAAATAAGTTTAACGAAATTGATACATCTAGTCATGTGGGAATACAAATTAATAGTCAAAAAATAGAACAAGTTTATGAGTGGAAGTACTTAGGTGTAATAATAGATTGTCACTTAACATTTTCTAGTCATTCAAACTATGTTATCAGTAAAGTTGCAAAAATAGTAAATTTCATGGGTAGATTAAGCCAAAATCTTAGCAAGTGGTCTAAATTATTACTATATAAAACAATAATACTTCCCCATTTTAATTATTGTGCTAGTATACTTTACCTCCTAAATAATACTGAAATTAACAATCTTCAAAAAAAAAGAAAATTGTGCGTTAAGAATAATATTAAAATGTAGTAGGTATACTATCATAAGAAGAATGTTGCAAGTTACATCTTTGTTAAAAGTGTTAAGCAAAATATATTTTATAATACGATGATAATAATATTTAAAATAAAAAACTTAATATATCCAGAGCACATTTTAAATGAATTACTATTCGTAGAAGATGTTCATGATCATAATACTAGAAGTAGAAATAATTTTTATGTTCATACAGTAACAACAAATATAGGACAAAATAATCTGTTTCATAAAGGTTTAGTTGAATATAATTCACTTCCAGCTAATGTATAAAACTGTACATCTTTAACATTATTTAAGAAACAATGTAAAAAAATATGTAATACATTACATTAATATTTAAGAAATTATAATGTATTATGAAAGAAATCGCATACGAGTTGATGTAATTCTTACGTCACTTTTCTCCATCATATATTAAATGCGAGCTATTATAGCCAAACGTTTATTTAGCAAAACAAAGCTTAACATATGCGTCATGGCAATGTTGCCAGATCCAGGGCCTAGGAAGTCTGTAGAACATAGCGGGTTTGATAGCGTCTTGTATAAAAATATACGATATACACTTGAGAAAGGCGCGACGCCCCCTATAGTTCATTGTGATGAACTACGGTTGTATAAAACTTTTTACAGACCCTACTTTTCCAAACCCAAATTGTATATTTTTTTATTGCAGTTTTAGATAAACCTTATCCTGTAGACCTCAAAAACATAGGAGAACGTTGCCAGACCCAAGCCCGGGTCTGAGAGCGTCGAAAATGGTCCGACAAGTCGGTAGAATATAGCGAAACGGGTGTGTATAAGCGGTTTGACAAATATATATATATATATATATATATATATATATATATATATATATATATATATATATATTTGTCAAACCGCTTATACACACCCGTTTCGCGATATTCTACCGACTTGTCGGACCATTTTCGCCGCTCTCAGACCCGGGCTTGGGTCTGGCAACGTTCTCCTATGTTTTCGAGGTCTACAGGATAATGCTTACCTAAAACTGCAATAAAAAAATATACAATTGGGTGTGGAAAAGTAGGGTCTGTAAAAAGTTTTATACAACCGTAGTTCATCACAATGAACTATAGGGGGCGTCGCTCCTTTCTCAAGTGTATATCGTATATTTTTATACAAGACGCTATCAAACCCGCTATGTTCTACAGACTTCCTAAGCCCTGGATCTGGCAACATTGCCATGACGCATATGTTAAGCTTTGTTTTATAAACGTTTGGTTATAATAGCTCGCATTTAATATTTGATGGAGAAAAGTGACGTAAGAATTACATCAGCTCGTATGCGAGTTCTTTTCACATTTGCAAATAATTCTCTGGATTTGAAAAATTGAAGGATTTAATATTTATTAATAATAATAATATACTTTATTTATAGCATATAACTAGATAAATTCCATATAATACATTATAATTTCTTAAATATTAATGTAATTTATTACATATTTTTTACACTGTTTCTTAAATAATATTAAAGATGTACAGTTTTTTACATTAGCTGGAAGTGAATTATATTCAACTAAACCTTTATGAAACAGATTATTTTGTCCTATATTTGTTGTTACTGTATGAACATAAAAATTATTTCTACTTCTAGTATTATGATCATGAACATCTTCTACGAATAGTAATTCATTTAAAATGTGCTCTGGATATATTCGGTTTTTTATTGTAAATATTATTATCATCGTATTATAAAATATATTTTGCTTAACACTTAACAAAGATGTAACTTGCAACATTATTCCTATGCTAGTATACCTACTACATTTTAATATTATTCTTAACGCACAATTTTGTTTTTTTTGAAGATTGTTAATTTCAGTATTATTTAGGAGGTAAAGTATACTAACACAATAATTAAAATGGGGAAGTATTATTGTTTTATATAGTAATAATTTAGACCACTTGCTAAGATTTTGGCTTATTCTACCCATGAAATTTACTATTTTTGCAACTTTACTGATAACATAGTTTGAATGACTAGAAAATGTTAAGTGACAATCTATTATTACGCCTAAGTACTTCCACTCATAAACTTGTTCTATTTTTTGACTATTAATTTGTATTCCCACATGACTAGATGTATCAATTTCGTTAAACTTATTTTTTATTATCATGAATTTTGTTTTATTTACATTTAAAGAAAGACTATTTTTACCTAACCAGTTATATACATTTACTAATTCATCATTGATGATATTTATTACTTTTTCAACATCATCTCCTATAAAGTATATTAAAACGTCATCTGCAAATAATTGAATGTTACATTTTTTAATTACATTAACAATATCATTTATGTATAGTACAAATAAATCAGGGCCTAATACAGTTACTTGTGGAACGCCAAAGGTAGTTTTTTAGCTGAAGATGTACTATTAAAGTATCTAGTTTTTTGAAATCTGTTTTTGAGATATTCACTAAACCATTTTATAACTATTGTGCCGAACCCATATCTTTTTAATTTCAATAATAATAGATCTCTATTAATAGTCTCAAAAGCACGTCTAAAGTATAGAAAAACTACACCTATCACCTTCTTCTTGTAAATAGAATTTTTCCATTTCAAAAGAACTGATTGTATTGCACTTTCACATGAATTATTTTTCCGAAACCCTGATTGAAAAGGTGTTAACAGTTTGTTCACTTCAATGTAGTCACGAAACTGGATATTTACGACGGTCTCTAATAATTTTTCATAAGTTGGCACCATGTTGATCGGTCTGTATTCTTCACATTTGTTAGTGTTGGTTATCTTCTCAATGGGGATAATATGGGATATCTTCAAGGTTTCTGGGAAGGATCCACTTTCTAGACTCATTTGAATTAGATGCAAAAATCTCTGTCCTATTACATTGAAAGCTAATTTAAGAATCTTTACTGTAATACCATCGACACTACTATTCTTATTAGGTAAATTGTTTATAATTTTTTTTAACTCCAAAAACTCTATTGGTAAAAATTTTTCGAACTTGCATTGATGTACATTAATGTGGTTTAAATCAGTTTCAATTTGGGTTAAATTTGTTAATGTAATAATTTGTTGTATGCTGTTAATAAAGTAAATATTGAATTTTTTGCAATTTGAATTTCCTTTTTTTCTAACTAATTGTCAAAAATAATACCTTCCTTTTTTTGTCTGTTATGGCCTCCTTTAATTAATTCTTTAACTGTTTTACACATTTCTGTTGAGTTTTTTTCATATCATCTATGTTTTCTTGATAATAATTTCTCTTGTAGTTCCTGATCAAACTAACAATTCCATTTCTTTGTTGTCTATACCTATTCATATCACTTTCTTCTTGTGTAAAGATTGCTCTTTTATATAATCTGTCCCTTTCTTCAATTTCCAAGGCTATTTCTGGGGTCCACCAACGCTTACAACTCCATTGACATTTAATGGTTTTTTTAACAGTTAAAGCATGCCTGTTTAGTGTGTCCATTATGGTTTTAACTAATGTTTCTGCTAGTTGATTGGTGTTTGTACAGTCCGGATTCCATGGTTGATCCATTAGATCTAATTGAAATTGCATTTCATTGAAGTTGCTCATGTCTCTGTGTTGTATTGTATATTCTTCATATTTTTCTTTCACTTTTGCATTTACAGTTATTATTGAGTGATCGGTTATTTTTGGAACATGGTGTACCTGGGCATCAATGGTGTTTTCATTAGATACAAGAAGATCTATGAGTGTAGCACTGTCCTTAGTGATTCTTGTAGGTTGGTCGATAATCTGATGTAGTCCATTATTTTTAATTAAAGTTCTCAGCCTATTTTCATAATATGTTTTAATAGGTCAATATTAAAGTCTCCGATAATTACTAAGGTCTCTGATCTACTAGCATATACATCAAACAAATTTTCAAGTTTCATTGAAAATTGAGCATCACTAGAGTTTGGAGAGTGATATAAATTTATAAAGTTATATTTGTATGATTGAAAGCATATATTAATACCTACAATCCATGTGTTCATATCAATGGTATCTTTAAGTAGGACTTTATAACTGAATTCATTTTTTATATAAATGATTAGAGTAAGGTTAACAGAATTTTCGAACAAGTGAGACAATGCAACATAATACAGAAAAGTTAATTTCTGGGGAAAGTGGATGGTTTCCAAATAAGGTGGAAAAGTACTTATGTCATTTTCCGTAGTAATCAAACGATAAATTTCAAGAACTTGATTAAATTTTTTAGTATAAAAGCACTGTAATATCTTCTTTGCATGTTTGTTTGAAGGATTGTTTGTGGTTAATTAAAGCTTTATTCTTTTCCTGTTAAGATGAGCGAATGAATGCTTGAACTATTTGGTTTCTGAATTATTTTCTGATCCCTCGTTTACATTCGTTTCCTTGGATACTACAAAGTATCCAAGGCAACGGTGATCATAACATTTATTGCTCCCTTGTGTTTTAGAATTTTCCCAGCAGAAAAAGTCTCCATCAGTTTGCTTGAGGACAGGATTGGAAAGAACTAGTGAATGTACGCATAAGATGCGGTTGTGATTTTAAAGCAACTTGATAGATACGTAAGAAACCGCGTTTTTTTCTTTGGCTGGTTTTACAATTGATTAAAGTTAGTACAGGGCTCTTAATGTTAATGTTGGTTACAATGATAAGAACTTAACCTATAGAAATGAGCTAATAAGAATAACGTGAGATAATTGAAACGGTTAAAATTAAGACAGCAGATTCTAAATTTTAGGGCTCGTTGCAAAATGTAAATAACTAAAAACTACAAAACTTAACCTAAGAGGAACGTATGAGGATTCTGTTGGACTTAGGTTGTTGGTTGGATAATAATCGTATATGCAACATAAAAGGAAAATAGTAAATGTATGTACACAAATATGTCTAACAGGTAACAAAAAGTAATTGCGAACGTTCTATACATAAACGGCACAAAAAAAGATAAGAAGGATTTGTAATGGGCTGCATCAGAGCTTATCTGCTATGTATTCCCTGTGTTCCCGATCACACGAAGTAACGGATTTTTGGTACGATCGTTTATTGAAGTTCACAACAACCGATTTGTAATTATACGTTTTGCGACACACTGTTGTGTGGGTTTCTTGTAGGGTTCTGAAACTTTTTCTGGAATAAATAGGTTTAGCTCAGGTTTAAATCGACAATCTATGCCAACGAAATGGCATAATTCTTGTTGCATTCTAAGGATTGGAAAGTTATGAATAGCTTCTCCTTTTGAAATTTGCGGCGTAACTCCATCACTGTTCACTGTGTGGTCGAGACAAGTTAGTTCTTTGGCTTCAAAGATTGTTTTTTTAATTTGATAGTAAACCGTAATGATATAGGCGTTGAAATACTTTCTTTAAATGCTGTAGATAGTCTGCTTTGATGGCAGAAAAATTTAGAACAGAAAAAAACTTTATACAACCGTGACTTCAGATAGATTATGACTTCAGCAATGGAGCTGCTCCATGTACTGGTAGTGGTGGTGCTGAGAGAGTATTGATCCTCTACTGGAATTATGCTAATGGATTTCTCGACATCTGCTTCATAAATAGGATCCTGGTATCTTGAATGGTATGCTTGCAAGAGTAAGTTTCTTGACAGATTGTTGCGTTTTCAATTAAAGTCGGCGGTCACCACATGTAATATCTTCTGTGTTTGTTTGTTTGAAAGACTGTGGTTAATGAATGCTTTATTCTTTTACTGTTAAGATGTGAGAATGAATGCTTGAACTATTTGGTTTCTGAATTATTTTCTGACTCCTTGTTTATATTTGTTGCATTGGATACTACACGCACACATACATATCACTGAATCGCAGTACTCACTCATACATATCGTCGACGTTAATGCATACTAGCGGAACTATTTTCTAGCAATTTTCCAGGAGCGCGGTTTAAATGCTTATAAAAACTTTGTTACAGATGGCATGATGAATTCTTTGAAATCGCAACTAGCAACATAGCTAGTTACAACATTTCAAAGAATTAAGTTCATATGCATTAACGGCGACGATATGTACTATATACCACCAATAAATAACAATGTCGTAGACCATTCAGGGTAAAAATCGTGAGGTGTTCTTTATCAAAAATTAAAATGGGCGAACTAAGTTGAGCATCATTTGTGACTTTTTTGCTAAAACGCTGAAGGAAAACTTTCTCGTCTGTAATTTGTAAGATTACTTAATGGAACTTTTAATGGAAACAGGGCACTCAAAAGGTTCGGAGGGGCAGTGTATGTTGCAACCCCCAATTGAATTTCATGAACATTGGTATGGGGTAGATGCAGTAGCAGCACTTCACTATAGCAACAAGAAACGGCCACCTCATAAAACAAAAGATAAACGGAATAAATTCTGTGGGACGTTCTTTAACAAAAATGAAACTGGGTGGACTAATATGATTTGCGCTTGGTATATTTAGAACTACATATATTTCAAATGTAATCAGAAAATCTCTGGTGTACAATTCGTCACTAAGAATATAATACATATTCCAATTCACAAATAGCTATTTCAGAATACAATAAAAATTGATCTTTAACTTAGTACAAGTGCAATATAACGGAATTGAGCAAGGTTTGAAAAACTTCTTCTTTTCTTCGTTACCTTTCGACGTTTCTGTTAAAGGCACTTAACCACCATATAGTGTATACTGTTTTGTACCTTCAAATTCATTAAACAGAAAGTAGGTATCGAACATTCCATAATTTTCTTGTAACTGTACAAACGCACATTAAAAATAGAAACTGCTATTTTTTAATCTAGGTTAAACTAATCAAATGTAGTGTATTTTGGTCAGCTAAACTTGAAAATGACTTTATGATTGATTTGTTCATGTTTACGAGTAGATAATATCCTGAACTTTGTAAAATACCAATATTAAACTTAAACCTTATTTAATTGGCGCATGAATATATATCATACAGGATGTTTCACTTAAGATTCGTATCCTCTGAATAGGTGGTAGTACACATAAAATGCAAGAAAAAAGCTGAAAATCATTAGTGTCTATCTTTCATAATAACCGAAAAAAGAATGGTTTTTGAAAAGTGGGTAGCAGGTCACTGGTCTAAAAATCACACTTGGAGCTGGATGTGTCTATCTGATACATTGACGCAGCTGCTGCTAGGTGATGTCGCAGTTTGTTTTGACTATAATTTCTAGCAGTTCCCAAAAGTTGACATTTTTAGCAAATTTTTGTCGATTTGCGTAAAAACAAAAAGAGTTTTGTTCCTATTGATGAATACTATCACACTTGCAATTTATACGAAAGTTGAGTAAAACACCCTGTATGTAGACCAACAATTTCTAGCAATACATTTGACGGAGCAACTTTAGAACATAATGTGATTAAAATAAAAACTATAATAATAATAAGTTTTTCCCAAAGTCCATCCAAAACATCTTTATTAATTTACATTAATTTGCTACAATTGTTTCGGCCTTATTAGCTGTATAATTATTTACAAGGCCATCTTCAGGCATCTACAAGCAAAATTATCCTTTTAAATGTTTTTAGGTGTTTTTATATTAAATTTTATAATGATAAAAAATCAACGTGTAATGTCATTGTTGTTATATATTAATGATTGTCGTGTTAAAGGATAAAAAATATAAAACTAAATTGTGTTACTAAAATATCCTCCTTAAAAACTACATTAAAACATTATATTTATAAATGTTATTTATAAATATATTTATATATACATATATTTATAAATATTTATAAAACAAAATATAACGTTTTAATGTAGTTTTTAAGGAGGGTATTTTAGTAACACAATTTAGTTTTATATTTTTTATCCTTTAACACGACAATCATTAATATATAACAACAATGACATTACACGTTGATTTTTTATCATTATAAAATTTAATATAAAAACACCTAAAAACATTTAAAAGGATAATTTTGCTTGTAGATGCCTGAAGATGGCCTTGTAAATAATTATACAGCTAATAAGGCCGAAACAATTGTAGCAAATTAATGTAAATTAATAAAGATGTTTTGGATGGACTTTGGGAAAAACTTATTATTATTATAGTTTTTATTTTAATCACATTACCAATATCCACACTTTGAGAAAAATGGACAAGTTTTATCACATTTAGAACATAACTTATTGCGATCTTGTATTCGTCATCAAGTACTTAGCTAAGAAAGAAAATGTTGAGTTTGCAGTGCAACCTTAGCATCACTTCTGCAAAATTCATGAAGCGAAGTTGTTGTTATTGTTGGTTGTAGTATTATGATAATTTTGCAGTAAAAAGAATATCTTTAGGAGAATACCCTGTACTGGACAATTATTTTATAGAAACCAAAATGTATAGGGCATTTCACCTTGTTTTGAAATCTTTCTTACTTCGTTTGTACGTCATACTGCATGACGTTTTACCTTTATTTTCTTTCTGCATTTTATAGAGCATTATTTGACTTGTCACTATTCGACTTGGGTCAAGTATACCTGTTTTGTGAAGAATTAAATTTTGCATTCAATGGTGTATTCATTAAAGATATCACTAGCTCAGAATTCCGTATCTAGCGGTAGCGGGTACGCTACAGCTACCACAAGCACAAAATAACACTAATGTATGTTCTAATAACAACTGTCCTTGAACACAAAATTTTATCCAAATTGCATTTTTGACTTTTTTATTTTGAAGGTCTATAGCTTTGTAACATTTCATTTTTGAACATAGATATGTTGTGCTTAATAGCCTATTTTGATCAAAGGCATTGACCCTCAGGAATTGGCATCATCTGCTCGAGATATCCTACATGTAAAATGGGTGAAGTCCCATTTAATGTTAAATATCTAGCTACATTTTAAAGCTGGCGTGGAATTAAGTCGTGAACTTAGAATTCCAAAACAAAAACCACTCAAGAAAAAAATTACTCGATACGAATATCAATATAAAGAGCGAAGTAAGAGAGATCCAAAAACCCTGAAGTACCCTGTACGTTTTAGGTTCACTAAAAAGATTGATTAGTACAGGGTATACCCCTAGAATGTATCTTACCAATACGAGAATTACCATATGACTAGCCCCAATAATAATGATAATATCGCCTCGTAGATTTTGCTGGAGATGCTGAGATAGAAGAAGACTGAACCAGGATCGCGTTCAATGCTCAACGAAATTTCCATAGCTATTTCATGATGAACATCAAATCACACAAAGTTATGCTCGAAGCTTCTCGTATAATATGTACCGATACAAATTATTTGTCTGTGTGACATATGATCGTTTTTCGATTACACAGAAACAAGACAACATGCACAAAGTTTTCTTAGCTTTTTGGTATGAAAGTTAAATAAAATCCTATTTTACCTAACTTGGCTCCATTTTGATAAACCTAATAGTTTCTGAAAAACAGTAAAAATCATCTGGGGGCATGGCTTACCCTCATCAGCTTCTCTGGTTCACCACTTTTGAGTAGTAACTTTTAAGGGGTTATTTAACATATCACAAAGAAGGCCTATCAAAAATCCAAGGATCTACTACAATCTACTATCAATTCCCCTCTATTTTTACTAATTTGACTGAACTGTTACCGTGGCATTAAAATATACATATCTTAGAAACTGTTCATTTGTGCTAAAAACATAACAGTAAAATATTCAGGAGGTCAAAAGATTTGGTTATAACATTTATTTTTTCAAAACACATATACATGACGTGTCTTCGAAACTTTTAATTGTATTCTTGTAAACAAAAATAATCATGTTAAAATAAATGATTTAAAAACAAATTATTAAAAAACAATTATTTGCATAAACCTTATGTATTTTAGAACAAAAGAGGCTCAATGCTATTTTCTCATGTTAATAATAATTTTCAGAGTTACATCGTTTTACGGAAAACGTTAATTTTTCTGCGTTTAAGGTTATTTATGGAATTTACGAACAAATCAACAAAAATAAAGATCACTTATGTGCTTAGCATCCCGAAATCATTACGTCAATCGTAATTTTATCTCTGATACATTCGGCAACGTTGCTGGGTTCGGTAGGGTAGGTAGGCTTGATTAAAATTATACAAATGGGTCTGTAAACACTGTAATATGTATCGGGTTCAAGAACGACTGTCAAATATCACCAATATTTTTTTCATATATTTTTACCCCTCGAGGATCTTAAATATTGCTTATCATAAATAGATCAATATTATGTAAAATATACACATTTTAAAAATCAAAAAATGCGGGTCTACTAACGACCCTACCATATAGCGGGTCCGACAACGTCGATTAAACCAATATATATATATATATATATATATATATATATATATATATATATATATATATATATATATATATATATATATATATATATATATATATATATATATATATATATATATATATATATATATATATATATATATATATATATATATATATATATATATATATATATATATATATATATATATATATATATATATATATATATATATATATATATATATATATATATATATATATATATATATATATATATATATATATATATATATATATATATATATATATATATATATATATATATATATATATATATATGTATATGTATATGTATATGTATATGTATATGTATATGTATATGTATATTTGTTTAACCGCTTATACATACCCGTTTCGCTATATTCTACCGACTTGTCGGACCATTTTCGACGCTCTCAGACCCGGGCTTGGGTCTGGCAACGTTCTCCTATGTTTTCGATGTCTACAGGATAAGGTTTATCTAAAACTGCAATAAAAAAATATACAATTTGGGTTTGGAAAAGTAGGGTCTGTAAAAAGTTTTATACAACCGTAGTTCATCACAATGAACTATAGGGGGCGTCGCGCCTTTCTCAAGTGTATATCGTATATTTTTATACAAGACGCTATCAAACCCGCTATGTTCTACAGACTTGCTAAGCCCTGGATCTGGCAACATTGCCATGACGCATATGTTAAGCTTTGTTTTATATACGTTTGGTTATAATAGCTCGCATTTAATATTTGATGGAGAAAAGTGACGTAAGAATTACATCATCTCGTATGCGAGTTCTTTTCACATTTGTAAATATTCTCTGGCTTTGTAAAATTGAAGGTTTTAATATTTATTAATAATATACTATATTTATATCATATAACTAGATAAATTCCATATAATACATTATAATTTCTTAAATATTAATATAATTTATTACATATTTTTTACACTGTTTCTTAGATAATGTTAAAGATGTACAGTTTTTTACATTAGCTGGAAGTGAATTATATTCAACTAAACCTTTATGAAACAGATTATTTTGTCCTATATTTGTTGTTACTGTATGAACATAAAAATTATTTCTCCTTCTAGTATTATGACCATGAACATCTTCTACGAATAGTAATTCATTTAAAATGTGCTCTGGATATATTCGGTTTTTTATTTTAAATATTATTATCATCGTATTATAAAATATATTTTCCTTAACACTTAACAAAGATGTAACTTGCAACATTCCTCTTATGCTAGTATACCTACTACATTTTAATATTATTCTTAACGCACAATTTTGTTATTTTTGAAGATTGTTAATTTCAGTATTATTTAGGAGGTAAAGTATACTAGCACAATAATTAAAATGGGGAAGTATTATTGTTTTATATAGTAATAATTTAGACCACTTGCTAAGATTTTGGCTTATTCTACCAATGAAATTTACTATTTTTGCAACTTTACTGATAACATAGTTTGAATGACTAGAAAATGTTAAGTGACAATCTATTATTACGCCTAAGTACTTCCACTCATAAACTTGTTCTATTTTTTGACTATTAATTTGTATTCCCACATGACTAGATGTATCAATTTCGTTAAACTTATTTTTTATTATCATGAATTTTGTTTTATTTACATTTAAAGAAAGACTATTTTTACCTAACCAGTTATATACATTTACTAATTCATCATTGATGATATTTATTACTTTTTCAATATCATCTCCTATAAAATATATTAAAGTGTCATCTGCAAATAATTGAATGTTACATTTTTTAATTACATTAACAATATCATTTATGTATAGTACAAATAAATCAGGGCCTAATACAGTTCCTTGTGGAACGCCAAAGGTAGTTTTTTTAGGTGAAGATGTAGTATTAAAGTATCTAGTTTTTTGAAATCTGTTTTTGAGATATCCACTAAACCATTTTATAACTATTGGGCCAAACCCATATGTTTTTAATTTCAATAATAATAGATCTCTATTAATAGTCTCAGAAGCACGTCTAAAGTCTAGAAAAACTACACCTATCATCTTCTTCTTGTAAATAGCATTTTTCCATTTCAAAAGAACTGATTGTATTGCACTTTCACATGAATTATTTTTCCGAAACCCTGATTGAAAAGGTGTTAACAGTTTGTTCACTTCAATGTAGTCACGAAACTGGATATTTACGACGGTCTCTAATAATTTTTCATAAGATGGCACCATGTTGATCGGTCTGTATTCTTCACATTTGTTAGTGGTGATTATCTTCTCAATGGGGATAATATGGGATGTCTTCAAGGTTTCTGGGAAGGATACACTTTCTAGACTCATTTGAATTAGATGCAAAAATCTCTGTCCTATTACATTGAAAGCTAATCTTTACGGTAATACCATCGACACTACTATTCTTATTAGGTAAATTGTTTATACTTTTTTTTAACTCCAAAAACCCTATTGGTAAAAATTTCTCAAACTTGCATTGATGCACATTAATGTGGCTTAAATCAGTTTCAATTTGGGTTAAATTTGTTAATGTAATAATTTGTTCTATGCTGTTAATAGTGTAAATATTGAATTTTTCTGCAATTTGAATTTCCTTTTTTTCTAACTCATTGTCAAAAATAATACCTTCCTTTTTTGGTCTGCTATGGCCTCCTTTAATTAATTCTTTAACTGTTTTACACATTTCTGTTGAGTTATTTTTATATCATCTATTTTTTCTTGATAATAATTTCTCTTGTGGTTCCTGATCAAACTAACAATTCCATTTCTTTGTTGTCTATACCTATTCATATCACTTTCTTCTTGTGTAAAGATTGCTCTTTTATATAATCTGTCCCTTTCTTCAATTTCCAAGGCTATTTCTGGGGTCCACGAACGCTTACAACTCCATTGACATTTAATGGTTTTTTTAACAGTTAAAGCATGCCTGTTTAGTGTGTCCATTATGGTTTTAACTAATGTTTCTGCTAGTTGATTGGTGTTTGTACAGTCCGGATTCCATGGTTGATCCATTAGATCTAATTGAAATTGCATTTCATTGAAGTTGCTCATGTCCCTGTGTTGTATTGTATATTCTTCATATTTTTCTTTCTCTTTTACATTTACAGTTATTGGGTGATCGGTTATTTTTGGAATATGGTGTACCTGGGCTTCAATGGTTTTTTCATTAGATACAAGAAGATCTATGAGGGCAGCACTGTCCTTAGTGATTCTTGTAGGTTGGTCGATAATCTGATGTAGTCCATTATTTTTAATTAAAGTTCTCAGCCTATTTTCATAATATGAATCCTTTAATAGGTCAATATTAAAGTCTCCGATAATTAGTAAGGTCTCTGATCTACTAGCATATACATCAAACAAATTTTCAAGTTTCATTAGAAATTGAGCATCACTAGAGTTTGGAGAGTGGTATAAATTTATAAAGTTATATTTGTATGATTGAAAGCATATATTATGTATCTTTAAGTAGGACTTTATAACTGAATTCATTTTGTATATAAATGTTTAGAGTAAGGTTAACAGGATTTTCGAACAAGTGAGACAACGCAACATAATACGGAAAAGTTAATTTCTGGGGAAAGTGAATGGTTTCCAAATAAGGTGGAAAAGTACATATGTCATTTTCCGTAGTAATCAAACGATAAATTTCAAGAACTTGATTAAATTTTTTAGTATAAAAGTACTGTAATATCTTCTTTGTATGTTTGTTTGCAGGATTCTTTGTGATTAATTAAAGCTTTATTCTTTTACTGTTAAGATGAGAGAATGAATGCTTGAACTATTTGGTTTCTGCATTATTTTCTGATCCCTCGTTTACATTCGTTTCCTTAGATACTACAAAGTATCCAAGGCAACGGTGATCATCACATTTATTGCTTCCTTGTTTTTTAGAATTTTTCCAGCAGAAAAAGTCTCCATCAGTTTGCTTGAGGACAGGATTGGAAAGAACTAGTGAATGTACGCATAAGATGCGGTTGTGATTGTACAGCAATTTGATAGATACGTAAAAACCGCGTTTTTTCTTTGGCTGGTTTTACAATTAATTAAAGTTAGTACAGGGCTCTTAATGTTAATGTTCGTTACAATGATAAGAACTTAACCAATAGAAATGAGCTAATAAGAATAACATGAGAATTGAATGAGATAATTGAAAACGGTTAAAATTAAGACAGCAGATTCTTAATTTTAGGGCTCGTTGCAAAATGTAAATAACTAAAAACTACAAAACTTAACCTAAGAGGAACGTATGAGGATTCTGTTGGACTTGTATTTGTTGTAGGTTGTTGGTTGGATCATAATCGTATATGCAACATAAAAGGAAAATAGTAAATGTATGTACACGAATATGTCTAAAAGGTAACAAAAAGTAATTGCGAACGTTCTATACATAAACGTCACAAAAAAAGATAAGAAGGATTTGTAATGGGCTGCATCCGAGTTTATCTGCTATGTATTCCTGTATCACACGATTCCCGATCACACGAAGTAACGAATTTTTGGTACGACCGTTTATTGAAGTTCACAACAACCGATTTGTAATTATACGTTTTGCGACACACTGTTGTGTGGGTTTCTTGTAGGGTTCTGACACTTTTTCTGGAATAAATAGGTTTAGCTCAGGTTTAAATCGACAATTTATGCCAACGAAATGGCATAATTCTTGTTGCATTCTAAGGATTGGAAAGTTATGAATAGCTTCTCCTGTTGAAATTTGCGGCGTAACTCCATCACTCTTCACTGTGTGGTCGAGACAAGTTAGTTCTTTGGCTTCAAAGATTGTTTTTTTTAATTTGATAGTAAACCGTAATGATATAGGCGTTGAAATACTTTCTTTAAATGCTGTAGTAGTCTACTTTGATGGCAGAAAAATTTAGAACAGAAAAAAACTTTATACAACCGTGACTTCAGATAGATTATGACTTCAGCGATGGAACTGCTCCATGTACTGGTAGTGGTGGTGCTGAGAGAGTATTGATCCTCTACTGGAATTATGCTAATTGATTTCTCGACATCTGCTTCATAAATAGGATCCTGGTATCTTGAATGGTATGCATGCAAGGGTAAGTTTCTTGACAGATTGTTGCGTGTTCAATTAAAGTCGGCGGTCACCACATGTAATATCTTCTGTGTTTGTTTGTTTGAAATACTGTTTGTGGTTAATGAATGCTTTATTCTTTTACTGTTAAGATGAGAGAATGAATGCTTGAACTATTTGGTTTCTGAATTATTTTCTAACTCCTTGTTTATATTCGTTGCATTGGATACTACACTCACACATACATATTTATCAATGGATCACAGTACTCATTCATACATAGCGTCGACGTTAATGCATACTAGCGGAACTATTTTCTAGCAATTTTCCAGGAGCGCGGTTTAAATGCTTATAGAAACTTTGTTACAGATGGCATGATGAATTCTTTGAAACCGCAACTAGCAACATTGCTAGTTACAACATTTCAAAGAATTAAGTTCATATGTATTAACGGCAACGATATGTACTATATACCACCAATAAATAACAACGGCGTAGACCATTTAGGGTAAAAATCGTGAGGTATTCTTTATCAAAAATTAAAATGGGCGAACTAAGTTGAGCATCATTTGTGACTTTTTTGCTAAAACACTGAAGGAAAACTTTCTCGTCTGTAATTTGTAAGATTACTTAATGGAACTTTTAATGGAAACAGGGCACTCGAAAGGTTTGGAGGGGCAGTGTATGTTGCAACCCCCAATTGAATTTCATGAACATTGGTATGGGGTAGATGCAGTAGCAGCACTTCACTATCGCAACAAGAAACGGCCACCTCATAGAACAAAAGATAAACGGAATACATTCTGTGGGATGTTCTTTAACAAAAATGAAACAGGGTGGACTAATATGATTTGCGCCTGGTATATTTAGAACTACATATATTTCAAATGTATCAGAAAATCTCTGGTGTAATTCGTCACTAAGAATATAATACATATTCCAATTCACAAATAGCTATTTCAGAATACAATAAAAATTGATCTTTAACTTAGTACAAGTGCAATATAACGGAATTGAGCAAGGTTTGAAAAAACTTCTTCTCTTCTTCGTTACCTTTCGACGTTTCTGTTAAAGGCACTTAACCACCATATAGTGTATACTGTTTTGTACCTTCAAATTCATTAAACAGGAAGTAGGGATCGAACATTCCATAATTTTCTTGTAACTGTACAAACGCACAGTAAAAATAGAAACTGCTATTTTTTTAATCTAGGTTAAACTAATCAAATGTAGTGTATTTTGGTCAGCTAAACTTGAAAATGACTTTATGCTTGATTTGTTCATGTTTACGAGTAGATAAACTTTGTAAAATATCAATATTAAACCACGCCCCTAGATGTATTTTGTCGTTTTATTTTCAAAAACTGTTAGGTTTATGGACTGGTTGTTAAGTGGGTCAGATAAAATAAATCTTATTTAATTGGCGCATGAATATATATCATACAGGATGTTTCACTGAAGATTCGTATCCTCTGAATAGGTGGTAGTACACATAAAATGCAACAAAAAAGCTGAAAATCATTAATGTTTATCTTTCATAATAACCGAAAAAAGAATGGTTTTTGAAAAGTGGGTAGCAGGTCACTGGTCTAAGAATCACACTTGGAGCTGGATGTGCCTATCTCATACATTGACGCAGCTGCTGCTAGGTGATGTCGCAGTTTGTTTTGACTATAATTTCCAGCAGTTCCCAAAAGTTGACATTTTTAGCAAATTTTTGTCGATTTGCTTAAAAACAAAAAGAGTTTTTTGTTCCTATTGATGAATACTATCACACATGCAATTTATACGAAAGTTGAGTAAAACACCCTGTATGTAGACCAACAATTTGTACCAATACATTTGCCGGAGCAACTTTAGAACATAACTTATTGCGATCTTGTATTCGTCATCAAGTACTTAGCTAAGAAAAAAAATGTTGAGTTCGCAGTGCAACCTTAGCATCACTTCTGCAAAATTCATGAAGCGATGTTGTTGTTATTGTTGGTTGTAGTATTATGATAATTTTGCAGTAAAAAGAATATCTTTAGGAGAATACCCTGTACTGGACAATTATTTTATAGAAACCAAAATGTATAGGGCATTTCACCTTGTTTTGAAATCTTTCTTACTTCGTTTGTACGTCATACTGCATGACGTTTTACCTTTATTTTCTTTCTGCATTTTATAGAGCATTATTTGACTTGTCACTATTCGACTTGGGTCAAGTATACATTAAACATATCACTACCACAGAACTCCGCATCTAGCGGTAGCGGGTACGCTACAGCTACCACAAGCACAAAATAACACTAATGTATGTTCTAATAACAACTGTCCTTGAACACAAAATTTTATCCAAATTGCATTTTTGACTTTTTTATTTTGAAGGTCTATAGCTTTGTAACATTTCATTTTTGAACATAGATATGTTGTGCTTTATGGCCTATTTTGATCAAAGGCATTGACCCTCAGGAATTGGCATCGTCTGCTCAAGATATCCTATATGTAAAATAGGTGAAGTCCCATTTAATGTTAAATATCTAGCTACATTTTAAAGCAGGTGTGGAATTAAGTCGTGAACTTAGAATTCCAAAACAAAAACCATTCAAGAAAAAAATTACTCGATACGAATATGAATATAAAGAACGAAGTAAGAGAGATCCAAAAACCCTGAAGTAGCCTGTACGTTTTAGGCTCGCTAAAAAGATTGATTAGTACAGGGTATACCCCTAAAATGTATCTTGCCAATACGAGAATTACCATATGACTAGCCCCAATAATAATGATAATATCGCCACGTAGATTTTGCTGAAGATGCTGAGATAGAAGAAGACTGAACCAGGATCGCGTTCGATGCTCAACGAGATTTCCATAGCTATTTCATGATGAACATCAAATCACACAAAGTTATGCTCGAAGCTTCTCGTATAATATGTACCGATACAAATTATTTGTCTGTGTGACATATGATCGTTTTTCGATTACACAGAAACAAGACAACATGCACAAAGTTTTCATAGCTTTTTGGTATGAAAGTTAAATAAAATCCTATTTAACCTAACTGGCTCCATTTTGATAAACCTAATAGTTTCTGAAAAAAACAGTAAAAATCATCTGGGGGCATGGCTTACCCTCATCAGCTTCTCTGGTTCACCACTTTTGAGTAGTAACTTTTAAGGGGTTATTTAACATATCACAAAGAAGGCCTATCAAAAATCCAAGGATCTACCTCAATTCCCCTCTATTTTTACTAATTTGACTGAACTGTTACCGTGGTATTAAAATATACATATCTTAGAAACTGTTTATTTGTGCTAGAAACATAACAGTAAAATGCAGGAGGTCAAAAGATTTGGCTATAACATTTATTTTTTCAAAACACATATACATGACGTGTCTTCGAAACTTTTGATTGTATTCTTGTAAACAAAACTAATCATGTTAAAATAAATGATTTAAAAACAAATTATTAAAAAACAATTATTTGCATAAACCTTATGTATTTTAGAACAAAAGAGGCTCAATGCTATTTTCTCATGTTAATAATAATTTTCAGAGTTACATCAGAGTTTTACGGAAAACGTTAATTTTTCTGCGTTTAAGGTTATTTATGGAATTTACGAACAAATCAACAAAAATAAAGATCACTTATGTGCTTAGCATCCCGAAATCATTACGTCAATCGTAATTTTATCTCTGATACATTCGGCAACGTTGCTGGGTTCGGTAGGGTAGGTAGGCTTGCTTAAAATTATACAAATGGGTCTGTAAACACTGTAATATGTATCGGGTTCAAGAACGACTGTCAAATATTACCAATATTTTTTTTTCATATATTTTTACCCCTCGAGGATCTTAAATATTGCTTATCAGAAATAGATCAATATTATGTAAAATATACACATTTTAAAAATCAAAAAATGCGGGTCTACTAACGACCCCACCATATAGCGGGTCCGACAACGTCGATTAAACCAATATATATATATATATATATATATATATATATATATATATATATATATATATATATATATATATATATATATATATATATATATACACATTAGGCGGCATTACCAAGCCTAAAACAGAGTGTTCTCCTATCTATACGAAGCCCGGCACCAACTTACGCAGCCCGGTTCTGGGCTTCGTAAATTTTATGTGTATAATAGTGTTTTCTTGATTAAGCATCATCAGGAGATGCGGAATCTCGATTTTCGAAATGGCGGGTAAAGACCGTCATATATCTCAAAATACACACGTTTAGTTCAAGGGAAATAAATATAGGGGGCCAACGATCGGTGTTGTATATATACTGTAGACATCAAACTGACCTTACGCGCGATGCAAATTACACGCATTATACGAGTCCCAGCGATCTGGCAATGGGGCTTGAAAGTCAAGTGTTTGGATTATTGATTTTTCTATTTAACTTCACACATTTTTATACCATAAGAGTGGTTAACGTATGTAGGGGGACTGGTTCCCACGCAAATTCGTTTCCTGCATATTTGTACATTTGCACACATTTAATATTGATTTTTGTAACAAACTTGTATTTTCTTTAAAATTATTTCCTAAGTTTCCGTTTCTTCATGAAAATGTTTAATTTATTATTATATTAATTTGGTAGTTTGTATAGGTATTTATTATAAAAACAAAACCCACGCTATAGTATTTGTAGTTGCAGATAGGGAATTTTTAAAATTTCTAATTATACATTTTATATTTTCGTTGATTTTTTGGTGATATTAGGTACATATTTTATTTCTTGAACAATATCTCTCATAAAATAGGGTGATGTAGGCTTTTTGTAAGAATTCTACAATAATTAGTTATAATTAGCTACGTAGATTTTTCGCTGTAATTAACTTTTTAAATAATAAAGTGAAGATTGAAATGTTTTTATTTGAAAAAAATACCTGATAATTTATGAAAATTGGTAAATGGGTAATTATGAAATAAAATTGAAGCTACACGCAATTTGTTTCAAAGATTGATTACAAAATAATGGGTCATGTGAATAAAATGTAAGGTGTTTTTACTATTAATAAAAGATAACAGTTATGATTTTTAATTATTAAGAATAAAATAGATGTATGTATAGTAAAATAAAAGCTTTTGCCACATCTTATTCGCATTAATTACATTTTAGATTTCAGATCATGTTCTACATGCGTGATTAAATGAATATTAAGTTACCTAGGAAATCGCCTTTTGCGCACCGATTTTGATGATTTTTTTAAATTGTAGGTAATCGACTATATTTCAAAGTCTAAATGTTAGATTTGTCCGCTAATGCCCTGTTTAATTGTTGTTAACAAATTTTTATTTTTTCCATAAGGGGCTAATTAATAATTAAATATTTTTTATTATAATTGAATAAAGTTGGCTACTTATAGGTTTTTAGGGTCGTAGATTACGAATCCGTGGTCCAAATTGGTCCAAAGTGCAAAATGGTGGCTATAAAATGGCCGCCGGTGTCAAAGCTTAATATTTGAAATTTCGTATGAAAAATCGTACCAGGGGGTTTTTAAAGTAGCAAATTGTGCTGTTAAGCTAAAAACTGACCCAGATGCAAAATGCTTGTCACAAAATGGCCACCGAAACTAAATATGAATAAAATTCAAAATGTTTAATCTCTACTACAAGTTTGTTTAAGATGGATTAATATAGTAGTTACAATTTTAAGATTGTTGCAATTATTATTTAGTTAAAAGTCAAATTGATGGAATGGAATTCCATAATTTAACCAGATTCCGTTTAAGTCTGAAACTTTAGTTATCGTCAGATTTAAATAAAGAATATTGTATTATTATTTACTTGTGTTTCTTGTGTAAAGCACTGTTAGTTTCTTCATCTACTTCTGGCAACGTAAAAAAAGAATGTGCTCTTTAATTTTTGAAAACTGATTAGTAAGCTTTTTTTTGGAAGACTAAATTCTTTATTACGTGCTCTTACTAGTTGCGACACTTTATCAGCGTTTTTCGGCAAAGGGAAAAATAATTTTTTCTCTTTGCCCCTAAAAAAAAACTTTTTGAATGCAAAACTGTTTCTTCTTATTATTATTTTGAAAAGCATTCTTCATCAGAGAAATTTTCATCTAAATCGTCTTTTTCATTAATGTTTCCTACGTTTGGATATTTCCAAAGATTTGAAGATTTCAGTTTTGTTTTCGACTATGCTTCAAAATTGGCTATAAGTGGATTCGAAGATGCCAAACATAAGTTGAGAATTTTCTCATTAGTTTCTTATCTGGAAGATTTGCATGGATGACCTGTTCTAAATTAACTAATCAGCTTTATTTATTTCTTCTAAATAGCTTGAAATCTTTTTTCTCGCTTCTTCGCTAACTGTTCATCTGTATCTTTTTGATGGATCAGCATTTTATGCCTCGAAGGTTAGTTAGAGTACCATAAACATTTTCTGCAGTTTCTTTGGTTGAATGGTCTTGAGCTTTTCAACATTTATTTCATATCAACATGCAACTGTTTGCATAATATCAAATCTATTAATAAATTATCTCTGTCTTAATTTCTGTAATTTCTGCAGAAGTCGCAAGCGCTTTGAAAAAGCACCTGGCAGTATTACTGTCGTTGGTACTATGTCTCTCAATAGCAGTAGAATTGACATTAAATAATGTCATGTTTTATGTTATTATTTATAATAATAATTACCCAATAAAACATGTTATTTAAATAATTAATTTATTAACGTGTTCGATTTACTAATGTCAAACTAGTACAATGTTTGTTTATCTATCTGTAACTAGATCCCTGTATTACATCTCTCTTTTACTAATAAAATAAATAAATTACACATCATTCATTTAACAAATAACATATATCAATCACAACACATCAACTAATTCTGCAGTTATAAATTCAGTCTGTTTGGTTTCTTAATTACTCTACCATATCTTGATATAAGTATATTGTTGTTGAAGAAATTGATCATTCGTTGCTTGTGCTTTTGGTTCTTGATTTGACACACTACTGTCAACTGCTTAACATCATCGCCATGATTTATTTATTGTAGCTCTGGGTGATTTCTTTTGATGAACCATGAATTTCTTCGATATTGTGTACCATCTGGTGTTTGTACAATAGGGTGGTCCAACAAAAAAGCAAAGTCGGAAATCCTATGCTCTCACCCCCTAGGATTATTGTATATCGAAAAAAGAAGTACCCCTATTTTTTATTTTGAAATCGAACGATGTTTAGGGGTGCCTCAAAGCCCTTAAAGTTTCCCATGTATTTTATATGTGAAAAAAAACACGTTTTCGTAGATTTGGCATAGAATCCTAGAAAATCAATATTTTTCAACCGGACTACTGTGTTTCTCTTCAGAAATGTTTAGAGAATGACATCCAATAATTTATTTGTTAAATTTTTTATATTAACTATTTTTTACAGACCCGCAAAAAACCCCATAAATGAAAGAAACAGAAAAATCGTTAAAAAATATTTATTACTATTTTTTAATATAAAATATTTTGATAAATAAATTATTGGATGTCATTTTCTGAACATTTCTGAAGAGAAACAGATTAGTCCCATTGAAAAATATTGATTTTCTAAAATTCTATACCAAACCTATGAAAGAGTTTTTTTTTCCCATATAAAATACATTGGAACCTTTAAGGGCTTTGAGGCACCCCTAAACATCGTCCGATTTCAAAATAAAAAATAGGGGTACTTTTTTTTTCGATATACAATAATCCTAGGGGGTGAGAACATAAGATTTCCGACTTTGCTTTTTTTGTTGGACCACCCAATTGTACAATCCACGAGCTTGGTTCTTCTGCCTTCTTTACAACTGTTGCAGGAGTCCATTCCTTGCGTCTCTTTCTAATTAATACTTTTTCATCATTTTAAAATTCTGGTAAATTTGCTTTTGCTCTATCTGCACATTTCTTCTCTTTTAGTTTAATATTTTTCAACTTTTCAGAAACATTTTTAACTGTTTCAGGTAATAATAACTTTGTATTAATGGGAATGAACGTTTTAGTTCTTCGACTTAGATCTTTGCATTGGAGAACCTAGGGTGTCTCTTGGTGTGTTTCTGTGATGTAAAAGGGCTAACTGGATATCTGAACCTTCTTCTATACATTTATCTAGTATCGATCTTGCTTCTTGTACATATCGCTCTGCTAAACCATTCGGTCTGGGAAACTGTGGACTGGAAACTCTATGTTCAAACCTCCATCTTCTAGCAAATTCTTTAAATTCTTCAGATACATATTGTTTTCCTCCATCTGTACGAAGAATATCAGGTATTCCAAATGTAGCAAACCAACATCTAAATGCTCGAGTTATTGACCTGCTGGTTAAGCTTGATAATTGCACGAAGTCAAAATAACCTGAATAGCTATCTGCCATTAGCAAGTATTCCTTGTCCTTCAAATGATAAATATCAGAAGCGAATATTTGCCATGGCCGTTCTGGATACTCTTGAAGTAAAATTTTTTCTTTAGGATTCTCTTTTTGTTCCTTCGTACCAATCTTGCAGTTTTGCACCAATTTAATAATGTCTACAGACATTCTTGGCCAAAATACGCAAAATCTCTGGCCAATCAGAGAGTACCAGTGATACCTTTGTGACTAAAGTGACAACATTTGAGAACAACTTCTTGTAGTCTCGGAGGTATCATTATTTTATCATTTTTGAATATGATATCTTCATAAGTTGCTAGGTGCCTGTAAGACCAGTATTTTCTTAGAGAAGCCGGAACTTCGCTTATTCTGTCGGGCCATCCTACAAGTATTTGCTGTTTTAATTCCACCAATTCTATATCTGTATTTGTCTCTTGTTTTAACTGCTGCAATCTCGTTTTACTCATTGGTATTATTACACATGTCTCAAATGAGTTTTCATCCTCGTCATCATGAACATTTTTTGCGCAGTCTCTGCTCAGTATATCAGCTATGTACAACATCGTTCCTTTTTTGTACACAATTGTGGGATATGGCAGTATTTTAAATAGGATTATCTGTAGTCTGGGAGGCGCTTCAGTCAATGGCTTCCTGAATATGGTTTCTAACGGCTTATGATCTGATTCTACTATCAGATTTTTGTTTCCCCATATATAAACAGGAAATTTCTTGCAAGCCAGTAATATGGCCAATGCTTCTTTTTCAATTTGACTATAATTGATCTGCGTTTTAGTTAAAGATTTGGAGTAATAAGCTATTGGGTGACCATTCTGAATTAATGTCCCACCATATGCAGTACTAGTAGCATCTACAGATAATAAAATAGGTAAATTTGGGTTAAAATTACCAAGTACTGGAGGGTTTTTTAATATTTCTTTTAATTTACAGAATGCTTCTTTTTGTTCATTCTCCCATCTCCATTCATCATCTTTTTCTAACGGGACTCTAAGTGGAGCTAATAATTCTGATAAGTTCTTAAAAGAACTTAGATAAATAAGTAATTAATCCAAGAAAGCGTTGAAGTTCCTTGACGTAACTATCTGAGAACGATAGTTCGGAAACATATGTCTAGCTAGTTTACCCGTAACGGAACCAGACTTAATGCGCAATCACAAATCACAGAGACATGAGGGCACTAGACCAGTCCAATTCTGAACGAGAGTCACAGATGCCTCGCCTGACATTTTTTCTATCGTTAGGTGAAGTTTGGGCACGCTACTTATTATGCAATAGTAGTCAAACACGATGCAAAGCTAAAAACTAATAGCAAAATTTACGCACCAAGCGCCAAAGCAAAAAAGCTGTAGAATTAAGAAACGCCAAAATTGTCAACCCTGTTTATGTGGTGTATGCATGCTATTCTTCTATTGGCGTTTTGCATTCGTAAGGTAAAAAGCAATTCCTGAGAAACCCGGTTTGAGTTAAATTCATGAGGCAGGTATGGGTTGGCTGCATGGCGTACGAATGAAATTCGAAACAACAACATTTGACCTGATTGGAAACAACCAACATCAGATTCGTAATCTTCATACCAAAAAGTTCTAGAAAAGCTATATGAAAATCTGAAAATTTCTTCTGTGCGTACCGTGTTATTTTTTATCATTTGTTTTATATTTTGCCAGTGTAAAATATGTATTACATCAGGATCCTTATGTTGTTCAAAAAAATTTAATGACACGCCTATGGCTTCAGCAGTTTGTCCATAAAGTACTTTCTTCATGTTTAAATCATCATCACCATCACTTAGAATTTCTTGATCTACTTGAGAGGTGTCGCGTAGAATTTCCCTTTCCTCCATTATTGCATCTCCTGTCAGTACTTGGTAACCTTGTTTTTTACGATCACAATGCATTTAAGCTTCAATGTCGGACTCTTCTATCTCTTTCATATCCTCGCTCTGATTTGCCAAACTACCAATACCTTTAGAACAAATCACGTCTTCAGTAACATCTTCGCCGTTAACTTCTTTTCCATTATTCATAATTGTAAAAACGTTTTCTCGATTGTCAGTTGTTTAACATTGATCCATGCAATAGCGAAAGCAAAAATTGCATCTTTGATATTAGAGAACTTTCAAAATAGCATCATATCAAATGTTTCCAAGAAATTAATCGAAACGATACGTCTGTAAAATCTCTTAGGTGTTTCTTATATATTCTTGGTCCGTTGGTTGAGTGATAGCAGTTACATTAGGTGAAAGAAATAGAACAAAGTTGTTCTCATCTGCAGATCTTAACACTGTCTCATTTGAATGCGAAGGCTGGCTGTTTTACACGAGAGTATTCCTTAAAAAAGCTGTCCGAACTGTATGATTAATGCTTACTAAATAGTAGTAGTTTAGAAATAACAATGGAATAATGTTAGTAACCTAGTAAAATACCGGGTGATTTTTTAAATTTCTGATCTAGTAAGTCGTGATGTTTACGCCGTATCGAAGGTCACCGAAACGTAGGGCGTAGCGTTGATCACACTGCTATTCCAAATGTCATTTATGTGACAAATTGACTACTTACTTTTACATTTATTAAACAAATTGATAAATATTTAAACAGTGATCATTTGCGAAACATGCTTTTACCAAAGTGTGCATTTTATTGCGAGTTTAAGTGCAATTTCGATGTGATTATTGACTTGAGAAGTTTAGGTTATGGTTACAACTCGCTTCAATTTTTATTCCTTGGATTTAAGAAATAGCAAGATTTATTCACAATTATAACAATTTACATTGTTAACACAATATTTATTCAAAATTTACAACAACTGTTGGAAATGTTGACCTTCAGCATCTATACACAAATTAACTCGGCGCTTCATATTCTCGAACACTCTAATAAGCACTTCTGGTGAAATCCTTGCACATTCTTGTCTGATTCTTTGTTTCAAGTCATCAATTGTGTGTACTGGTTCTTTGAAAATGGTGTTTTTTAAAGTCGGAAACAAGAAATAGTCCAGGGGCGTCAAATCTGGTGATCGAGGTGGATAAATATTCTCGGTGTGGTTGCTGATTAAACGGTCGTCATAATATTGTCTTAGGTAATTTAAAGTTGTATGGGCTGTGTGTGCTGTTGCTCCATCCTGCTGAAAGTAACCATCACGTAACTCTTCAGGGTCAAGTTGATTGATGAACTGTCCTAAAATATTTTGATACCGCTCAGCTGTGATAGACTCTTCGAAAAAGATGGGTCCAATTAACCGTCTTCGTGAAATGGCCACCCATATTCCAATTTTTTGAGGGTGTAAAGGCGATTCTCGAAAAAAATGGGGATTTTCTGCACTCCACATCCGCATATTTTGTGAGTTTACATACCCCGAAAGATGAAATCAAGCTTCGTCACTAAAGAAACTCAAGTCCAGAAGATCATTATCCATTGTCCGATTGAAAAAATTACAATAGGATATCCTTTTCTCATAATCTGGCGGCAGAAGTTCTTGATAAACCTGCATTTTGTAGGGACGCATGTGCAGGTCTTTTTTAACAATTTTTTGACATGTGCTGTAAGATAAGTCCACTTGTTGTGAAAGTCTTCTTAAGGACGTATGAGGGTCATCTTCCATTATTTGTCTTACATTTTCAACAGTTTCAGGAATTCGTTTTGTTGGTCTGCCACTTCCAGTTTTTCGCTGAACACTGCCAGTTTCTCGGAATAGATTCACCACATAAGACAGAGTCATGAGAAAATTTGCCTCTATCACCGCAAGATCTGGAAATTTTTCTTGAAACTCCCGAAGACATGCTCCGGCTTCATACACCCATTGACCATTAACTTGATGACCATTACGAAAGTAAGCTTCGATCATAAATGTTTTTTGTTCCTGTGTGAACACCATTTTGTTGTGATGAAAAACACTCCAAAATAACGTTGAAAACTAAGCGTTCAATCACAAACGAAAGGTTAGTCTTGAAAAAGACTGATTTTTGATAATAACCGAGATAATAACTGGCGAAACGGAATTCAAAACACGAGGAAACAGTGAAGCACAAAAGACGGCAAAAGCGAGAACAACACTGGAGTAGGTTATGTTTATGTCAACATTTTTGAAATCTGACAGTTGTGACAAATCGAACGATTCAAACTACGCCCTACGTTTTCCGCATCTTTTGTTTTAAAATTATGTCATGGCTTTCTAGATCAGAAATTTAAAAAATCACCCGGTAGTAAAAAAATCGTTTTCGTAGATAATAACATTTTCTACAACTTTTATTTGAAACTTTTTTCTGTATAGTGCATAAGTTTATATTTATAGCGCGCCAAACTTTTTTCAATATGGTTATTGCTAAATATATAGTTAACGGTTGATGATTTTGTAGAACACAAAATTTCCGATAAAATTTATTTGAAGTTTTTCTATAAAATTGATACTTTAAGACTTATAACGCTGTAAATGCCGAGTTTACGCACAATAGCCACGAAATTATACACTATATATAATCATGCGCCTCTCAATGCGTCCATTAACTCTCTTCGCTAAAAATGCTTCGCAAATTTGGCGAGTAACACCAAACTAAACCTCTCACTTCTACCTCCAACCCAAGATACGGCACGTTACCATTCTTTTAGAACCTACCACCAGGTTCAAACTTGGCTTGGATTTTACCATGATCCTGAAGAATGGGATTGGAAGCGGACTACAAATGGACTTCAACCAATTCGAACTACTATGGCTCCAGCACCCTCAAGTTTGCTGAAAATAATATCTTGCAAATGCACAACAAATTGCGGGGCTGCCTGTGTATGCCGAAAAGCTGGCTTAAAATGTTCCATTATTTGTTCGAATTGTGGTGGATGCACATGTGCCAGATACATTGGAAACCATCGAAGACGAAGTCGATGAAAATGAAATTTTCGATTCACCTCCTACGGATATATCGGTGGCAGAAAACAAGGATGTGGAAGACGATGAGTGACTTCCTTCATCATCCAAACAGATGAGACTTATGACGTAAAATAACTTGCCACTTTTTGTATAAATAAATGTTTTAATCCGTTTTTTATTTCAAAAAATTAATTTGCATTCTTTGAACTCTGTTATCCTTTTCTCCACCCTTCCCTTCTCATGATTATTATTATCATCATGATTATTATTATTTTTTATGATGTACGTGATGTACGTGACAAACTATTATATCTTGCTACATTGACAGTTTTTTATGATAATACGTTCTACCCATGCAATTTAAGAAAGATGTATAAATTATGAGTACTTCTTGGCACTATTTATAAGATTAATACATTACATTCACTACACACTACACAGTACTGTCATTTTTCTGAACACTTTTCGCCGTTTTATGTGTTATGAAATGTTTACCGTGTACTATGACCAACATTACCACAGATAATTCACGCGGTGCAATAGTTTACCAAGCTATAGCTCTTAAAGTATCAATTTTATAGAAAAAAAACTTCAAATAAATTCTATAAGAAATTTTGTGTTCTACAAATTTGGTTATTACCATTTTTAATGTATTATCAACCGTTAACTATATATTTAGCAATAACCATGTTGGAGAAAGTTTGGCGCGCTTTAAATATAAAGCTATGCACTATACAGAAAAAAGTTTGTAATAAAAGTTGTAGAAAATGTTATTGTCTACGAAAACATTTCATTGCATTATGAACCTACTTTTTTGCTCTTGCTCTTGGACTAATAATTTAAAAGTCATATCATAATTCTTTATGAAGTATTAAATAGCAACTTAGAGGTACACTGCCGCCCATTTGAAAGTACACGATAGACCCGATTTACCTCGGTTATGTTTTCTATAACTTACTCTAAGCTGATAAATTATTTTAAACAAGTATTTGAAAATAATAATAATAAACCTTTCATTCCGCTGCAGCTGTTATAAACACAGCCCATGGAATCCTGACTTACACGATGTCATTTTGGAATATTACATATAAAGAGTCGTGCACTTTCAAATGGGCGGCACTGTACATGGTTAGTGAATAACATAACACGAACTGGGCACCTATCTGTCAGTCTTCCCTTAGTTCCTCTGTCAGTTTGTGGATTTGTTTAGGTCGTTCTTTTTGGGGAAACGGATTTACAAGATGAAACCTTTACTGATTGAAAGCTCATATCATAATAAATTAATCTAAATCCGAAAGTCATCAAAACTTGGAACGGACAAAAAGGCAATACTATCAAAAATTTAGACTATTCCACCGTCTCATGTAACGGGATTTTGCTTCAAAAGCTGACAAAATGTCGAAAGAATTAAACGGCTAAACTAGCGGTCTCTAATAGGTATCTCAGACATGTATTCACATGTTTTCAGCTCAGTAAGGTTTGCAAAACACCCAGTTCATTCATTTTTTCTTAAAATGTTTGCCAGTGAATCACAGTTACTTGTTTATTGTTTGATACACAGATTCACGTTTTTTTCCCACATGGTTTACAGTTTTAAAAACAAAGAAAATATGAAGCAATGTGCTTTTTCAAAGCGCTTGCGACTTCTGCAGAAATTACAGAAATTAAGTCAGAGATAATTTATTAATAGATTTGATATTATGCAAACAGTTGTATGTGGATATGAAATAAATGTTGAAAAGTTCAAGACCATTCAACCATAAAAGCTGCAGAAAATGTTTTAGTAAAATGTACCTACGGTACTCTAACTAACCTTCGAGGCATGCTGGTCCATCAAAAAGATACAGATGAACGGCTAGCGAAGAAGCGAGAAAAAAGATTTCAAGCTATTTAGAAGAAATAAATAAAGTTGATTAGTTAATTTAGAAGAGGTCATCCATGCAAATCTTCCAGAGAAGAAACTAATGAGAAAATTCTCAACTTATTTTTGGCATCTTCGAATCCACTTATAGCCAATTTTTAAGCATAGTCGAAAACAAAACTCAAATCTTTTAAAGTTTTGGAAATGTCCAAACGTAGGAAACATTAATGAAAAAGAAGTTTAGATGAAAACTTCTCTGATGAAGAATGCTTTTCAAAATAACAAGAAGAAGAAACAGAACGCAATGACTCTGAAGATGATATTATACAATATGGGATTTGTCAAATAAAATAAAATTAAATCAATTTCTTTTAGTTGTATTTTCATGCAATTTCTAATAAAAAAGTTCCATTTTATTTATTTTCTATATATCTTATCTTGTCTTCAGTAACCCTAACTATTTCTAAAAATTATAAAAACACCTATAAAATTTTGCATTCAAAAGTTTTGAAAAATTTATTTTCCCCTTTGCCGAAAAACGCTGTTGAAGTGTCGCAACCAGTAAGAGCATGTAAAAAAGAATTTATTCTTCCCAAAAAAAAGCTTACTAATCAGTTTTCAAAATGTAAAGAGCACATTCTTTTTCTACGTTGCCAGAAGTAGCTGAAAAAACTAACAATGCTTTACATGAAACACAAGTAAATAATAATTAACACAATATCCTTTATTTAAATCTGACGATAAATAAAGTTTCAGACTTAAACGGAATCTGGTTAAATTATGGAGTATTAATTTATTTTAACACTATTCATACGGAATAACTCCATTCTATCAATTTGAATTTTAAATAAATAATAATTGCAACAATCTTAAAATTGTGTTAACTACTATATTAATCCATCTTAAACAAACATACAGTAGAGATTAAACATTTTGAATTTTAATCATATTTAGTTTCGGTGGCCATTTTGTGACAAGCATTTTACATCTGGGTCATTTTTTAGCTTAACAGCACAATTTGCTACTTTAAAAACCCCTTGGTACGATTTTTCATTCAAAATTTCATATATTAAAGTTTTGACACCGGCGGCCATTTTGAATTTTAGACCAATTTGGACCCCGGATTCGTAATCTACGACCCTAAAAACTTATAAGTACCCAACTTTATTCAATTATAATAAAAATTTGATGAAATGATTTAATTATTAATTAACCCCCTATGGAAAAAATAATAATTTGTTAATAACAATTAAACAGGGCATTAGCGGACAAATCGAACATTTTGACTTTGAAATATATTCGATTACCTACTATTTTAAAAAAATCATCAAAATCGGTGCCCAAAAGTCGAATTCCGAGGTATTTTTTTTCTAGGAAACCGTCTAATATTGATTTATCTTTTTTTAGAAATAATATTTTTATTTATATTAATTTAATTGAAAACTGTAATTTTGTTCTTGCCATTTTCTTTCAAACTAAAATATTTAATTGGTAAAGTCTGTACTGTCGAAGGTTTGAAAATTACTGTTTAATTGTTATTAACAAATTATTACTTTTTCCATAAGGGGCTAATTAATAATTAAATAATTTCATCAAATTTTTATTAAAATTTTGAATCTACGACCCTAAAAACCTATAAGTACCCAACTTTATGCAATTATAATACAAATTTGATGAAATTATTTAAATGTTAGTCCCTTATGAAAAAAGTAATAATTTGTTATTAACAATTAAACAGGGCATTACAGGACAAATCTAATATTTAGACTTTGAAATATAGTCGATTACCTACAATTTAAAAAAAAATCATCAAAATCGGCGGCCAAAAGGCGAATTCCGAGGTAACTTAATATTCAGTTAATTATGCATGTAGAACATGATCTGAAATCTAAAATTCCATCTTCTTTTCATAAAGTTCGTTGTATATAATTGTCTGTGTTACTATGCCGCGAGAAAGCTAAAATAAAATCGATAATAGCCAGACGACCAGCCAGTACGACCTTGACTCAGGCTGTTGGCGAGAACAAAAGTTCCGCTAGGATACTCCCAACTCGGCATTACCATCACATAAGAACGAAAGCATTCGGGAAGTCTCGGTGACTAACCGTGGTTTGTCCGACATTCACAGCCGGCGAGACAAATTACACGATCAATAATCTTACGTTTTGCTGGTAACAGTAGCGGCAACCCTGCGTGGCTTGGTATAATGCGTGAAATATCTATTTTTATACAAACAGGACTGCTACAGTACCAATAATATATGCGGTCTCGTAAAAGCTGTACAGTATATATTCATTTGTATGTAAAAATAACTTACCCCTCGCAGGTTGCGCTTAATAATATGAAATTATCGGTTCGATTGAGGTAGAATATACAGCTGAAACTCTACAGGAAAGCCCGGGCTTCTGAGTGCCTGCGTAACATAGCGGGCTTGGTATGGATAGTTGGGCGTGTATATATATATATATATATATATATATATATATATATATATATATATATATATAATCAAAGACCTTATCTACCCTTAGGTGTAAAGGTATATCAATAACTACATTACATTACACTATTTAATTCGTTTTGTACACAAATCTTTTCCATTGTCTCCTGTCTTTCGCAAGTTTTGTGGCATCTTTCCATTCAATGTTTCTGCTCTTCAAAGTGTCTGCAATTACCGCATTCCAAGTTTTCTTTGGTCTACCTCTACCTTTCTTCCCATGCTCCTTTGCCTCCCATATGCATCTCACTTGTTTTGCTTCGCTTGTTCTAATTAGATATTATTAATTATCGATTAATTAATATTAATCAAATAATAAGTGAATGTACTGTAATTAGTAATTGTAAGAAATCATCAAAAAGTAATTAATAATAAAAAACAATCAAAAAAAGAGATAAATGACATTCATTAAAGAAGTAAAAGACATGAACAGACAGTATGGCTGACTGGAAGACGCGCTGGACTTACAATCGTAAGTCCCAGTTTCATAAATAAACTATTTTTTATAATTATAATGTTCATAAAAAGAAATAGCTTACAATTAAATACTAATATGGTATAAATAATCATTTAGTTTTATTTTTATAGTTTAAACGAGTATAAAATTAAGGAATAATTTTGTGTAATTATTTATGTAATGTTTATTTATAAAATATATTAAATATTTTATTAAAAAAGAATTAACCGGACCGGGAATAAACCCGGGGTTTTGTAGTTGTAAATCCAGGCAGCCATGCTATCTATAGTTAGCAAAACTAAAATTTTATTTGATTTAACCCATTAACGCCCAGGGTCCTATTTATAGGACAGTTTACGTTAGGCCTTCTGAGAACTCAATAAAGAAAAAGCAATGAAAAATTCCCACTTAAATGTTATCAGTCATTACTGTTGCATCTCTTTTCAAAATGTTTGTTTCCTAGCTTTCACTTTAGTGACCTTTGTGGCGTAGCAAAGATTGTTGCTTTTGTGCATCCCTGTAGCATTTACTTAGTTTTTGTCCTAAATAGAAAAAAATAGTAGCAAGTGCTTTTTTTGTATTCACTTATTTGTTGAATATATAATAATGTATTATATGAAATAAAGTTAATTTGTTCTTGCAATTTTTAGTAATGTTTATGACATCTCAAACTTAGTGTCCTATAAATAGGATGCTGGGCGTTAAGCTTATCAATACGAAAATTTCAAGCAAGTTCATTTTGCTTATAGACTCATCAATTGTGAATTGAAAAACATTCCGAAAGTTAGAGAATGTTGTGGAATATTTGTTTTGGAATGAAATAGAGACTGATATACCAGCACCTCATACGGATATGGATGAATTGACAGCTGAAGATGGTACTGTGAAGACGATACTGGCATTGCAGAAGCTGTAAACATCCCTGAAAATGTTAAGATTTCTGCACCTGATCATGACTGCATTGACTCCGATGCAGAAAAACAGCCTGATCCTTCCGCTAAGTTTCTATCAGCAAAAAGAAAAAAGACAGAAAAATTTTTCTTGATAAACTGCTAGAAAGTACTAGAACTACATATAATTTTCCTGATTCAAACGATACTAATGTTGGAAATATTGAAAATATAAAACAAACTGTAAAAGGAAAAACTCCTGTTGAATATTACATCTTTTCATATTTTGTTTTATATTTTCAACCTAAGTATCTTCTGAGTCAGGAAAACCATATATCGCTAGTTCTTTCTTCCAGATTTTCAGGGAAGATTTTCTCATCTATCTTCTTTTCACTGGTGGAAACTAAACTAAAGTTTTTCTGCATCGGAGTCGCTACTGCCACGATCAGGTACAAAAGTTTTAACGCTCCTAGGGATGTCTACAACTTCTGCAATGCCAGTATCGTCTTCATAGGTATCTTCCTCATCTGTCAATTCATCCACATCCGGAGGAATTGCTGATACATCAGCCTGTATTTCATTCGAGAACAAATATTCCACAGCATCCTCCAAGTTTCCGAACATTGTTTTACTTATAATCAATGAATCTATAAATAAAATGACCTTGCTCAAAAATTTCATATGTATAATATTGTATAAGCTTAACGCCCAGCGTCCTATTTATAGGACAGCCTTTATTTCGAAAAATTAATAAAAAATTGTTATTTTGTGATTATAAATGGTTTGAAAAACTAAATGTTAGCAACATTTCAAATTTTTACGAAAAAAAATTTAAAAAAATTAATTTGGGCGTTAATGGGTTAACTAAATATATTTAGGGCTGATGATCTATTCACCTCCTTGTAACTTTATCTGCTAGTTAATTGCCATGGATACCATTGTGGGAACAATTGTAACCATAGCAACTAACTTCCAGATAGATTTAAAAGGAGGTTAATAGATCGGCCCTAGTTGAATTAAATAAATTTTAACTAGGTCAACTAAACTTTTTTTCAGTGTAGTATCGGCATTTAAATTATTTTGATAATATTCTATAAATAATTCGGAAAAGCTTAGGTTTCTATAAACTATTCCTTGAATTTATTACTAATAGAGGTAAGCTCGTGTGTAAGTGGAGAGAACCGCTTCGCAAATAATAGAGCCCTTAACGACATTGACGTTTCGTTTTCATTTAAATAACATTGGAAAAATCTTTATTATTGTAAATGCATATAATAAATAACATTTTTGGAAATTCTTGAATGTCCTTACTTCCTACTTTCAAAAGTTGGCAACCCTAGCCATATGGACTATGATATTGACGCACCCGTAATTAGATCAAAAATAAATAAGTTTGCTTCTGTAGTCTATATTATCTATTCTGTTATCAAACTCGTAACCACATATATTATAACATTTCTCAACTGGAATAAAATATTCATGTGCCGTAAACTACAATTTTCATCTAATAAATGAGCAATACTATAACCACACAAACTAAAATCTCACTTACCTTCTCTGCTTGAACAACAGTTCGTGGAAAACCATCTAATAAAAACCCATTCTTGCATTGTGGTGTATCAAGATTACTATCGATCATATTTACGACTAATTCATCACTCACTAACTTTCCCTCGTCCATTACTTTCTTAAGTTTACTTCCGAGAACAGAGCCAGATTGGATTTCTGCTCTCAGCATATCTCCAGTCGAAAGGTGACATACGCAGAACTTCTTTTTTAATATTGGAGCCTTCAAATATACAAAGTGTAAATGAGATTGCATAAATTACATAATAACAATCTTACTTGTGTGCCTTTCCCTGAACCAGGGGGCCCTAATAAAACTGCATTGATGCCCGTAACCTCATTTTCTTCAGGTGCTTCTTTAGGAAGGGCTACTGAAGGCGGCATTTTGATGGAAGATTATGAATAGGACCTTAGTAATCTCAGTTTGGTATGAAAGTAATGAATAAACAGAATAATCACGTTGTCGGGTTTTTTACACGTTTACAGCATGGTCCAATCGACCTTCGCCCACATAAAGTGCCATACAACGCCCCTCCACAAAAATATAGCCGACAGCCAGTCACCGTTAACCTGTCACTAGGAACTTCTCCTAACCTCAACGTGTCTAACCACAGAATTAGAAAAATAGGTAGATCGTTTTTCAGCAGAAAAATAGTCTGTGTCTATCCTACCAGTGTTGCCAATTGCAAAGAATTCTCTTTTTTTTTTAGAGAGAGTTTTTATAAAATTTTATGTATGAATTTTTTTAAAGTAATTTTTTAAGAAAATTTCATCAAAACATCTTCACCAATTTTCATTAATTATTTGATAGCACGCCCCCACTAAATCCGGGTAAACCAATGATACTAGAATTTTTTTAGTTAGTTTCTTTATTTCCATCATATGATGTTCTTTAGATACATTTAGTTGCTTAACATGCTAAAAATACTAATTACTACTTACCGCTATATTTTAATCTGTAAGTTCTGGTATAAATCTCTAATAAAATTACAACATTTTCGCTTAAATTCGCTATTATTTTTTTGAATTTTTAACATCCTGTGGTAGTTCATTATATAATTTTAACCCCTTATACAATATATTATTTTGTGAAGATAATTTTGTATGAAAAAGTAATCTAAATTCATTAATATTTAGTGTGTTATATTTATGGTATTCCCTGTTATACGTCATGAATTTTGACATGTAATGTGGTAACTGCCCGTTCATTATTCTAAAATTAAAAACAGTTTTATAATAAATTCTTTGTTTTCTGATGAAAAAATTTAGCATATCCAGCATAAGGGATATTCTAGTTCTTCTGTTACAACTCAGAATAATCCTCACAGCTGTGTTTTGTAATTTTTGAAGTCTTTGCATATCAGTTTCCTTGATTAGGAATAGAATCGAAGCACAATATTCAAAATGTGGAGCAATAATACTCTTATATTCTAATATTCTCGACCATATGTTTAATTTATTGCTTAATCTACCTAACAAACCTATCTTTTTAGCTGTCTTCTTTACAACATAATCTATATGTTTGCTAAATTTTAGTCTATTATCTATCATAATTCCTAAATATTTAATATCATGAACAATTTCTATATTTTCTCCATCAATGTTTACCCCATTCGTTAAATTAGAGCATACATTGTTTGATATCATAACTTTAGTTTTTGAAGTATTAAGTTTTAGTTTATTGAGTTTTAACCAACTTGTTATATTTGTCATGTCTGAATTTACCTTTGGTATTGCTAGTTTAACATCTATGTCCGATGCTGTTATTAAGATATCATCTGAAAAAAGATTTATATCACAGGCATTAAGTTGCGTGTCTATATCATTAATATAAAGTATAAATAATAATGGACCTAAGGTTGACCCTTGCGGTACCCCCAGATTGCATTGTCTTTTGGATGAATTGACTTCATTAAACCTGGTAATTTGATGTCTATTAGGTAAATAACTTCGAAACCATCTATTGGCTGAACCTTTAATCCCGTATCTTTCCATTTTTCTAAGATATCCGTATCAATTGTTTCAAATGCTCTTTTTAAATCCAAAAAGACCACAACTATCTTCTTATTTTTATACATTTGTTCCTTCCATTTTGCCGCCACGCCACTGCTAGATTGTACAGAATAATTCGGAAAAAAAGATCGTGCACTGTAAAAAATGAGGTGAAATTTACCTGGGAAAGCGTTAACCAGTGGCGTATCTATCATGTGTCAGTTCGGGGCAAAACCCCGAGACCCGGCAACTTTGGGGGGGCCATTGTGATACCTGAAAAGGCTAGAAAAAGAGACTTTTACAACAAAAAACGAGTATAAATAATACCGAAGTATTTGTTGATATATTTATTATTTATCATTCCTGTATAAGAGTAGTTGTTTTAATGATTTATTTTTAATCTTGTTTGTAAGTTTATTTTTGTGTTACTAAGTTGTTTCTTAGTCTTACGATGAATTTCACAAAATCCCAGCAAACACAGCAACATTAATGCAGATGAAATATCGGATCATGAAGCTACTTTTTGTGATTTAAAAATTTTGTTATATAAACATAAATCCAAAATTATTCAAACTAGATGTTTTCGTAACTTTAATCACGACTCATTTTTAACTGATTTACAATCTTTACCGTGGCATATTTTCCTTCGAGAATCCGATGTTGATAACAAAGTCTCCATTCTCATGTCCTTTATTTTATCGGTTTTTGACTTGCATGCCCCTGCAAGGCATGTGAAGGTGACAAAACCGAGAGCACCTTGGCTGACCGATAACCTAAAGGTAATTATGAAGGAGCGTGACAGCGCCTTGAGAAAATATAAACGTACTAAATCCGCCTCTGACTGGATCAGGTATAAGGAATTGAGAAATTTCACTGTAGCTTCTTTACGTCGTGAAAAAAGAGCATATCTTACTACTATTACGCAGAACAAAGATACTCAGAAATTATGGACTGCTTTGACTGATCTTAATATAAGATTCAATAATAGCCGTGACACTCCTAATACTTTATCTGATCCAAATTCAATTGGGAATTATTTTAGTTCATTTGTTCAGTCTACATCAAACAATTGCAATACTAAAATTCAATATTATTTAAATAATCAAAATGTAACATCGCAAACCTTCAAGTTTTCTTTAACTACAGTAGAAGAAGTTCATAAAATACTATCCAGTCTGAAATCGAATGCACTTGGTGCTGATAATATTTCTCTAGTGATGTTAAAGTATTGTAGTCCGCTTATAGATAAATTTATAACGCATATAATTAACTGTTGCTTAGAATCAAATTATTTCCCTTTAGCTTGGAAAGATGCTATAGGCCTTCCCTTGCCTAAAACTACAAATCCTATATCATTCTCTGATTTACGTATAATTAGTATACTACCCTGTATTTCCAAAATATTTGAAAAAATTTTATACAAACAGATCTATTATTTTTTCAATGAGCACTCGTTATTACCTGATTCTCAGACCGGTTTCAGGGGTGGATATGGTACTGTTGATGCTCTAGCTACTGTCATGAACGATATCGTCAATGCAATTGATAAAAAACAGGTTACTGTTTTAATACTACTCGATTTCTCAAAAGCATTTGATACTATTAATCATGATCTCGCTTGTGCCAAATTACGTTGGTATGGTTTCGAAGTTAGTGCTGTTGATTTACTAAAATCTTATTTATCAGAAAGAACTTTAATAATTAAAAGTAATAATCAATATTCTAATTCTTTTTCTATCACTTCTGGTGTGCCGCAAGGCTCAATTTTAGGACCCCTACTGTTTATTATTTATACTGCGGACATTTTAAAATCCTTAGAATTTTGTAAAATTCAAGCATACGCTGACGACACACAAGTTCTTAAATCTTTTTACTTCTCTAATAGAGCACGGGCCTACGAAGAAATCAATAGTGATCTTAATACAATTCATCAACTGTCTTTGGAGCATAACTTAAAACTAAATAGCAGCAAATCGTATTTACTATTTTTTGGGAATAAAAATCAAATTACAACTGTCAAGAGTGATCATAATATATGCATAAACAACCAACTATTACCAATTACTGATTCTGCAATAAACTTAGGTTTAATTTTTGATAGTAACTTACGGTTTAAACAACATGTTTGCAAATTACTTCAAAAAGCTTATTCATCTCTGAAGCTACTGTATGCCAACAGAAATATTTTAACTTTTAGTCAAAGGAAAATGGTATGCGAAACTTTAGTTTTGAGTCACTTTAATTACTACAATCTTGTTTATGGTCCCTGTCTTTATGCTACTGATAAATATCGGATTCAGAAAATACAGAACTGGTGTTGCCGTTTTATTTTTAAGTTGCGCCGTTATGATCATATTTCACATAAAATTAAGGAATTAGGATGGTTGAATATGAAAAATCGTTGGAAGTGCCAGTTGGGATCGTTCACACATGCTCTACTTACATCGAAGTCTTCTACGCCTCTTAGCTCTGAGCTGGTACCTCGTTCGTATGTGCACTCAGTGGGTACTCGCTATAACTATACGCTTAGCATTCCACATCATACATCTACCTTGTTTCATCGAGGTTTTGTCTACAACGCAGTAGAACTTTATAATACACTGCCAGCAGATATAAAGAACTATACTTTAAAAAAATTCAAACGCTATTTAGGAAACTATTTTTTGCATTTACAATAAATCCTTGTGTCTAATTTCATCTCCGTTTTACCTACTAGAATTGAATACACATTATGCAACTTTAATGTTGGAAAAATATTTTAAATTATCAGTTTTCTGTAGGGTCTATTGGTTAAATAGAGTAGCCTTTGGCTAGATTTCGCCAGTAGTCCCTACACTTACTTCACACTACAGTAATTAATTTACCATTCCTACTTTAATTATTTGAATATAATTTTTGTAATATTTAATTTTTTTTGGAAATTTTGTAAATTTATTTTTGTTACTGTCCAATAAAGGCAATTTATTATTATTATTATTATTATTTACGTAACTGAGAGTAACAATGCCTACATTATTATGTAGCAGCTAAGTAAAATGAAAGTCATCTGGAGAGCGTTATGTCCGCCTCATTATGCATCTGTTATTTACGTAAATTCTATACCACTGTTAATACATATGAGATATGTAAAATACAATCTGTATTACAAACATACACAAAGCGCCGTATATTTTACGTTTGTTTAATTATGAGCATGTTCTATCATATATAAAATCGATACATTGCAGTTCCACGCAAATTCTTAGGCGGCGATCCACTTCCCACCTGTAATTCTGAACTTACCTGTAATCCCTTTCGAACAGGGTCGTTAAGTTAAAGCAACAATTTTTAAATTTTCCCCTTTGTATAGGATAACTTATTTCTTTAAAATAGTAATAGATTCCTTCCAGTAATAGTAAAATTATAAGAAAAAAAAACCCAGAACATTTTTATTTATTTTGTTTATTAAAAAGGAAAAGATATAGTTATTAATTAATAACTTATATAGAAAAAAAAATCAGTATTATATTATTACATAGCATGCAATATAACAAAATAGGAAAAAATCAAAAGCTATGTATAAACAACATTAATCAAAATGTTAAAAGATCAAGATTCTTCGTGGTTTTTTAACAAATGCCGTTCGGCTTCGGTATTTAATTTCTCGATTCCTAGTAAATGATATGACGCGTACATTGCTGAAATAATTTGCTGAATCTACCTTTTTACGGTATTAGTTTACAGTGGCCTAATATATTTTGCCTTGAAACGTTTTAATAAACAATAAATACGTTTAATCAGTTATCGCCACTTTAAAAATACGTTTCACTTCATAATAAAATATGAATTCACTGGAAATTAAATTTGTCGCGGCTGTTTATTACACTTCCGAAATGTTTCCGTCACAGAAATAAAACTGGTTATTGTATTTTAATATTATATATTTAACATACACATAAAACAAACAATGGGCGACCACGATTTAACACACGTCTGCACGATCAGGTGGTACCGGCGCTACTAATGTTTTCTCCCGCACTTTGCAAACAAATTAGTGGTTAATTAGTTCTATATGTAACTAGTAAAAAGTGTGACGTAAAATACAAATCACATTATTAATGTCGCATATATGTAAATCTGAAAACACCAGACTCTACATTAAACATTTAATATCGAAAATATATAGCAAATGTTATATCACCAAATTTACATGTGGGGTATGTAAATGTGTTTATATAACTGATTTTACTTGATTCTTATATAGCAAACAAGTAAATGTCACAGTTTTGTTTACTGGGATGTAGTGAATAGAAAGCCATATACTATATGGTTTTATTTGTAAAATCGTAAGCTAGCATACTTTAGTTACTAACCAAGACCTCTTGGTTACCAGACACCGTGAAACTAATCCTCATTAATTTAAGCTAGTTAGTTAGTTAAACAATTAAACAAATGTTAAACAGCTATCTATTCGTTGGCTCTATCACAATCAACACAATAACAACATAATATTTTCCTTCTTCCCCTTACGTAAATCGTTTACTATTTTGATGAGACAACTGCAACCGAAAGTGAAATATGCAAGGTGCTCGTTGCTAGGTACGAAAGTAGCACTTACGTGACCAGAACAAAAAAGTGACTTATATCTAATTTTTGTGCGGAGAAATCCGTTGTTTGAAAATGTTGACGGGTGGCTAGGTGGCTTCCAAGGTTCTCACAACCTGCCACCTCATAATTTTCAGCCACGATTTTACTTACAATTAATTTTTTTCATTATTATCCATTAAATATTGGGGGGGGGGGAGAATGATCTTGTTTATTGTTTCCAGCCTTATTTTGTGGAACTCCATAATCATGAAATAAATAAAGATTATTAGAAGTTTCACAGTTTTATTAGAATACAACCTGACAATATTGTTTCGACAGCTATGCTGTCATTATCAAAGGTAATATAATTATAAACAAACACGTCGCTAAGGTAGATACAAAATAGGTAACTAGATAAAATAATAATAATAATCATAATTAAATATCTAATACTTCCAGTAACGGAGAATTACTGAGCTCAAGTTGTTCATTCATTAAAGGTACCCTGAGTTTGTGTTTGTATATCTCAAAGGCTTCTAAAATGTCTAATTTGCGTTTGTTATTACAAAAATGTAGGAATTTAATATTATTTTGAGGAATCATTGTGTGATTTTGTTCTAAAAGGTGTTTGCGTAATTCGATTTTTCAGGATGTTTATTTTTGTAATGACGTACGTGTTCTTTATATCTTATGTCAAAATTTCGAAGTGTTTGTCCAATATATACCGAACTACAAAAAGAACAATTTAAACGGTAAATGCCCGATCTCATGATATCATGTGTTCTGTCTTTAGCATTAAATAAAAATGAAAAAGTGTTAGTGTTGGTTTTAAATGTTATTTTATAATTGTTGGTTTTTCTTAGTATTGTAACGAGTGCAACGCACCGTCTGGTCCGGCCGTCAATGGGTCGTGGAACATTCCGGAGCGGCAGCGCAATGCACTCAACCTTCTAGTGTATTCTAGAAATACATGGTATGTTCGGGCGACGTCTGGAACGTTTATAGGATGATATAAAGTCGACGTCGCGGAGAAAAGGAGCAGTCAACAGCAAGTCATTAACTGTGTATTACAAAATAAATAGTGAATATAAATGTTGTATTAGAAATTCATAGTCTGTAAATAATAGTTTTTAATGGTTTATATTCATAGCGTTAATTTATAGTGTATTAATTAGTGTATAGAAATAAATATTTGTTTGTGAATAGACGATTTAAACAGCACTTGTATTATTATTTTTAGAAAGAACGTTACAGTGATGTCAGGTGTGGTGTTTTAAAATAAATAAAATCGCGTAATAATTAATTAAAGTGCTGTGAGAATAAAATTTTTGGTGTTAAAACATAATTTCAACAAACAATTAAAATGGTGATGAAACTATTAAAGGATCTCTTAGTAATAGATTTGAAGCGGGAGTTGGACGAGAGGGACTTGGATAGTAATGGAAAGAAAGAAGTTTTGATAAATCGGCTAAGAGAATGGCTTTTAGAACAGAAGGAAGATCCTGAAAATTACCGCTTCGAAATACCTGGACCCGCAATTGATACTAGTTTGTTGTTAAGTAAAATGGAAGAAAGTTCTAGAAAAGCCGAAGAAAATTCTAGAAAGTCCGAAGAGAATTCTAGAATTTTAAAAGAAGAATTACTGCAAAAGTCCGAAGAGAATTTTAGAAAGTCTGAAGAGAATTCTAGAATGTTAAAAGAGGAATTACTGGAAAAGTCAGAAGAGAATTCCAGAATGTTAAAAGAAGAATTACTGCAAAAGTCCGAAGAGAATTCTAGAAAGTCCGAAGAAAATGTTAGAATGCTTAAACAAGAATTACTTGAAAATACTAAAGCACTGGAAGAAAATGTTAAAATGCTGAAAGGAGAATTGTTGGAAAATGTCAAAGCGTTGGAAGATAAAGTTTTCGAAGAATTTTTGGAGAATGCCAGTGCGTTAGGACTATTGGAAGGTAGATTGGCGGAACAAGATAGGGTAATAAAGATGGTAGAAGAGAAAATAGCCCAAATGCAATTACCACCAACAACTAAGAAAGACGATATGATCGAAATGCTGGAAGATAGAATGAGGCAACTACGGTTTCCCTCAACTTCTGAGTGGCCGTTTAATGAAGTAAAGAAACAATTTAAAGAAGAAAAGGTTCCTGCCGTAGGGATAAAAGTAAAACCACCCACGTTCGATGGAAAGATACCTTGGTCCACCTACTACAAACAATTTGAGGCGGCCGCTGGGGCCAACGGATGGACAGGCAAGGAAAAGGCCGTTTCTTTAACTGTGGCTTTGCGTGGAGACGCGTTGAACGTCCTGCAAACAATCCCAGTAGGACAGGAAAATGATTATCAATTGTTAGTGTCTAGATTGGAGATGAGATATGGAGACGCGCATCTTCAACAAGTGTATCACGCGCAAGTGAAGAATCGTATCCAGAAGAATGGAGAAAGCCTGCAGGAGTTTGAAGCCGATGTTGCGCGGCTTGTCCGATTGGCGTACCCTACGGCACCCGATTCATTTTTGGGACAGCTCGCTGTGCAGACCTTCATTGATGGGTTAAGAGACGGGGAAACACAACAATCATTGAGGCTAGCACGACCAAGAACAACTGATGATGCGCTTGCTCACGCCTTAGAATTTGAAGCTGCAAAGCAAGCGTCCCGAGGTCACGGGCGTCTTCGGGCCGTTGTGGAGGAAGAAGAAGGTTCTAAAGATCACCTAGAGGAGTTAGTACTGAGAGTTCTTCGGAAGGAAGAAAGCCGTAAGAAGAATCATCAAGAAGTTTGAGGGCCTCGTTGTTGGAACTGCGGCGAACAAGGACATGTAGAACGCCGTTGTCCCAAAATAAGAAAAGTACAACCGTCGGAAAAGTTAAAAAGGGTTGGCAAGAGGGGGCAAACGTTGACTGCGAGTGAAGATGCCCCGGAGATCACGATCCATGCCGTAACATCAAAGAATAGTAATGGCAGTTTGTTTGTAGATGGAAAGATTGCTAACCGAACTGTTCCACTACTTATTGATCCGGGGGCGACAAAATCCATCGTATGCCCTGATGTTCTACAATCAAGTATTAAATTGTTACCGACAACTACTCAACTCCGTACAGCAACAGGTGAAGTGATACCAACACGCGGAGTGGTGAAGATGAAGATTGGCATTGGAAGTGAAGAATGTGATCATGAGGTGCTGGTAGCCGATATCACTGATGACTTCATCTTGGGAATGGACCTCCTGAGAAAATTTGGTTTTACGTTGGATTTGAAAGAGGGTGTTTTGAAGGTCGGTAACGAAGAACTTCCTTTGCACCCACGAGAAGATCCGGTTGTAAGGGTTTTGTTGACTGAAGATGTGATATTGCCGGGTCAAAGCGAGATGGTTGTCGAGGCGGGTTTGGATGGAGATCTTCGGGTAGGATGTGTGCGAATGATGGAGCCTGTTTGTGATAAGAAGATCCATAGTGGCATACTGGTGGGAAAAGCGCTGATCAAGGTTGGAAAGAGAGTGCCGGTGAGAATTATGAATGTTAATGTGGATCCGGTGACATTGAAGAAGAGTACCCTTGTGGGACAGTGTGTGCCAGTATTTCGAGTAGCCAGGTGTATGGCTGATGTTCCAAAACCAGTGCCCAAAGACCATGGTGGAAAATTAGTGGGTATGGTTACTAGCTCGTGCGAAGACCTTAACAGAACGGAAGTGAAAGAGGTACAGGGTTTGGTTCACCGATACCAAGATATCTTCGCTCTTGACGATAGCCAGAAGGGACGAACAAATATAGTAAAACATAAAATCAATACAGGCAACTCTATGCCTGTCCGTCAGCAGCCGAGGCGTCTACCTCTAGTAAGGCGAGCAGAAGCCGAAAAGATTATTACTGATATGGAAGAACAAGGGGTTACCGAGCCATCCAGCAGTCCATGGGCATCACCGGTGGTCCTGGTCAGTAAGAAGGACGGGTCAACGAGATTTTGTGTGGACTATCGGCAGCTTAATGACGTGACCAAGAAAGACAGCTATCCCTTACCACGCATCGACGACACGTTAGATACCCTGTCTGGTTCACGATGGTTTTCGACTTTGGACTTGAAGAGCGGTTATTGGCAAGTTGAAATGGAACCTGAAGACCGGGAGAAGACCGCGTTCACTATTGGTTCCGGACTATGGCAGTTTACAGTTATGCCTTTCGGTCTATGTAACGCTCCGGCCACCTTTGAGCGTCTAATGGAGACCATCCTGAGAGGGTTGTCGTGGAAGACCTGCCTGGTATACCTAGATGATGTGATTGTGGTCGGAAAATCATTCAACGAACATTTGAAAAATCTAGAGGAAGTGTTCCGAAGACTACGTGGAGCCAATCTGAAACTGAGTCCGAAAAAGTGCCACATATTCAGAAAGGAAGTGAAATATCTCGGGCACGTCGTATCACAAAATGGAGTGGCAGCCGACCCCGATAAGATTCGTGCAGTTCAAGAGTGGCCAACACCGAAAGATAAACACCAAGTTCGTAGTTTTCTTGGGTTATGTACCTACTACAGGCGTTTCGTTCCTGGGTTTGCCAATATAGCGAAACCTCTGACAAGGTTAACTGAAGATGGGCGCGAGTATGTTTGGAGCGGAGAGTGTGAAACAGCTTTCCAACAGCTGAGGCGTGCCCTGACAACAGCACCAATATTGAGCTATCCACGGACAGAAGGGAAATTCATACTTGACACAGATGCAAGTAATTTGGCCATTGGGGGGGTACTTTCTCAGATACAGGATGGACAAGAAAAGGTCATCGGCTATTTTAGTAAGGTTTTGTCGAAAGCCGAAAGGAATTATTGTGTGACCAGAAAAGAGCTATTGGCCGTCGTGAAGTCCGTTGAGCACTTCTACAAATACTTGTACGGACGGAAGTTTTTATTGAGGACGGACCATGCAGCGTTGAAATGGCTTCTACAATTCCGTAATCCTGAAGGCCAGGTCGCAAGGTGGATCGAACGATTACAAGGATACGACTTTGACACCGAACATCGAGCGGGCACTAGTCATCGAAATGCCGATGCTCTTTCAAGAAGACCCTGTCCAACGGATTGCCGTCATTGCTCTCGTTTGGAAGAGAGGGTTTGCCAAGTATTAAGGACTACCATCGTCAACGACAATTGGTTGCCGGAATAATTGCAACGACAGCAGGAGGCTGATCCCGAACTAAAAATGGTACTGGAATGGAAGCGCGTGGGAGAAAGGCCTGCCTGGGAGGCCGTCAGCCCTTTTAACAGAACGCTCAAAGCATATTGGGCCCAATGGGAGTCCTTGAAGGTGGAAGACGATCTCCTGAAGCGAGTACTGGAGAGTGAAGATGGCACCATCATTAGGTCTCAGTTCGTGGTTCCAAGAAGCCGAGTGACTACAGTATTGCGACATCTCCATGACGGTGCCTCCGGAGGACACTTCGGTGTGAAAAAAACTTTGGAGAAAGTTAGGGAGCGTTTTTATTGGGTCAACTGTAAAGAAGACGTGAAGGAGTGGTGCCGGAAATGTGAACTATGTGCCACTGGCAACGGACCTTTGGGGAAACGAAGAGCACCTATGAGGCAGTACAATGTGGGTAGTCCTCTGGAGAGAATAGCCATAGACATTGCCGGACCATTTCCCGAAACCGACGATGGGAATAAATACATCTTGGTGGCAATGGACTATTTTACCAAATGGCCAGAAGCATATGCCCTACCAAACCAGGAAGCTACGATTGTTGCTGACGTACTAGTCAAAGAGTTCTTCAGTCGCTTCGGAGTGCCAATGGAGCTGCATTCGGATCAAGGCCGCAATTTTGAGTCTGTACTCTTTGGAGAAGTCTGTCGATTGTTGGGCATTCGCAAGACTCGGACCACACCGTTACATCCGCAGTCCGATGGAATGGTAGAACGCATGAATCGGACAATGGGCAAATATTTGGCCAAGGTCGTCTCCGATCATCAGCGAGACTGGGACCAATACCTGCATCTGTTCCTGATGGCTTATCGTGCATCGGTCCACGAAACAACCGGTCAGTCACCAGCGTCTGTGATGTTTGGACGCGAGTTACGGTTACCGTGTGATCTGGAATTTGGATCCCCACCTATAGAGCAGGAGGTAGCCGGGAATAATTATGTCATCAATTTAAAGAAGAAGTTGGAGGATATTCACCACCGAACCCGAAACAATAGTCGAATCGCGAGTGACCGGATGAAGGCTACGTACGATGTGAGAGCCCAAGAAGGAGGGTTTCAACCTGGAGAGCTTGTCTGGTTATACAACCCGCAAAGACGTCGTGGCTATTCTCCAAAGTTACAGCGAAATTGGGAGGGCCCATACCAGGTGAAGAAACGAATAAATGACTTGATTTATCGTATCCAGAAATTGCCAAGAGGGAAACCAAAGGTGGTACACTCCAATCGTCTGGCGCACTATGAGGGAAATAATGACGCAGTCCCGGAAGATGAGGCTGAGGTGGCTATCAATACCGTAAGGCCTGGAGATGATCAGCCAACCTTTAGAGAATTTATGGCTGCGTTTTCTGGAACTAGAAAAGCGCGATTCGGAGTCACGACTGAGATGCAACAAGATCTCTTCCACGTCCCTGGTGATTATTCCATTGCCCACTGTGTCTCCGAGGATCTCCGTATGTCCAGGGGGATCGCAGTAGTGTTTAGAAATAAATTTGGACGGCTGAATGAACTTCGAGAACAAAATCCCTCTGTTGGTAAATCCTTACGCTTGTCTGATCATGACCGATCCATTTACTACTTGGTAACCAAGCAGTTTTACTACCAGAAACCGAGTTACGCCGACTTGTGGAGGGCACTATGGAATTTGAGGATCGAGTTGCTTACCAGAGGAATTAACAAATTGGCAGTTCCCAAACTCGGCTGTGGGCGGGACCAGCTGGATTGGAGAATCGTTAGAAACATGCTGGAAGTTGTCTTTAGAGGTACTGACGTCAAGATCTTCGTCTGCAGTTTTGACCCACAGCCCGCATTAAGGCCAACGAAGAGTGTAGACTGTTATTTCTACCGTAATGGAACGTGTAGTCGAGGTGAATACTGTCGATATCGTCATGACCCATTTTACAGGAACCAGAGCATAAAACCTGTTCTGGGACAGAACAGACTTGAAGAGGGGGGCAGTGTAACGAGTGCAACGCACCGTCTGGTCCGGCCGTCAATGGGTCGTGGAACATTCCGGAGCGGCAGCGCAATGCACTCAACCTTCTAGTGTATTCTAGAAATACATGGTATGTTCGGGCGACGTCTGGAACGTTTATAGGATGATATAAAGTCGACGTCGCGGAGAAAAGGAGCAGTCAACAGCAAGTCATTAACTGTGTATTACAAAATAAATAGTGAATATAAATGTTGTATTAGAAATTCATAGTCTGTAAATAATAGTTTTTAATGGTTTATATTCATAGCGTTAATTTATAGTGTATTAATTAGTGTATAGAAATAAATATTTGTTTGTGAATAGTCGATTTAAACAGCACTTGTATTATTATTTTTAGAAAGAACGTTACAGTATATAGGAGAGAATGATGTTTTCTATGTTGGTTTCAATAATAACTTTTTCGAATATTTTCTTTATTCTTTTAATGTCTCCGCGCCCCTCTTTTGTTATTTTGCGCCTCCTTAAGGGGGCGCGACCCATGTCAAATATTTATAAATCTGTCGTCGCTGGTTCTTGGTTAAAATCATGAAATGCTTAAATGAACATAAAAACAATAATAAAAGGCTGTAAACTATTACTAGTAATAAAAATGCATATATGAAAATTACATTTTGAAGTAAATTTATCCCAAAAAATGGAGGTAACATAGTTGCCTCCGGCTTTTAGGGTAAATTTACCGATTGTCTTTTTAGTGTGTGGCGCTTACTCGCAATTAATAAGAAAAACAACGCTAAAGTAGCTATTTTGAGGTTAGAATGTTATGATGCTAATTACAGTTAGTAAAAACAGTTGGCTGTATTTACTTGAAAACTAGCGTAAAAATTGTGTTATTGGTGTTATATTACAAGAATATTTTTTAATTTCTACCTGTTTTTGTGAGGTTTTTCCAACGAAAACCCCTTACCGCTCGGTATTTCAGCGTTTTAAATTTAATAGAATACATTTGGCATGGGTGTAGTTAGGTATGGCAGCTGCCCCCTCCCACCGCTGTAACAATTTATATAGGTAAAATACTTAAGGTCCAAGTGTACTCAAAAAAAATTAACGGTACATTCAAAAATTCTAAACAAAATAGTGTATTTATTTATGTTGTGAATAACTATACCAAATTCAATAACTAATATAATAATGTGATTTTAACTTTGGATTTAAATTAATATTCTAGGCATGTTAAAACGTCCTTACCTAATATTTTTTATATAAACGATGCTTATTAATTAAATTATTTCACACTTTTACATGAAAAATTAATTTTAGAGAAACTGTACATTCAAAGTTAACAAAAAAATACCGCTTTTTCATAGTATTTGGAATATTTTCCCAAAAGTTTAAGAAAATTATATGTCTAGCTCCTAAATTATTTGCCAGAAACCTTACTTCTTTTTATAGATTTTTTAAATACTATACATTCAATATTTTTTGAAATTTGGTATAGTTATTCACAATATAAATAGAACGCACTGTATTTTTTATAATTTTTGAAGTACCTTTCAATTTTTATTGGGTACACTTAGACCTTAAGGTACTTAAAAAATAATCTTTTTTTGGACACGCACGGAAAAATTACTGTTGTTACCAACATTCAAATTCAATATTTTAAAAATAATACTAGGTGTCTCCCCCCCTAACAAAAAAAACTTTACAGACAACAACACAATTCAAAGATGAGAAGAGAATGTAATAGACGAAATACGAAATAGAGAATGTTTAATTGTTGTGAGTGGCGTAGCTAGCGCAGATGTAAGCCCTGTATCACATATTGCCCATGGTGGTATGTTGTTTATTTGAACGACTGGTAAAAATTTCCGACTTGCCTTGGTAGACAGTGTATCACATACAAAGTGCCCCACCGAAAACGTAACGAACTCGTTTTGAGGCACTAAACCGCTATTTTTCGAAACCGGCCGGTCACCTCAAATTTATTAGAAATGTTGTATGGCAATTTTTGTTCAGCCATTTTCAACCCTAAACTAGGGGTGGGGTTCACCCTAAAATATTTAAATGGCATGGGGTGGCAAAAGACATACCACTTAAAATCTCCATGAATTTTCTTTACAGTAGGATACGGATTCCGAGTATCAGTTCCGCAAAAATGCAATTCAAGGTAACAGAAATTCAAATTTAATTTCACATTTGGAGCATTTGTCGAGTGATAACACGGTATTCGTTGACGTTGACATAGTGGCGCAACTACGAAATATTGCGCGCCTCTGCGAGGCTTATGTTTGCGCCCCTCTTATATAATATTATACGTCGGTAACTTTTGTAAAAATAAAATATGAAATAACTAGTAATAATTCATTACCTTTTCATTTGCTTGTATCTCTTTAACGAGTTTGTTTTATATGATTAATGAGATTTAACACCAATTACAGTTTTTCCAGGTTTTAACGCAGGCGAATTGGACAATTAAACTGCCAAAATCTATTGTTTTTACTATTTTCCCTATACATTTGGTAAAACTTAAGATTTTGGTCCACCATCCGCACATGCTATACACAATTCGATGCATCTCATCGAGTACAACAATAGTATCGCAACCTAACCTAACCTAACCGAATCTAACCCAACCCAGCCGAGCCTAACCTAACCTAGGTTTTAGTTAGGTTTAATTTAGGTTTGCGTTATTCATCAATTCAAACATGTTTTAATTTAGTTTTTGGTTAGGTTAAATTAGATTAGGTTAGATTAGGTGAAGTTAGGTTAGGTCGCATGCACGCCAAAAATGCTTTTTCAGGTAGAGTGGGAAAATTAACATTGAAGGCTATGGCTTCCTGGAAGCCTTTGGCGATTATCTCGAAGACTACTGCCCCCACCCCCGAGGTTTCAGCATGAAAGATTTTGGTCCACCATCCGCACATGCTATACACAATTCGATGCATCTCATCGAGTACAACAATAGTATCGCAACCTAACCTAACCTAACCGAATCTAACCCAACCCAGCCGAGCCTAACCTAACCTAGGTTTTAGTTAGGTTTAATTTAGGTTTGCGTTATTCATCAATTCAAACATGTTTTAATTTAGTTTTTGGTTAGGTTAAATTAGATTAGGTTAGATTAGGTGAAGTTAGGTTAGGTCGCATGCACGCCAAAAATGCTTTTTCAGGTAGAGTGGGAAAATTAACATTGAAGGCTATGGCTTCCTGGAAGCCTTTGGCGATTATCTCGAAGACTACTGCCCCCACCCCCGAGGTTTCAGCATGTGCGGGTGGCTAACCTAAACTGGAGAAAAGCCATGCATTTCTCCAAAGATTATCTGTTGTTGCTGATCCAACAAGTCAATATCTTGAACAACTAAATGTCTGGGTTGGCGTTTTTGGTAATCGTCTGGTTGGTTCTTATTTCTTACCTGGTAATTTGAATGAAGAAACGTATTTAGAATTGTTAGAAGACAACATTCAATATTAACTGATATCATAAGAAATGGTATGATCATTACCTCGCAGATCATTTGCATTTCCAACAGGACGGAGTTCCTCCGCATTATGCACTGCCTGTTCGACAGTATTTGAATCGAATTTTTCCAGGTCAATGTTCAATTGTCAAGGAAGAACGGGCAAGCTTGAATGGCCTCCAAGGTCTCCAGATTTATCTCCACTAAATTTCTTATTGTGGGGTCATCTAAAGAATTTACGTAAAGGCACCGAAATCTTTAAAAGATTTACGACAAGGTATAATTACTGAATGCTGTCTAAACACAATGCTCCAGAACGTGCGGCGACATTTTCACCAGAACCTCTACTACTGTATGGACGTCGGTGGTGGTCATTTCGAGCATTTAATACGATGAACTAAGTTTATGAGAACATATAGTTAACGAATACCGTGTTATCACTCAACAAATGCTCCAAATGGTTAGTACCAGAGTTGGCAAGTTTAAAACAATTTCTTTAAAACTAGTTTAAAACATCAAACTAAGTTTGAAACTATTTCTTTTTAAACTTGTTTTAAACGTAAGATTAAAACAAGTTTTTTTGTAATTGTTTTAAAACGGCTTTTTGAAAACTTTAGATTCTTATTATACTGCATTTTCGAATTTAAATGACCAGTTTCTATCTGAAAAGTGTATTGTTATAACTATTATAACTATAAATTATAAAAAGTGTAGAATTTATCCATTGTTTATTGTTTAAGTCTATTTATTAAATTATAAAATGGATAGATGATTAGATTACATTGTATAAAATCAACCATTTTGCTGCAACAATATTAAATTGAATGTTTTAAACATTTCTTTTCGGATGTAGAACATTTAATAAAGAGTTTTTAAAATAAATGATAGAAAGAATAGCTACAACGATGACATGGTTACGTAAATGTAAGTAAACAAACTAAGTAAACAAAAATACCGTAAAAAATGCTTCCATATGAACTTTAGCAATAGTCATGTGATATTTCATAAATCAAACTAATTTAACACGCATTATGTCTTTTTTGCAATGGATACACTAGGCGCCAGTTTTATGAGGTTCAACAGCATCTTTAATAAAACTGTTAAAAAATGCTGCCATAAGGGCGCTTTCGTCACCTGTCATCGTGAATATCTAATATTTGACTAATTTTCTATTTACTAATTCTGCATTCTTTTTAGAGGTCTAAAGACGCATTTAAAAAGAATAATGATCCTTTTAGTTATAAATTACAATTTGCAAGGTGTTGATTTAACAATATTTAATACTGTTGTTTTGGCGAGAATTGAAGTAGTTTTTTTTTTTATTTAGGTTTCTTTGAGTTACTCTTTAAGAAGTCGTAAGATTAAAAAAGTGATGATAAGAATAAGAACTTTTATTACTGTTTCAGGCATGCATAATCATGATTCATGATGGTAATTTGTACCCGAATTTAATAATATCTTTCATGAAAGCTTTCATTAAAATATTTCAAAAATCTGTATTAGTTAAAACAAATTTTAAATAATGTTTTAAACATGTTTTTTTATATATGGGGCGTTTTATACTCATTTTCGATAAAAAAACATGTTTAATTTAAAAAAACAGCTGCTTTTGTTTTTTTAAACATAGTTTTTGCCAACCCCTGTTGTTGTCTTTTTATCTAGTTACATTAAAAAAAGAAAATAAATGATTATTCAGCATGAGCAAACACATAAGAAAGTAATGCGTTACTTTTTTGTGAAAAGAGAAAATAATAAAATAAACTAAAACTTATGAAATAATTAAAAAGATAGAAGAAGAAAAATTTTTATTAATCAAAGAAGATAATTATAATATAAAAAAATAAAAGAAAGAGTTGTAAACAAAGAAATATAGAAAGGTAAAAGGAAGAGTTGTAGTTAAAGATAGTTATATATACAGTCTGCAGAATAGATTGGCATTGTTGCTTTTCTCTCAGTAAAACTTGTTAATTTTCATTACCATTTGTTATTTCTAACAAATGGTAATATCCCATCATGATGCTTCCTACGTCTATTTAAATGGCAATAAAGATTATAACCGGATATCTATTTAGTTTAATTCTGTGGTGGTACATCGAATTGTAATAGGTCAATGGTATAAATAGTGGGGTATAGTTGGGATTCCAATATTCCAAATGCAAAGGACAAAATATAGGGCGTGCCCTAGTATTTTCACATTGCAATGCAAATATAATTCACTTTTATTTATTTCAATTTAATTTTGAAACGTAATGTTAATAAAGAAATTTATTTACCTAATCTACTGTATACCTGCGTTCATATTATTATTTAAAATTTAAATTAAGCAGAGGCGGACTCGCCAATCCGGTAATTTCCCGGTTGATCGAATATGTTACTAATTGGTACAATGTATAATTAATTTATTATTGTTATTATAACTGGACGTTGATTACAGCGGGTTCGGTTTTGATCGGCCGTTACTATTTATAATATAAAATCCCAAAATCGACCAATACTGGTAATAAGTAATTGTTTATGTTTACAATGCAACTTTTTAATTTTTCATCAAATAGATAAAGTTTATTGGAAAGGATATGATATCTCTGTACTATTGAAATTTTGGTTAAGTTTGTTGGGCTGGATTGCTAGTGTAACAAGAGTGGGGCGGAACGAATCTGGTACTCCCGAAAAGTCTTTCTATTTCTTTTCCCCGTGGCTTTTCATAAATGTGCCTTACATGAATGGATCAGGGTGACTCTGTAAGGGTCTGGTATAACTCCCCTGCAAATAGGTAACGATTTATGTAACCAGGTAATAAACTCATGCGAGTTCTTGTTACTGCGAAAAATAAAATTTGCGCCAAAACGCAGTTAATTGCTACCAGAGAATAAAGTCTGTCACCTGGTAAACGTCAAAACTCGCTTATTAAATTTTATAAATTATCATAAATAACCCTTTATAGTCTTCTCCACAAATTTCATAAATGTTATTAAAAAAGTTTTTTAAAAAGTCATATTAACTGTTGCCCGACTGCAGTTTCGGCTATGACGTCATTTTTAAGGTAGTTTTAATAATGTTTAAAATGTAAATCAAAATAAATTATTCGGGATAAGAGTATAACAAATTTTAGTTACTACATCATATGAATAAATAGTATATTACGATACGGAATACGGAGAAATTCATGTAAAAATTACGTGCTTCTAAGGCCCGGTTTCACCAACGTTAAATAAGTCAATGAATAGTTATTCTACGAATAGAATTTAATCTCAGGTTAACTAAATTACTGTTTCACCAACACATTTGTAGACGTAGTTAGTTATTCGATGAATAAGGCAAAGTTCATTGTGAATGCGCCGTTACTGGTTACAAAATCTAGGGTCCCTAGACTGATTTCTAGTGAATTTAAGTTGGACACCAATACAATTTAACCTGATTTTCGTTTGTTTATGTTCTAGGTATTTGTTTATGCGGTTTTTGTTTTAGGCTTACTATTAAAAGATTGTTTGAATCAAGTAGCCATGCAGCAATTGTCTTAACGTTAAAATTATGACGGTTCTTTACAAAGTTTCTTGATTTTTGTTTTTAAACTTTAAAAGCAATGAGAGCGAGTATACATATCCAAAATTCCAATTTTCGAATTTTTTTCTAGTAGGTATATTAAATCTTAGAATTGTATACTCTTTCCAAATTCATCATAAAAAAGAGTTTCCAGAAAATCTTTGCTATCGCCATAATTCATAAACAAAACACAATTTAAAAATAACAATTCAACTAAAATATATCCCATTTAACATAAAAACTGACGTATTCCAGGTTTTCTTTTAACATTTAATAAAAGATTTATGTCGATAGTTTCAGACTTTATTAGAATCGCATTGTATTGTATATATATATATGTACAATATTTAAATTATTCTAACGCTCGCAATTTGTAGTAACTGTCTGTGAATCTAATATAAATACCGGGACAAACGTACTGTTTATTGGTTTCACTTTGAGGTCATGAATCTCTAAATAGTAATTTAATTGGAGATATTTCGTCAGTTAACTTATTTGTAGATTTAACCATTGAATAGTGCTGTTCAGTGTTGGTGAAACGCAAAACATGGATTATATTTAGAGATTAAAGTTATTCTATGAATAAGTAGTTATTTGTTGTTGGTGAAACCGGGCCTAAATATTTTTTAATGCTGTAAATTAATAGGTATTCCAAAGCGATTCTCAATGGCAAGTAATAATTACGTGTCCCGTGGTATATTTTTGACAGGTTTCTTAACCTGTCAAAAATATACCACGGGCAACGTGGGTACGTTACGTAATAATCTTTTATTACGTAAAAAATACGTGTTTTTCATGTCTTGGTCATTTACCGTAACCTTCACATGCTTTTGATGAATATGTGAATAATTGAGCAACCCATTTATAATTTTATCACCTGTGTACATCACTTTGGCATGTAAAAATAATGCAAAAAAGATGGAAATTTCATCCGTGTGGCACGTAAGAATTACATCACTTTTACGTGCCGTTTTTTTCTTGGAATTCTGGGGATGTAATTTCAGGCACGCGAATTTTATGTAATTTTCATCTAATATCGCTACTTGAGTCGTATGATATTCTTTTGCGCTATTTAATAAATAAAAATGTATTTATAATGGATGTTTTTTTATTTTGACGTCAACGTTGACTGCAAAACGTTCATTGTGGACATACCGCAAAATATACTAACCTTACTTTTATAATGTCAAATTCTAAACATTAACTGTCATCAAATTACAAAAGTTAGGTATGTATTGAGCTATGTTCACAATAAACGCTTCACACCCAACTTTGATTGCAAATTGAAAAAAATCGTTATTACGATGAGTTTCTTTGGTAACCAGACAAAGGGAAAAGCTAACAAGTAAAATTATAAAATTTTACTGCTGGATGTGTTAATGCAAATCTTAAACTAATTAACTTTTCAAAAGGTTATTTGTTTGATCATTCTCATCATTTGGGACCAAAAAACCTGTTTTAATATATCTGAAAATTTACTCCAGTCAGATTTGTTTCTTCTATCTAATCAGATAACCATCATATTGGTACAATATTAGCATAAACACTGTTTCTAGCGTTGACTTATCTGTCATCCTTTGATAGCTGTAGGTAGATTTTATATGGAGCAGTATGAAAACTGCATGGCACTGACCATTATCTTATTGTAATTACAAAAATAAACAGATCTAACACGGAATTCCGCTAAAAACAGTGTTTGTGCTAATATTGTACCTTGTAGGTGAGCCTGTATTAAGTAGGGTTATGTGGTTACTTTTGAGAAGTCGAGTAACTCCAAACTTTCCATGCTGGTTTAGTCTAGAACTCAAAAAATTAATCTTTGAGAAAAAAAAGAGAGCATATTTACGATATAGGATTATAAAACCTTTCGAGGATTATCTAGTATTTGTTGATTTGAGAAATACATGTTCTGTACTGAGTGAATCATGCTACAATAATTATGTGAATAAGACTGAGAATAAAATTCCCGTTAATGTTAAATACTACCAAGAAAAGATGATGGAACTCCTAATGTAATATAGTTGTTGGAGATGATGTGAAAGCAAAGGAAGGCAACGACATTGTAAACTTATTTGCAGAGTATTTTGCCTTGGTTTACACTAACAATGATTGTCCAATACCAAATTATGACTTTCTACAATCCATGGATTTATTGTTCCTTGATATATCTCTTATTGAAATTTGTGAAAACGTTGAAAAACTTAACGTTAATAAAGGTCCTGAACCTGATGGGATACCAGCATACTTCATTAAGCAGTTCAATTTTATCCTTTCTAGAGCCTTATGGATATTATTTTCGAAGTCACTAGAAACTGGAATTTTTCCTAGTTGTTGAAAATCGAGTTATGTTACACCTGTATTTAAAAGTGGGGATAAGTCGGTATCAAAAATTATAGACCAATCTCAATAATTAGCTGCATACCGAAATTATTTGAAACTATAATTACTGCCAAAAGTTAAGTCCTTTACTGAAAAGTGTAATAATCAGTGAACAACATGGCTTCACTTGTGGGTGATCTACAAATACCAATTTACTTCTGTATGAGAATCATATATCAAAGGTGTTGGAACAAGGTTATAGCAAAAATGGAAACTTGGGAAATATCTGGTCAGCTATTTTCATAGTTCCGAACCTACTTAGTTGATAGGAATCAATTCTTTAAATTCAAAAACTTATTTATATCTAAAGAAATACAAGTAACCTCAGGTGTGCCACAAGGATCACATCTAGGCCCCATCTTATTGTCAATTTTTGTCAAGGATTTAAAGAACGCAATTCAGAGGTGTACTTTTTGCTATTTGCTAATTACATAAAAATCTAAATGGCTATAAAGTCTTTGTCAAATAATACAATCTTACAAGAAGAATTAGACATGTTTTATCTTTGGTGTACTCTAAACGACTTGCAATTGAACTTTAAAAAACGTTTCTGTAAGAAATTTTACCGAAGTAGTAATCCTATTATGCATACATATGTGTCAATCTTTCTGAATTCAACCTCCGGTTAGGTTCAAAAATTGGCGCAAGTTAGAAAGGCCAGCGGGGGCTCATTTTAAAGCGTGAAACCTTTACTTTCGATAGTCACATGGCTCCTATATGAAAAAATTTATATTTGATCCCTAAGAAAAGGTAAATGTATCCAGTTCCAAAAATAGAATTTTTAAAATTGAAAAAATTAGAAAAACAAATATTTTTTAACAGCATCGCATTCTTCGTCAAAGAATACATAAATTTTGTCCACTGCGTTTTTTTTCCTGGAGTGCTTCAATTTCGAGCAAAATTGAGAACAATTTGCCATTTTTGAAAGTTATCATTTTTTCCATCAAAAATGATGTCAGATAGAAAAACGTGGTTCTTATGTCAATCATAAATTCAGTTAATGATGCGATTGTAAATTGATGTAGGAAAGACAAGTCTTCCGATAATACAATAAGAACCAAAATTATCTGTTCATTTCAGGCAATAACACATTATTTTAAATACAGAAAACATAAATGGCAGCTTAGTATGTAATAATGGGAATTTTACTTTTTCCATATAGTGTATGTTAAATGTACAATTCCCTTCTCCCACACTCTTCTAAACAACGGACAAAATTTGCCATAACTCGTTGAACCATATCATGTGGAAAGCCTTAGTCTCTTGACGAATATTTCTTTTAAGCTCCTCTATATTTCTAGGCTTACTCTTGAACACTCGTTTTTTATTATCCCCAAAGAAAAAGCCTCGTCATTAATATAGGAAATCTCAGGGGCCAATTAAGATCACAGTTTCAAGAAATTGCTCTATTCGGAAATGCCTGTCGCAGGATATTTATACCTATTCTTGTAGCATGACAGATTGCATGATCTTGTTGAAAAGTGATTTATTTCTTAAATCTGTGGTATAAAAAAGAGGTGTGTACGGGCATACCATGACAATTGACTGCGACTGTTTTTGCATTTTCTTCAAAAAAATATGGGCCAACGATACAGCACACCAAACAGTAACTTTTGCGGAATGTAACGAGCCTTTTATAAATCTGACACAGGTTTTCAGCAACTCATAGCGAAAATTCTATTTATTTACCATGCCATGTAGCTAAACTGCGTTTCATCACATGAAAAAATGTGCAATATTGGGTAGCTCATCCTTTAACTTCAAGAAAATGTTGAACAATGTTTGACAACCCTTAAAATATCTCCAAAACCTCCTTTTTTTTTATTGTTATCAGTAATTTAGTCATTACCAAATTTTTTTTAGTCATTTCCTATTCAAAATGAATAATCACTTTTATTATAGATTGGGAGCTTATTTTTGCATAAAATCATGTCACCGACTAAACGAAATTAGTTAAAATAATAATTAAATAAAACTATAATTAAGCATGTTACACAGCAACTCATTCAATTATAGTTCAAAACCACACCCCAAAACAGTTTTAGTTTCAAAAAAGATCGTTTTATATATTTATACAAAGAAATAACTTTTTATAAAATAATTTTATTATGTAAATAGAAAAATAATTTCTACAGAAACATTAAACTTAAACACCATAGAACTAGTAACAACTACAAAACTTAAATGATAATTCAAATAAACAATAAAAATAAAGTTTGCTTTTCAGTTGGTCCCCTTAATTAATGATTTAATTTTCCATTTCCATTTAGGCAAGAAGGAACATATAGTAGTAGTCATGAAAAACAAGCCTGCAACAATAATCAAGCTAAAAGTAAAGTGACATTTCATAAAGTGTACAACATGTTTTTAGATTTATATAATTGTGTACAAGTATATTTAAGACACTTAAAATAAACTGTATGAAAATATCATATGTGCCACCCTTTCTTTGCTTCCGGACTATAAATATATCAAGTCTACTGGTTATAAGTAATAAAATATTCAAATTCTGTGTAGTTTTATTAACCTATGATTATAGATATCACAAGAATAAAAACTATCTTTGACAGATACAAATATAATTAAACTTTGTCTATTAAAAAACTATATAATATAAATGAATATTTGTAATTTTATTGTGGAAATCTGGCAAGCTTCTGTACATAAATTATGTTTACTGGCATTATCTAACAAAAGTATTTTAGAAATTTCTGTTATATCCTTCAATACATCAAACAGTAAGACGGAAGCGAAATTTAAATATGCAGTTTAAAATTTATAATAGAGTCGATTGCAAGATTTCAATACATCAAACAGTTTAGATAAAAGAGAAATTTAAGAGAAACAGGACAACATTTTAGGATTGCTGAAAAGTAGCATCAAGTAGTAGTATCAAGATTTTCAAAAAATACTTTATAGTACAGTACTTGGTCCTCATATTCAGTCTCGAACCCTTGTATATTTGGCAAACAAAGTTATAACAATTAATAATAAAATCTAATAACAGTCGAGACTATTAATAAGTCACAAAATACTTTTTAAATCTTTTCAACATTAATTAACACGGTAACAGCCATACACTTTAATAAAAAAATATCAATTCTTCCTGCTATAGATTTTAAAGAGTAAGGAACTAAACTGGTAGGTTTAAAAAGTTTTCCTCATTAAACCTCGTGTCCAAAATACACATGGACAAAAGATTGCACATTGCAGATTTAACCTAATATAAAGGATACATGGAAAAACAACTCAAAAGTCCAAAGTAAGATTTTTAAAAAATTTTAAAATCTCTTAACAATAAATCAGATTTATTATTAATGTTCTACTACAAGGATTGATTAATTTATTTAGTATTATACTTTTTTGTAGTATATTAATAACTAACCTGATTTATTGAACACTTTTACTATTTATTGGTTCTTTTTTTATATTGTCCCTCTTTTTAGAAAGTAGCATATATAAGAAGCACTAAAACTTACTTTACTTTAAAAACTTAATTAACAACTCAACGCTTGGGCATAGTTCATATTATTATCAAAAATAAATTAAAGTAATTCAAATAAGAGTAACTGCAAATTCTGAAAATTTTAAATTGACTTCCTGAAAAATCGATATACATTTCATGAAAAGTGGGACGATATATGTATCCTTCTGTATATGTCTTCTTGTTTGTTTACTTACGAGTACAAAATGTACAAAAAGGAGTTTATAGAAGTTCAGAGACTTCATTGCATGTCTCAAAATTATATATAATATGTTTCATACATTTTGTATTTTGTAATATCACAATTTATGAGTAAAAATAATTAACTCAAAACTAATAATATGATAAAAATACAAACATTCTTAAACATTTAAAAAACAAAAATAAACGTGAACTTTAAAAAATATTATAAATAAGAAAATATTAATATGAGGACAGTCCACACATCACTAGCCTCTGTAGATGACCGCATTCTTCTCAGTCTCAAATATCTTTACTTCGTACAATAATTCAGGATTGTCCATTATATCCAACATTGAATGCCATATATATATGGCTACATTTTCAGTAGTACTAGGGCGATTACAAAAGAAGTTCACATCTCTATCTAAATTCTTATGATCCATACTTTCCATCACTGCTACTTCTATCCATTCTTTCAGGTTAGTCATGTTTACGACCATTCCAGTTTTGGAATCAACTGGTCCAAAGAGTGTTATTTCAACTAAAACAAGAAATCTGTGAATAACACATGTGGATACTCAATATGACAATAATTCAACCTATTTCATTGCATATAAAGTAATTTAAATTGCCAAGATTAATTACATACAGGGTGTAACTAAAGAACTAGAAACCTCGTAATGTGAGAACAATGGGCGTACTTAAAACTTAAAATGCGATTTTCTCGAAAACCAGCAGGAAACGAGCACATTTTTATAAGGAAAATATGTTCTAAATCATTACAGCTAGCCCCCATTACGAGGTTTCTAGTTATATTAGTTACACCCTGTATATGGAGTGTCTACAAAGCAGATGCATTCATATTATAGAGTGTCATACCTTTAAATAAAACTAGTTATCAATAGAATAAATTATACAAAAATCAACTTACCAACGTAATTGTGGCCATGGCCGTTAGGGTGGTTGCATTTTCCATAAACATCACGATTTTCTTCAATAGAAAGATGTTTACTGTAATAACAAATTTGAAAATAATATAATTCTTTACTTTTTAAATGTGTTCTATAAGAAATAGCTTTATTTTAATACAGACATAAATAACATTATGATAAAGCACAAAACATGACAAAAGTAAAAACATCTGAATGTCTCACTTCATAGAATGGATAATTTTTATGATATTTACTGAGTGAGCAAAGACGTGATGTCAAGTTGTAGAGAGAAACACATTGTATGTCTAAGATTCAGTGCCCCACTCAAAACTGATCGTGAATTTCGGGTATATTGTGTTCAGTTTAAGTTTTCCGCATTAGCATTTCAGTTAATTCAATGTATGTGCATTTGTTGAGTATTATTTCTACAAAAATTTGTTTTGGTTTGCAATAGCACCAAGAAAACCAGCAACAATTGAGATGTGTTACAAGCAGGAAAAAACGAAGGTAATGTTTTGCCAGTTTGACAAAGTGGAGGATTAACAAAATAATTTTTTTTAATAATTAAAACAAATCAGTAAGCAATTGAACTGCTGAAAAAGTTTAATTTGATATAAGATTGTAACTAAAAATGCTGAACACCTGAGAGTGCTTTTAAAGTCCAGTTTACATTTTATAAATTATCCTGCGCAATTTGCACGATTCATCCTACCTTTTTTGTTGTTATTAAAGAATTGCAAACTATTACATATTTGGGGTTTTATAACAAATTTTGAAAGCCACTTTTTCAAAATTTCCAAATATTTCAAAATAAAAATTAAAAGCCAAATTTCTTAAATAAAAATTAATACTTATATAAAACAAAATTAATACTTTCAAAGGCAGCGGATCGATTATAGGTGACTTTAACTGTAAATCTATTCTGTGCAGTGGTGGCTGATCCATAAGTGCTAGGCGGAGCTGCAGCACCCCCAAGAAAAAAAACGAATACATTTTATTCAATCATAGAATACTATCACAATTTGCTGTGTGCGACAATTAATTATGTGGTAATTAGTGTTTCACAAGACAAGATTTCTCGTCTTGTACGACTACTTCTTGCAAAACAAGACAAAAATTCTAATAAACGCTTGTCTTGTTTTATTCTTGCAAACAAAAATCTTGTCTTGCTTGCAAGGCTCTTGCATTTTCTTGTCTTGCATGTTTGCAGTTGGAATTTATGCCGGGACTTCGCCGTTTCTTGGAATTTTTACACTGTTGCGACTCGGGAGACTTAGCTGTTAATTAGCTGTGCTGTTCTGTTAATGAATCACAATCTCATTGTCAGTACTCAATTGGACTTCGCGTAGCATACGTATGGACCAATACAACGTAGTCAATATCGATAAAAGATTTAACACAGACAAGGACACATTTAAGGACAGATATATGGCGCAGAGAACGAAATGAATATTTTTCTTATAAATGGGTAAGCGAAGATACCGACATTGTAGTGCAATCATACAAAAGTCTACCCTGATCTTTTTGAAAATGGTGAAGCCTTTATATGTTAATTCCTGGTTTGACGTTTTCAATGGCTAGTAATTATAATAAAGAACCAAACTTAGGCGTTTAATTACGTTTCTGTAATATTTTCTTTTATTGTTTTAGCTTTTAGGTTATTACGTAATTTCTAGTCACCTAAATGTTGATATCTTATTAGTCACCACACTAGAAAATATGTGTAATAGTGTAATAGAAAAATATTTGTTCTTAAAACGTCAGTGACGTATGACATTATAATGCTGGATTGACAAAGCTAAAATGTCACTTGGTTGCCATGGCACATAAATCACTTTACTGCCGCTCACGAGCGGCAGATAATCACTGCCATCATCTGCCATTGAAAACCTAGTAACGCTCTCCAAAACTAAATTATTATAAAATCGTATAGCTCATTCTCTAAATAATTAAAATAATTCAGGAATTTCAATATTCCTTAAATATTTTTCTATTGTCGACGTTTCAACTTTTGAAGAAAAAATAATATATATTATGCAGAGCTGAAGTGACTTTCTTACTTCAGTCTTACTTCAGCTCTTTATAATATAATGTATACTATTATATATTGTTTTTATATTTTTTTGTTTTATTTATACAGCTTTTAAATAAATAAATAAAATATATTATAAATTTATGATATATCTAGACTAACACTGCCAATAATAATTCAAACATACCAATATCTTCTCAAAACCTGAATTTTAGCAAGACTGCAAGAAAATCTTGCTATTCTTGCAGAATAGATTCTTGTCTTGCGGAACTGATTGCTATTCTTGTCTTGCAATTTGTTAAAGAACAAGACAAGAACAAGAAAAATGCAAGACTCTCGTGAAACACTAGTGGTAATTAAATTCTCAAACTGCTGGATGGGCTATGCATTCTTATTAATCACTGCCACTGTCGGCAGCGCTCTGCTGCAGTATGCAAATGCCGCGTCCGCATATGCAACAAATCTGTATAGTCATTTAAAGTTGTAGGGGGCTGCTCTTCATGTCAGCACATATGTTTATGTGGTTAGTAGTATTTAGGCTGAGGAGAGCTGAAGGGAATAATTCCCAATTGTAAATTCGTTCAATAATCAAAAATTTTGTTAATGTAGATGTTAAATCTATATCTCCTTGGTGAATTTATTATTTCTAAGAGATTTTATAATTTTATAATAAATTATAATTATTGGTGATTGATTACATGGAAAATATATTTTAATCGCTTAATAATATACACTTATAACTCTAACTCAACAAACAAAGAAGAATCTGGGTCAACGCGTGATCAACAGCTGTGAAACACATTATGATAAGATAAGAGTGATAGCAGCATCTTACGTTACCAGGCCTGTTAAAAAAAAGTCAGCAGCGTACGTTCGGATGGTACTTTTTAACATTTTGTTCGTCTTTGCTGAATACACAACACCCTAATAACGGGTTATAATTAAAAACTTCATTATGTTTTAAGTGTCATAGGGTAATGGGTAATTTAGAGAAAAGAAATCAGCAAAAAATAGGAAAGATAAAATCAATTTAATAAGGATGAAAATAAATTTTATTATTATTATTAGATGAAATAGAATAATTTAACGATGGCGTTAATAATAATTATTATTATAGTGTAAATTTTCGATTATAATTGAATATACGTTAAGCATCATGTTAACTCTTCTTAAATAAAATTAGTTTCCGACGCTACTGAATCCGCCCTCGTGATTTCTGTGGTCCAGATTCTTCAGTTGTTTGTTGAGGTAGTTGCTTTTTATATTTTAGTTTATAAGGTTGTGTTTTCAAAAAATATAAATACAGTATGTCCACTGATTGAGTTCACAAGAAGGGAAAATTTTTTATTTTTAGTTTTATCGAAAAATGTCATTCTTGATAGAAAGTTTTGCTTGTTGTAAGACCCCCAGAAGATAATAATAATAAAGAAAAATTAACATTAAATAACGCTAAGGCAGTAGCTGTATCATCGTCTTTGCGGTATGCCTTTTTCGCCTTCTTTTTAACTTCAACAAACCACGTCTTTTCGAATTTCTTTAGTAATTTTTTTTAGTTCATTAACCGTGATGTGTACATCTGGATATTTTTCATTAAATAAGTGAATTGCATACCTGTACAAAACATCCCCAATTCCATGGCATTTTACAAGGTAAATTCTTTGTTGAAGAGTTAACATTATGACACAATGACAATTTGAAAGAGTTATTGCTTAATAATGACATAAACATCACCCACTAGATTATTGTTAAAGTTTTGAACTTAGTGCAAAATTTCGTATGATTCACAGAAAACCGACTATAAAATGAAGCAGGTAAAATGAAACTTAATTTGTTTTAATTTTCTGGGGTTTTACACCAAGCACAACTTTTTTTCTTTTCAAGCAGGTTTTAGAAAGGTGGGTAGAACATTACCAGAAAGTGATGATACAAGAGGAAGCAGAAAATGAGATGTGAGAAATTGAGGAAGGAACAAAATATGTAACAGAAGCAACAATGCAAGAATTTCAAAATAATAAGAATAAAAAATAATAAAAGTCCCGGATGTCATAAAATAGAAGTAGAACTAATAAAAAATGGAGGCAATATATTGCAAGAACAAATATACGAACTTATGAAAAAAATATGGAGAGACAAAGAGATCCGTCGCCCGAAGTCACGTCGAGAGAGATGCCACAGTTGTCATATCTCCACAACTAAAAAAGATAGAGATATAGTTCTATCGCATTTCAATATCAATATTTGTATTCATGAAATCAAATTAGCAGATGCGCAATTGTTGCTGCGCATGACCTGTCCTTAGAGATTTAAAACAAAAGTTAACGAAAAATCACGTGTGATACTTATTTGATTACTGCTAGTGTAAATAAGGAGATTAAAGCAAAGTACGTAATTTATTTTTTTGTGGGGATCTTCATTAAATAATAAACATATATTTTGCAAATGTCTCTATATGTGTTATTTTTTTAAGAGTGATATCTCTCCCACTAAATGAGGAGAGATGCCACATAAGGTGATAACTGATTTTAAAGCTAAGGAACGATCTGAAGATGATGATGATGAAAATATTTTCTGAGCCTGGTAAATGTAGACCCGCGAGTGATGTTGAAAATTCGTGTGTAGTGTTGGAAAAATTATTTTGTTAAAAAACGAAAACCAATTGGATCAAGTGCTCAAGTCCTGCAAAAATGGCTTAATGACTATTGTACAATATACGCCTATATTGTAACAAATGTAGGAGAGAAAATATAAGAAAAATATAAAAATGAAGTAGTGCACATGGCATCTCATCTCATAAGTATGGCATCTCTCCTACAAGATGTGGGATAGACACCACTTTACTAACCTTTTTATTTTTTTTATATAATTGTTGATTCTGCTTAAGAAAACTTTATAATTGTTTGTATTTGTTGAAGAAGATATACTATGTTTAATTAAAATAAAAATAAATTGTATCTTTAAAAAATGCAAAAACCTTTTTATTGGAAGCCCTCAAGCAAAATGGGTGGCGTCTCTCCTGAATTTACACTATACCAAAAATTATATCCTCCAACTTCGACATCTAAGGAGTCAGATATTATAGTGCAACGCTTCAAATCCAGCTTAGCACTGTGTGGTATAAAATATCACAGAATGATATCATACTGGGCAAAACAAAACAACTATTGGTCAAAACTGGGCATAACTTGGGCAAAATTATGCAATAGTTTTTTCTCGAAATTCTTATATGGGGGTGCCAACTTCACGCCTTTCTTATAAGAATATTTTCTATCTTATCCCTATATAAAACATCGGAGCTGCATCCTTTTTGTACCAATCGAAGCAGCCTTTTTTGCTTTACTAATGTCGCTAAAAACCCTAAAACGTATAAAATGTGGAGCTGCCTCCTTTTTGCACTGGTGTCTTCAATTAAGCTCCTTAAAATATAATTTATAATAATAATTATAGTTGCTACAAACCATAACCTGGAAACCAGGCCCCAGAAGCAAGGAAGCTTGTGCGGGAGGAATGGAGCGATTATTATTATTACTTAGGCCCAGGTGCGGCTGCAGCCGACTTACAGATAGAACAGCACAAATCCCACATTTATGTCACAGCTAAAGAAAATCTACAGAAAACCTTAAACAGATCTGCTGGTACCAGGAGTCAAACCTGGGCGTTTGGGTGAAAGTCCAGCAAGCCAGACAATACACTACCAAGGATGTTTTTACTACCTTTATTTACTAAGTAAATTTAGAAATATTTGAACTTTAGGTACTCCATGTACTCGCCAAATTAGATGGCGCTTGCTATAATGGTCATACCACCAAAATAAGAAAATGAAAACCTTGATAGTGTACTATGAATGTGGTTTGAATTTGCTGTCACTGTATTAATATCAGGTTAAGAACGATTAAAATTTTAAACTTTGTACTACATATGTGTGTAATTAACAGGCTTAGGATTTGAGTGCAAAATTTGCATTAACGTATTTACATTGACTGTACTTATAGATAGTCTGGCCCTCTCAAAAAAACACCCTCACCATTTCTTTTCTCAAGAAAGGGTACAACACAAGGAATCAGCAAAAAAAATTTACGAGGGTGTTAGGAGGGTAAGCGATTAAAAAAAAATTATGAACATGGCAGTAATTTATCACCTGTTCTGTATATTGTAACCTGTTTACTGACACATGAACACTTAAATAATGACCGATTTTAATTTACTATAATAGAAGTGAAATTTATGCATTCAAAAAAATTTATTTCATTAAAATCGGTTTATAAATTAGCAAGATACAGTCTTTTAAAGAAAATGATGCACAATTCTAAAAGACGAAAAAAGGTCTACCACCCTAAACTTTGACTTAGGATACTGGGTTTGTATTAGCACCAAAACATTTGAAAAAAATCACAGTGAACTTACACATGAACCTTCACAATATATCCAAAAATCAGGACATTCTGTGATATCAAGGCAGACAGCCTAGGTGAACTGACATGGAATGACCCATATTCTTTTCATAATTAATGTGTATTTGATACTGAACTTTTTTATGTATTTTAAAACAGTCAGCACATTTGATTCTCATGAGAGAATATTTTGTAGTGTACTCATCATTAAACAACAGCAGCGTTTTAGATCTCATAAGGTGGTTACAAGCAGATTCTATACAAAACTGTTATCTATTTGAAGAATCTAGGTCGCCGCGTGATCACGACCTGGTAAACACATAAAATATAAGATCAGATTTTAAGCAACACTGATATTATTTAAGCTGTTAAAAATGTCAGGTTAAATGTCAAAAGTTAGCCCTCGTGATTTCGGCGACCTAGATCCTTCAATTGTTTGTTAGTATTTTAAAACCCAGCATTTTAAAGTTTTACTTAAATTTGTAATTGTATCTTTTCATATTAATTTTGTTTACATTAACCAGAATAGTGTACAACCAAATAAAATAACAACTGCAAAAAATCTTCTGTTTTCATTGTCTTTAACCAGCTGTAGGAAAGCGATGTCATAAAAAACACATTTTGTTTTTATTATTTTATTAGTTTATATGGCAGTTTTGTCAGCTATTTTAGTATTTATGACTTATTAGTTTATTACTCAATGGATGAAGGACCTTTCATTTCTTTTGTAAATTACAAAATAATTTTTAAAAATATTTGACCTACAAAAACATTCACTGCATCAATTAATCCTTAAAGCTTTTAAAATTTAAATTCTGCTAAATGTTTTAGATTTTCAGTTGCATTTAATATAAAATGATATCAAAAAAGGTTTTATGTTTCTAATGACGAGAAACTTTGATCATACTTTAATGAAACACTGTGCCAATGATCATAAAAAATTAAAAAAGCAAAGTTGGAAATTGTGCTTTTACATATTCAAAGTAGATGATGTTTTGCACCTCCTGTGAAAAAATTAGAAAATTCTTTATTGGTGTTTTTGAGAAAAAAATATTTTTTGTAATAAAATATTTTGCCTCATTGACATGTTTTTTTACACATCATTATCTAACATGATTCCAATGAAAGAGAATAATGTGCTCTTTCAGACAAAAAAAGACTGCATTCAAATATCTGTAGTAGTTCTCAAGATATTCCTATTTAAATGTGAGAAAATGTTTGACTTGGGAAAAAATTGGCATTGTCAGAAAAACTTTGACCCGATGATAAGTCAGGAATTAAATTTTTTTTTAGAAAAAAAGAATTACTTTTTTATACCGTCTATAACATACTCAGATTTTATTAAATTCTGAGAGATGAGTTTGTCAGATTTCTATTTGCCTGCCTGAGTTGATATGGAATCACCCCTTCTTTAAAATAAATAAGTCTTATCAACCATTGAATTTTAATAAGACAATGCATTGTCGAGAGTTTGTATCACACTGCGTGTGTGATTTGCCCTTCTTAAGAAAATGGTTTAAAAGGTGTCGCCAGAACACTCAGGTTGCAAAATTTTCTAATATTTAGCCACTCTTGGATACTGAAATTGCAAGCATGGTAATTAATAAACGGAGATTAATCGGTCAACGAGTTAAAATATTATTTAATAGAACATGTTATAACTGCCCGAGTGTTTTCTTCTAATGTACAGTTGCGATCATTCGCTAAGGAACGATGAAAAAATAGTGATCGTCGGTTTTTCAGTTTTTTGTACAATGTACGCTGTAACTCGACCTGATTTATGAACTGGGCAATTATAATATTCAAAAATGAGATGTACTTGCATACCATATAATAAACTCACATTTACATTGCACAAAAAACGGGAAAATCGGCGGTTATGATTTTTACATCGTTCCTTAGCGAATGATCGCAACTGTACCTACTATCCATTTTGTTTCTAGAGTCCTCTACATTGAAAGGATATTGCTCGTAAGGTACTGAACCAAATTAAATATTTTAAAAACGAGCAAATAGTAAATTTATTTCTACATAGACGATACGTAATAAAAGGTAGCTATTTTTAGGGACAATTTCATTAAAGGTAAGTAAAATATTTTTTTCTCAGAAAGTTTATTCGATATATCTCTGAAATTTTTGTAGGGGTTAGAAAGAGATCTTGTGGTTGTTATGCTATTAATTCTCAGACAAAAAAGTGTTTTATTTAAGATTTAGGGTCAACCGGGGTAAATATGAAACACCAAAAATTTGGGGTAAATGTGAAACGTCTATCTTTAATTTTTAGAAAATTCTAAAAGTTAATATAATTACATCAGGTTTATATTACATGATGTATAATTATAATCTATTGGACTACCCTTTATACACAATTTATTTTATTCAATATAAAATCTCAATCTGCTAAAAGCCATCAAAACAAATTTGAAAAGCATATACATATAAAACTTTTCCGGTAATTAAGATTCTATACCAGCTACTCTATTAATTTTCTATTTTTTAAATAAGGAATAGATTATTTAACACAGCAAATATAATAAATTGCTTTCATAACATCTTGATTTTGTTTTATTCAGTTACAAAGTTCAGGGAAAAAATGCAACACAAAATTGGCAAAAAGTGAAACACAGTCTGGGAAAAAATGCAACATCATTTACAAGATTCAACATGAGTTAGAGGTAGAGATGTTATTGGATTTACTTCTCATTTCTTCTTAATATTTTGTGTTACTTACTAAAAGAATGGTACTCAAGTATTCAAGTGAAAAAGTTGAAGCAGGAAGAAAATCGCGAAACCTACTCCAACATTGGGCTCATTCAGCAGGCCTACCGGTCACATCGGTCTGGATCACCGGAAGTTGTTTTGCTCACCACGTTTTAAATACGGTTTGTTTACATACTGTAGCGGCACAATTTAAGTGAGGTTACAACAGCGCCCCTTGACCCCTTATTTTGTTGTGCTTAATAGATATTTTTACAATCTCTCCCGAAAAAAATGGTGGTATTTACCATTTAGTTTTATTATCCTCATCTACTATTAGTTGCTCCATTATTATTAGTACAAATATCGAATTAGGTTATGTCGCTCTATATTTGACAAGTAAATTTAAATATATTAACCGGTAACTAATTTTTCATAATTCAGTTAAAATCTACCGGTGAGCAGCACCGGTAAGTTTGCTGAATGCGGCCATTGTATTGAATGTTTTTGGTGATTCCTACGCTCCAAATTCAACTACAAGAAAGATAATGTTATCAATAGAAAGAGAAAGTTATTGCGCATCAAATGATACTAATAATATTAAGAGTGCAATTTTTATTTCAAAATACTAATTTAAAAGTTGGCTGTTGTTAAGTATGACAAGCCATAATTTTCAAATTATTTTATTTTAGCGCATACACGCTTGTTTACCTAGGTTATTAGGTAGTTAATAATGACGGTTTCAAACCTCACAATTGAATAACAACTATTTAAAATGTTCATTACTTTAATATGTATTAGTTTAGCATAGTACAGCAAAATACATAAAAAGAAAATATATGTTAATTGCCTATGATCGACTTGAGAGAGTGGACACCCGGTATGCCCTTGACGTACTTGATACCTCATTAAATAAAGACTTAAGGTGATGTTAAAAAATTGGAAGTTAAGGTGATTAGATAGCAAAAAGAGCGACAAAACTTGATGAGTCAAAAAGTGTTGTTTGAAGATGCAAAATTAAATAGAGATGAAGATCAAGAAGGAAACGAAAGTATCACGGAAAGATCCGACAGTGAATCGGAATCAGATTTTGAAGAAGGTGTCAAGTCAGTTTTGCGTTCGTCAACAAAGCCATGAATCTCACAGAAGGTCAAACTTCTAACATTGGCGTCCATCTGTGATTCAACAGGAGTATCAGATAAAGCTGCAAGACGTTGGTGTAATTTCCCAGACAGACGGAGAAAAGGTTATCGACAGGATGAAGATTAGAAGAGAGAGAACAGGATGCAGAGATCAAGTTGTTTCGACAGCAAGCCAGAGTGATCCGTGCACTTTATTTTGATGGCATAAAGGACTCTACTATCGTTCAGAAGAAAAGAGGAGAAATGTACTATCGAGAAACCATAACTGAAGAACATATTTCCCTTATAGAAGAAGCCCACTCGCAATTTTTCGGTCATGTTGCGCCTCAGACTTGCTCATCCCTCAATATTACCAACAACATCCTGGAATTTTTCCAGAGAAAGTGTATGAGTCTTGAAAATCTTATAACTACAGGTTGCAATGGTACTGTCACCAACACTGGGGCCAAGGGAGGTGTGACTTCTCTACTTGAAAAAGGACTGAAAAGGCCATTGCAATGGATGATTTGTATTTTTCATTGCAAGGAACTTCCCTTGCACCATCTGTACCAGTTTCTGGATATAAAAACTACTGAGCCTAGAACCTATTCAGACGAAATTGGCAAGAAGCTAGATGAAAGCTAGCGAAAAGCTTAACATTCCACCAATCGAAGGTAACCTTCCCTATTCAGAAGTCAGGCAGGATTTCAGTACTGACCAAAAATATTTGCTAGAAGTTTGCCACGCCATGAGGAGTGTTCAGAAGATCTGGCGAAGAAAAACCCAGGGACGCCATCACATGCAAGATGGCTTACTACATTTTACACCTGTACATCAGCAGCGAGAACCTTTCTGATAACTTGAAAATACTATCTGAAACCACAATGAAAGTCTACGCTCCAATTTGATTCCATGTGAAACTTCATCCATCTTTCACTTACGGCGCTCAGCACCTTGAGACTTGTAAAGTTTTCGCGCTACCTTCCTCAGGGGCTCCTACATGGTGTCGATCCTGTAATCCAAACAAATTGCTACTTTGCTTCCCCACAAAATCTACTTCTCGAGATTCTAATGGATGAGAGGAGACATATTAGTGAGTTGGGTATACGACGCGTCCTAAAGGCAAGATTAGTCCACAATGGTGGTGGCGTTAGGAAATTTCAAATTCCTAAGATCAACTTCAATGCTGAAGATTACATTGATTTTATTTCATGGCAAGCTCAAGAAATCACAGGGTCTCCACTTACTAAACATGTAAAGGATGACGAACTAAAAGGTCTCATCATAGAAAAGGCTGGGAGCACGCCAAATGAACTTTCCGTTGATTTTCCACGATTTCCACTGTCACACTCAAGCGGTTGAAAGAAGGGTCAAGATTGTAACAGAGGCATCGCCTGCAGTTGTGGCAGCAGCAACAGAGATGGGCTACATTATGGCTAAAATAGAATCTCGCAAGTCTATGCCGTCGTTTGAGTCAAAAAAATATTTTAATGTATTACAACCATATAGTCATAAGTCACCTTCTGCAAGTTGGTTGGTATAGCGTACATAAAACTGAATTACATATAGTTGAAAAAATTATAAAATTCGAAGTTCTTTCGGACCCACAAGAAATTTTTTTACTGATAAATGCCATGATAAAAAATGGAAAAGAAAATCTGAAGTTGGTAGGGAAAAACTGATTAATAATTGAGAAAATTGATCAAATTCAAAGTGCTTGCGGATCCTCAAGAAATTTTTTTACTAAGCTGGGGTTTCCACATGTTAATAAGCACTAAAAAAGGCAACTTTTGATCACTCTGCCATGATAACAAAAAGGAAAAAAAATTTTTTGAACTCTATTTCGTTCCACCCTAATACTTGAGGTTTCCATGCTTCTGTACCACATTGTATGTGTTATTTTACTTTACCTGAACACCTACTGCAAATTAAGCCAATTTTGTTCATTTATTTCGTAATATCGTTCTCCTAGTCACAAAAATAAGCTTTTTAAAGAAAAATGTTTTCCCTCTTTAAAAACAAAAGAGCAATAATACTGGAGCATGCACAACCCAGACTCAAAATTCATGTTGACTAGAGTTCCTAAATGAAAACTTTAACTGTGTTATTTTAGAGTGAGGACGCGGATGTCAAAATCTATCTCTTTCTAGGCCAAAATTAAGCTGTCTAAAACAAAGATACTTTTTTCTCTCTTTTTACTTTAGTGACAACATTCAGCAGCTGTCAGTTATAAATTTTAGGTTATGCTGTCATGTTTATTTTTATGCATGTAAATTTTTTTAATGTGCACATTATCATTTATTTATTGTTTGTAGAGAATTTTTAAAACTACTATACTGCCGTGCTTAGCAAGAAAGCAGTATCACCAGAACAGCTACTTAAGGAATATACCATATTTTTTATTAGCATTCATTACAATTCCACATAGTATATTTCTAGACAGCAGTTTGTGCAGATACTGTTTTCTTGCTAAGCACGGCAGTATAGTACATATATCAATTTTACGACAGCTTTTATGCCTGGTTTATACAGCCGCTTAACAGTTAACAAGTATCATTTAACAAGTTACAAGTAAGAATTAGAATATGGTGTTTATTAGAATATGTGTCAGATGGGTTTATACAACTCACGTATCACTTAACAGTTAACAAGTACATTTCCTAATTGGATTTATTTTAAATTCTACTTGTTACTTGTTAAATGAATCGTTAGTGCGCATGTTGGCTAGGAATAAAAACAGGTTAGCCAATACGTTATCATGTAATTGCCCTTAAAAAATTCAAATTTTTGTGGCGGTATTGCAAACATATGTCAGTATGCGCATGCGTATATAATAAATTTATAATTGCTGTATAAACCGGCACTACTTTTCTTTACTCCTTACGTGTTAAATTAAATGTACTTGTTAAATGATAAGTGGCTGTATAAACCAGACATTAGTATAATATTAATTGTACTGAATTTCAGATTTATATAATTGTCATACTGACAGTTAAATTTATTAAACCAATTTTCATGATTATCAACCTTCTAATAATTTCAAAATATGAAATGTTACTAGGAAAATTTTACATGCATGACTTGACTCTAAATAACACAAAGCTCAGTTCATATTTAGGAACTCTAATGTTGACCAGTGTTATCAATCTCAAAACGGACGAGGACTAGAGCAGTTAGAAATTTTGTTTGCTCCGAAGCCCTCCACAGCAACGTATGTGATATAATAATGCACAATAATATAAATTTTATTATGGTATATTACATTGTATCATAGCTTTTTAAATTAAAAAAAAAAACAAAACAAGTAAAAAATGAAGCGAACCTTTTTTATTGAACATTAGTTTATATTGTTATTACTTACTCTAATAATGACAACAAAGCAGGCCATTATCTTTTGCAACATTCTTTTGTTTCGCTTTTGATATTCTACAATTACGTCCATATTAAAATTCGGCCATTAATAACAGCTTTTAAAAAATGTTTGAAATTGCACCTACCTGTGGAGTCTATGTGCAGCGGAGAAAGTAGCTCGGCGAGTTAAAAAGGCTTTATAATTTCTTTCCACAAATGCCTGAGTGCATGCCATTATGAATTTAAAGAATATTCGTTTAATAAGTTAAAATAAATATAGGTTAAACTCACTGTTAATTAAGCGAAAGTTTAGTTTAGGTTATGTGGTTGATAATACGTTACGAATTAGTCCAGTGCTGACAAAAAAGTAAAATATATTGGAGCGAGAGGAGGGTGACGCAGTAGCTATTATGCACACGACCTGACACGACGGTTGCAATGAAAGACGATTAAGACATAGGCGTCCATAAGATTTCCTCTTGGGGTAAACGATTTAATTCGACAATAATTAGTACTTTCGTCGCAACCGCCATGTTCTAGGGTTGTAAGTCAGCTTATGAGCTTACCATCTAATCAAAATATACAACCATCGCCATGTAGATAATATTTAGATGGCAGTGATACAGCCATTAGTAAAAGCGTTGATGTTTATTACTTTGTTTTAATCACAATCCCAATTTACATAACTAAAATGAATGAATTTAAAAGGTACCTATTTAAGTTGGAAGAATCAAAATTTACATGTCCATGAAACATTATTTTTAACAATAATTTCTTAAAATTCTATTTAAATATCTCTATGTTTCTTAAAAGTATGCATCCCGCTATCTGATTTTACAATTAATCAAATACAAATCCACTACAGAATTTGAACGATTACCCACTGTACCACCAAGGAAATAAAAACTGCACATGATATGCTAATACAAATCATTATTTCATGCTGCTTACACTAAAGAGAATTTGGTTAATAAAAGAGAATAAAATATACACCGTGTCTCATTAAGACATAGTCAGACTTTGCCAGTGGTTAAATAACCAATAAAGAAAGAAAATTCCTATATACCATTTTTCTCGTATTTCTATACTTTTGGAGAAAAACTGCATTGAAGTTCAGGCTAATGTTTTCAATTTTAATACACACAGAAAAATCTATACTTTATTTGATTACATTTAACTAATCAAAATATAAACTAGGAACAATAGTACGCTCTTCTCCATTTGATTAAATATTCTTAAAATGATTAAACAAAAATAATCAATTCAGTAATAAAAATTACTTGTCAGAATCACTTAAAATGAGTACAATTCTTGTTAGCTTGAGCATAACTCAACTCAAAAGAAACAAATAAGTATTTTCAAAATGATTATTGAAATGTAATCTACCCAAAAAAATGTTCAATTCATTTTGATTATCTTATTGATTTTGTACTCAAAATGAATATATTCAACTCTCGGATAATTCGATAATATATTATACTCAATTTTAAGAAATAATGGTAATGATGAATACGTAGTATCCTTATTTGAATGCTTCGTTCTTATCTAAGCAATAAAATCAATATAAATTATCGAAACAACTATACGATAGTCTATTTTAAAAATCATGATAAGTTTAAATTGAGCATATGAACTAATTATAATCAAACAAGAGTTGAAGTTCAAACGTGTTTTTATTGATCAGACGCAGATGATCAAGCTTACAGCAGAAGGTTGCATTTGCACGCCCAGTTTTAAGTTTTTATTATACTAAAATGACAAGAAAAAGCTTAGAGGAATTGGGGTGCCCAGAAAATGTTGTAGAAACATTTGTCACTACTTAAGTATGTATACAATAAATTAATGAACTGATTTGTTCAAAGAAAGGATCTATTCTATTCCATCCAAGTGAAGAATAGATCAAACATTTTGCTTTTCTCATTTTAAAGTTCTCTTAAGTTACGTTTGTAAAATGCCAGCTAATGTTTGGTTGGACAGTTCTACAAACAAAAAAATAAGAGATATACAATAGTATACATTGTATATCTCTTATTTTTTGTTTGTAGAACTGTCCAACCAAACGTTAGCTAGATATGCTTACTAGTTAAAAACAGTAGGTTAGTATAAAATGCTATTATGCTAAAATAATCACCTACTTAAGGAGCTAACTAGACAAACCAGAAAATAACAAAATGTTAGAATAAAAATTTCCTATTCAATTAATGAGAAATAAAGTAAATGCTTAGCGTCACAGATTTTAGAAAATAAGTTGAAATTGTATATAAACAAATTGATTACTACAAATAAAGTTTAGTAACTTATACTGATCAATGCAACTATTATCTATCTCCTTTAGAATCTGGTATCAAGCGATACTGATTACCTAAGGAGGTAAAAACAACAGTCAGCCTTATGAAAAAGAGGTGACCACAGAAAGGTCGTAATACTAATCTGCATTACACGTGAAATCTACCAGGAGATTTTACAATTTGGTCCTGCGAGCCGGATTTGAACCAGCGACCTATGGATAAATTGGATAAAATATATGCAATGGTTTATTTATTTAAAAATTATTTATTTATTTATGCATTTTTACCGAGAAGAATCAAGATCTTATAGTTCTAACAAGATCTTCAAATAGAGCATTAATTTATTTGGATGGTACAAGAAAATGCAAAAGAACCCCAAGCAGTTCCACAATAACTGAATCTTTGGAAATAAAAAAACTTTGGAATATATTAAAACCATCAAAGCATTTAAAAATAATAAACTAAGAAATAATATTTACTTGACTATAAAAGTAGTATTATGTTACATATATTTATATTACATTTAAAAGAATCAGGAGCTAAGTGTAATTTTCAGGTGCACGCATTATTATTTCCTTGGAAAAACAGTTACTACTTCAACTAAATCTTAACTTATTAAACAACGCAATTTCAATACGTATCGCGATTAGCAGAAAACAGTTTTAATTAAATTTTGAATTAAATTTGTACGAATTTGTAATAATCGTATACTTCAATTAACAAAACTTTTATTGGATAACTGCTATTTGCGTTTAATAAATGCAGGTGTACTTGAAGCTAGGAATAATAATCAGAACAAGAATATTAGTTGCAACAAATAAACCTTTTTTGTAGATTTTTATTAATTTATCCACCTTATATAATTATTTTTTGTTTAAATACTTAGGATCTTGCGAACAAAATCAATAACGAAAAGCACAAAACTAAAGATTGCCGAGCGACGCCACTGACAGTATTTACAATAATTCAAATTTCAGACCCCGACGAACTCAGATCCATCTACATTTCAGACCCCCAGTGGCGGGGCAAGGTGTGGGCGTTGTGAGCCACCGCCCACGGCCTCGCGCCCCAAGGGGGCCTCACACCGCGACATAACAAATACCACCCGTTTTTTAGTACCATATTCACCCAATTTTTTAAAATGTATCACATTGCCCAACACGACCACTTCGCCAAACTCCCGTATAGACCCACGACGTCCAAAATGGGACCACAACGCCAAAAATCCGTTTGTTAGAAGTCGGTTAATGGATACATACGTAAAGTGTTATATTATAGTAGCGAAGTTGCGCGACCACAATTTAACCGAATTAGTTATTTGTATATCAAGCCGCGAAATGTATTTTTAACGTACCGAGAGAATCATTGTCGTCGAGGTCCCTTGCTGTATAACAATCTCGTGAACGCTAAAGAATTTCGCGGACAAGGTATACACAACATTTTTTATTTCGCGGTTGTTACTAAGAGCAACAACCGCGAAAGTGGATTTCGCGGCCTGTATTGATTATGCGAAATGTGCACTTCGCGTACAGTTGCACAAAAATCTTTAATTGACATAAATTATGTCATATAGATAATATTTTTATCAATAAAGAATATTAATCTTTTCCTTTTAGCTTGTATAGTGTGCCTAAAATATCTAATGTTAAATTGCTAACTTGTGGTCGTACAACGCCCATACTATTATTCAACACTTTATATATGCCTTACCCTATTTCTAACAATCGCATTTTTGGCGCTGTGGTTCTATTTTGGGCCTTGTGAGTCTAAACTAAAGTTGAGCAAAGCGGTCACGGCGGACGTTGTGTCCCTAGTGAAAAGGTAGACAAAGTGGTCATGTTGGGCATTGTGTCCCTCGTGGAAAGTTGGGCCATGTGGTATATTTCAAAAATTGGGTAAAGAGGACTTTCCGTTGGGCAACATAGTACTAAAAAACGGGTGGGCGAAGTAGTATGGACCCTTTATTGTATCACGAGTCTATTATTATTTTATTCTGTAATATAAAAATATAATCATATTCCCAAAATACTTCTGATATTTCGCATGAAACCGGATTAACATGCCCACTTCGTCATCGTTTAGTTGTCCAGAAAGCTCGAGAATTCTTGTTGCTTTTTTAATCATAATAAGAGAGCGTAAATGAGCCTTTCAAAAAAATTTTCTTTACATAATAAGCGCAATTCCGGTAAGGTGACCGGATTCTAATTTTAGTAATGCGGGACAAGAAGACAAAAGAAAGCAAAAACACATATTGCAAAAACAGAACATCTTAACACCAGGGACTGGAACAGGAACCCAAAAGAACCAGAATCGGAACCGATTACTTTTCTGGAACCGAAACCGGAATCGGAACCCTTACTAAAATCCGTGTTAATGTTAAGATGAAAACCCAAACCGTTATAAATTTTCGAAGAAACCGGTATTTTTCGGTTTCAAATTTCATTTCTACCGGTAAATAAAAAAAGTAGTTCAACATTCTCCCAACAGCGCTACCATAACCATTTCTTACTAAGTTGATGTTGATACTAGATCCATTTCCACTACTAATTGATAATAGTAGTGTGTGAATTGACTAGAAAAGTGTTACGTCACATTTTATATTGGTAGCCCTGAATATTTCCAAACAAATTTCATCTTGAAAAGAATCTATAATATTAACCATGTTCGTTACTTCACATCTGTTTCTATGATCTGTTCCAAGAGCTCAGTTTCTATGGTATCCATTGTTGTAAATAATTGTAACTATAGCACTCGAGTTTCCCGAGTAAAAAGAGTTGAAATACCGAAGAGCAAATATATTTATCAATTATCACCTATATTATAAACAATACTTTAACCTAACATGCATCGACTGTCAGTTATCAAGGACATATTTGTTTGGAGATATTTGGAGCTGTATAATAACATAAAATGTGACGTCAATACTTTTGCTTCCGGAACCCTTATGGAACCTAAAAAATCCTGGAACCGGAACCGGAACCTTAATGTTTAGAAAATTAAAATTGCAATCGGAACCGAAACCTTAATTTTTTATTTTCAAGTACCGGAACTGGAACCTATATTTGTAATAGGTTCCAGTCTCTGCTTAACACAAAATTCTGCAAACATATAAAAAAAATACAATTAAATGACCTTTAGAAATTTAATGAACAATATTAAAAATGTAAACAAAATTATACTTCCTGATTATTTGTCGCATTTCAGTGAATTTTCCTAAAGGGTTGGAGTCGTTAATTAAAATGTGATGAAATTTTTCACCTGAATTAGGTACTTAAATTATATTTCACGCATAATATGGATTTCACAGTCCCAACTAACCCCTAAGCGATTAACAAATGTTCTGTTCTGGTCGACATGTGGCCGGTCGCAATTTTACACGAACTATGCCATTGTGGCACCAAAGTGCTAAAGTCGCAAATTAAATGGAAATGTTTCTAGGGCTACAAACGCTATACTGTTTAAGCACGTTTGTCACCTCTTAGTGCCAAAACCAAATAGGATGTATAGTTGCGGTAATGTTCATTAACTATGCGTTTTCGGAACCTCTGCATTGCTTCTAGAGTAGCAAAGCGTAGAACTTATGTATGACCTTATTTATAGCCTTGGTATTGTATGGACTAGCGTCCTCTTTAGTCTCATCTGTTAAGTCGGCTGTAGCCGCACGGACCTACGTTATAGTAATAATCGCCCCTCCCTCCCGCACAAGCTTCATAGCTCCTGGGGCCTGGTTCGCCAGATAATGGATAGTAGAAATTAATATTATATATTTAATATATGCACAATAATAAACGTATTACATAAACGATTAACATCCAGTACATGTTATTGCCTGCCTAAAGCAGTAATTATCATGGGATTATGGTTTAGATAGGTGATTTGAACAAAAACTATTACATAACGCATGAAAATGTAGCTAGTATTCTAACAGCAGTGGATGCACTTGCACAAAATAATCAATATTAATAATGGTCCCGAAGGATTAACTTTGGAACTAAGAACAAAGTTTACAAGCGTTTATTTAAGGAAGAGAATAAAATTCAAAGAACGAAAGACTTTTGTAAGGATTATTCATGTCACCATTCAAAAGGCCATGTAAATGAGCATTAAACTATTATTTGTTTAGTAATCCATAGTGCTATTATTTTATTGAAATCTCTATAAAAGCTATAGAAATAAACAATTCCTTATTTCCATTCAATAGCATATCTTCTATTAATTGGAAGTGCCGAGTGCGCATAGCAAATGCAAGCAATATCTAAACTACAAATCCTATGTGGTTTTGGCACTAGAGATGACGGATGTGCTCAAACAGTATAGTGTTTGAGCACGTCCGTCATCTCTAGTACCCTACAGACATTTCCATTCAATATTCGGTCTTAGCACTGTGGTGCCACAACGGTATAGTTGTAAAAATATAGTTTTAAAAAATAAATAAAAATTATATAGTCTAAAAATGCTGGCCGGTCACTAAATTCACCACGCCAAAAATGACATTAGTCGAAAGAAACCGAATTATTTGCGCAACGCAAAAGTTACTTATTTTATGTGAATGTAGTATGTATAAGATGTATACAGAGTCTAACTAATATAACTACAAACTTCGTAATGATTTAGAAGATATTTTCCTTCATTAACAGGTGGTCACTTATCACACATTACATTAAATTATATTAGTTACACCCTGTAGGAATATTTTGATTTTTTTGCTGTAAACTGGTAAAAAGTATTTATTTTTTTCAAAAAGCGGTACGCCGGACAAATTGTTAAAAATCGGAACTATCCAGCCATAAGGTGAGGCGTATGGTCACCTTAGGAATGCGGCCTGCAATCGAAAGGAGGGTCTCGCAAAACTCATCTAGCCCCGCCACTGCAGACCTCACATGTGATACACTTTTAAGCACGCGTTTTCGGCTCTATAAATCCATCACTCAACGGTTATAGTGATTAATATACGTCACATCACCTCGAGATTACACTAGTCATTTTCAATGTTATTCTTAACGTAGCTGGTCTCTTTGTGAAACGCTTGTGCTTGTGTATAGTGAATAAATATGGTTGTGCAGTGTGTAGTGTGTGAAAGATTGGATTATTTAAATCCAGATTTAATTTTTCAAAGGCGAGTATGAACGCCATATTCTTCCAAACAATAAATTACGCGAGATAAAACGTGTGTTGAAAATGCCATAGGCGTCGACGAAACAACTACATTTAGGGGTTAAAGAATATAAAGTAATAAGTTTTATTTTATTAGAAATTTTTAAGTTTCAGAAGATTGCCTTAAAAGTGTTATTAAGAACTATTAAATTTTCTTTCTTGACTGCTTTGTTATTGAAATTTTCAGTATTTGTAAATTTAATCATTTAATTAACCCAAAATAGTCTGCAAGTATTAAAAATTATGAGAAACAATAATTAATAATGTTTTTCAGGTATCCTACTGATAGCAATCATAAAACAAAAATGGTTACACATCTTGCATTTCAAAGGTTCATAAACATATGCACACCCGTATTTGCTCATCCCATATTTTACAGAGAGTGATTTAGTGTTAAGGGGAGAGAAAAAAATGAATCTTGAGAAAAGATGCTGCTCTGATTCCTTTTTTAGAAATTAATGAACCACATACTACAAGGTAAGATAATTTTTCTCTAACAAATTAATAAGATAAAATACGAATACAAGATTTATAGTAAGATAATATTGATAAACTAACTTTAAACTTATTCCATATTGCTTTGCAGATAGAGCAGTCTGAAAGTGAGATTTTCCAAACGCAAGTTCTACATTTGTAAGCAGAAACGTCCCTAAGGTCGGTCAGCCGGGCGTAAGCCCGGGGCCCTGGGAGCTAGTAAGGGCCCCGCAATGAGCTATCTTATTTTAATCAACACTTTTATTTACTACGAGCCACACTCGATATTTGTGCCCGGGGCCTCAAAATCCAAAGGACGGCGCTGTTTGTAAGTTACAATTAATTGCATGATTTTAAAAATATATATGTATAATAATATTGCCACAATTGTTTATCACAGAAATCGTAATTATAACAGTCAGTCAGGTCAACACTTGCCCATTCGTCTACCACATTAACTGTTTTTAAAACAGAGTGTGCTACTCAGAACATTCAGAGTGCAATAGTATAAAAATAGAAAAAAGATTCAATAGAAGTTGAATTGAACAAAATTAGTTTCAAAATGAAATGTTTTAGGAAAATCGGGAGGTTCCGATATTTTTAAATTTTATCAATCAGAAAATATGTTAGATGGTATATAGGTATATTAAGAGAAAATTGCTAACTATTTTTTTACAGGAGTACACAAATAAAAACGGAGGTGAAGACGGCATTGCTTGGCATTTAGAAAAATAAATCAAACTGAGCAAGATCCTCATAATGCAGTGGCGGCTGCTGCATACATAAACCCGGGCCACACGACAAACTGGTATATCGCTATCATGCTCGTACGCACACATTAAAGCAGTATATCATCATGTGTTGCACTGCGAGTGGCACGGGTTTGACGTATGCAGCAGTCGCCACTGTCATCACGTATTGTGGAGGAATTACCACAGTTTCAACCAATACAACAGATTAGATTAGACATAGTGTCGCCAACAGAAAGCTTGGTCTCATCTTTAGTGCAATGGAAAGAGGTAAAAGAAATCTATACTTCTCGTCATTTAATACGAATTCTAAAAAATGAAACTTTAGAAATTTTAAATTTGATAAATTCTAGTGCTCCACTTCAGGATTCTGAACTAGAGCCTCCGTTTATTTACTGTTAGTACTGCCACACGTTTGTTGTCTGTGTTTATTATTAATTATTTATATATACGACAAGAAACAAAACATTTACAAGATCAAATTACTGATCTTCAGAATGAGATTACTAATTTGAGAGAAAGTAATGTCGATTTAGTTTAATTACTTACGAGGGATATTGAATTAATTGATAAATCATCTATTTCAAAAAATAATAAGCAGCAGTCGACAGCCGTTAATAAACCAATTGAAATTACAGACAACTCTTTGTCTTTTCCAAAGCAAACATCATTTGCTGAAATTCTTAAGGCAAATAATAAAAATGCAAATAAATCTAAACAAGATTCGTTTCATCATAATCGACGGAAAAATACACTGATTATCGGTACCGCACCTGCTGCAACTGTTTCCAATAATGTTGCTAACATTTCTGAATCAAATGAATTTGCTTCTGTTTTCTACAAGAAAAGATCTTCATATTTACATTTAACCAGAGTTAATCCATCTGTAGATAAAACTAAAATTACTGAATACATCATGAAAAAACTGAGTAATGATACTAAGAAAAATTTCACAACTGATGTTAAAATTGACCAATTAAGATCAAAGTTTCCAGATAACTACAGCTCCTTCAAAATCACAGTTAATTCCCAATATGTATCTAAATTATTGGATTCATCTTTCTGGCCCAGTGGCGTAGGTGTTAAAAAATATTATGAGAAAAAATCAGAAAAGCGAAATTTTCAAGTGACTCGGACAACTCCTGTAAAACCCTAGCCATATATTATCAAAATGTACGTGGTTTGAGAACAAAGCTACATGATCTTTATAATAATGTTTTGTGCGAAAATTACTCAGTAATTATATTATCAGAAACCTGGTTGACTGAAGATATTTACTCTAGTGAGTGCTTTGATAGTAGGTACATGGTTTTCAGAAAAGATAGGAGCGTGGAAATATCAGGGAAATCCAGGGGTGGGGGTGTTAATCGCAATTCATAAGATGATTTCTGCCACGCAATTACAAGTTAACGTATTAGATAGAGAAGAACTTTGGGTTTCTCTAAATATAAATGGTAATTTTATTACATTAGGAGCAGTATATTTTCCTCCAGCTTCTGAAATTATTGCTTACCATAATCATACAGCGTTATTAGAAGAGCTATTATTATCGTATCCCTCTCATACGTTCTGCGTAATCGGTGATTATAATCTTCCTGATATCCAATGGATCGGTTCTGAAGACAAAGTGGGATTTACAGCTTGTGATTTAAGATCTGTGATAAATCAATCCTTCTGTGATACTGTGAATTATTGTGGTATGTTTCAGTTTAATAATATTTTAAATGACAATAGTGTAGTGCTAGATTTAGTGTTTTGTAATTCTGAATCAGTTCTAGTCACCTCTAGTCAACCAATACTGCATTGTGATAGACATCATCCCTCACTTTTCATCAATATCTGTGATACAAACATTGATTGTTCAAGTTCTTCCTGTGATATATATACTTTTAATTTTAAATCTGCTCCTTATAATGAAATTAATAATTTTCTCATGCAAATTAATTGGGAACTTCTAAATGAGTATGAAATTGTAGATGACTGCATTAATAGATTTTTATGAAATAACATGGTCAGCTATTCACATATTTGTTGAATTACGTATGTTTAAAAATCAAATAATTTTCCACAGTGGTTGGATACAAAAAACAAAAAAAGATTGCTCACAAAAAGTACAAAAGTTAAGGTTCTTTAAATGATTATTCTTATTTTAGTAATTTAAGAAAACAAAGTAAAGGTTCTGTTAATAAATGTAAAATAAATTATATTAGAAATATTGAAACAAATATTGTAGAAAATCCTAAAGCATTTTGGAATTATGTAAACTCTTTGAAGTCAATTAATAGTATACCAAAAACCATGCATTTAAATGACACTAAAGCAGAAACACCATCAGATATAGTTAATTTATTTGCTACCTATTTTGAATCGGTCTATTCAAATTCAAAAGTGAGTACATCATCAAATTTGTTATTAAAAAATCATACTTATGATGTTAACTTGAGTAATATACATATAAGTTCCGACCATGTTCTAAAAAAACTAGAAGCTTTGGATGTAAATACGAATGCTGGTCCAGATGGGATACCGCCAATTTTTATTAAACATTGCTGCAATTCGTTGGCATTACCACTCTCAATTATTTTTTCTAAATGATTATGCTCTTCATACTTTCCTGATATATGGAAAACTTCTGATGTGGTTCCTATATATAAGAATGGTATCCGATCTCAAGTAACTACAATCGAACTTCTATATAACGAAGTCGGTAAATCCCGAAAAAAAATTCGCTATAGGGAAATTTCGTTATAAAGAAATATCACCTTCTGTAAATATTATTTTAATGCTTTAATTTTAATTTGAGTGATTCCGCGCTTTAAGTGATTGAGTGATTTAATTAATTGTCTTGACAATGGTGCATTTTTGTCGCCAATTAAATGCACCCGCTTTAAAACTACTCCATCTATGTCGCGACGTAGTCGTCGTTGTAAACATAAGTTCTAGCACGTTTTGCTGTAAGTTCACCAACTGATTTTAAAATTGATTGCGATTAAATTTGTGATTAAATTTAACGCGATGTTTTTCTTTTTTTGTATACAGTTATCATTGTTATCAACTTCCCACAACACGTTGATTTTCTCAGTAATGCTTAAACACTTTTGCTTTGATTTTTTTTTGTACTACAGTGTGGTTCACTCACAAAACTAAAGTTAAAATAAAAACTTGCAATGCAAGTTTTTAACTTTATGTAAATCCTAATTGAATTTTAATCTTTCTTAGAGGGGTGAAATCTCCATTTAGACAAATAACAATGTGTATAATGCATCGAAGTTTAATCTTTCCTAAAACTCTCATTCAGGTAAATTTTCGGAAATTCCCTGAATATGTAAGAAAGTATAGATAAACCAGTTGTAGGAGGCCTTTTAATGACAATTTTAACCCTTCTTAGAACTTCTATTTAAACAAATTTACAAAATCCTTTTACAAGGTTTACAGGTTTTTAAAAATGTGTGCAGGCTTCTTGGAAGATGGGTAAATTTATAATCTTTTACTGCTGCTAATAAGAAAGAAAGATTGATGCATAATAAACACATTTACCTGGAGAAATTATTTTAGTTTGGCCTAAAAAATTCGTTATATAGAAATTTTACTTCGTTATTTAGAGACAGTTTTATATGTATTTTTTCTAAAAGGACAGTGTACAGCACAAAAATTATATTATCGTTATATAGAGAAATTCGCTATATAGAAGTTCGTAATATGGAAGTTTGACTGTAATTACAGAGCAATAAGCATTTTATCTTCGATTCCAAGTCTTTGAATCTGTAATCTGTGCTGTACTTATGGAATCAGTTAAAAACCATATTATACAAGAACAGCATGGCTTTCATAAAGGTCGTTCTACAGCTACTAATTTATTTATTTTTACCAATTTTGTGATAGTGTCACGTGGGGTTTTCGTGACTGGAGGACGTAGGCAGAGGTAGAGATAAATTAAACACAAGTTGTAAAAAACAACTATATACTAAAGACAATAAAGAGTTAACAAAAGGTTAACATACATGTTGACATATTGATACATATTGTGAGGACATATATGTCCTTCAAAACTGGTACAATCAAAGGGAGGTCGGAACCAACCCTGTTCTAGCACTAAATCTACTAACTAAGCGTACGAGCTAGACTCCTAGTAATTATAACTAAGCCGGGTAGCCTGGTCACAACTCCCCATAATTTCGCAGAGAGTGGGCGTTTAAGCGCTACTCACTCAACTAAGCACTAAGCATAAAATAATTGAAAGGTACTCACCAGCTTGCTTGTAGTATTTGAGCCATGGTCACTGACTGGTTTGAAGAGCTCAAGCAAGCTGGTTACATACTGCTGGACGAGGAAGTATTACTGAATAATTGAATAAATTAAGTGGGATACGAAGAACACATGAATACATAATGAGATGCAAACTGTATAAATTATTCTAATGAGATACAAACTGTATAAATTATTCCAATGAGATATAAACTGTATAAATTATTCTCAAGGATATGCAAACTGTATAAATTATTCTAATGAGATTCAAACTGTATAAATTATTCTCAAGGCTATGCAGATTGTGTACCGTGCGTGGGTGGCTATCGCACTACTCTTGATACTAAATGAATGCAAGTTGAAATGTTACAAAAAGAATTGCATTTAAAATAATTCCGTTTGTGACACTTTCCCCCTCTTCTACAGAAGAGTGGTGGGTAAGGTGTCGTGGAAGGTGTGACCAAGTTGATAGTAAAAACAACCAAAAAATTCAGAGAACACAACATGTGTAACTAATAGCTAAGTAAAAGTATGTTAAAAGAATAATGCAGACAACAAAAGGTCGAAAGCATAAAGAAAAATAAATATCGTGAAAAATAAAAGTGAATATCGTGAAAAATAATGTTACTGACTGTTTCGAAAGATGTTTCCAGGATTGAAGATGAGAACTGCTTGGCTTGGAATGTCAAAGTATGCATGGCATGGATGCGAAGCAACTTGATGCTACCATAGTGGCGTGACGAGTCGGTTGTTGGTTAAAGTTCCATAAAAATTATTGTTCCATAGTTATAACATAGGATGTGTTTAATATAGAGAAACACATCTGTACAGCGTATGTTCTATAGAATGATTCTTCATGACCAAACTATTTGATTGCAGTATTGGTCTGGTGATGACTATTTTCAAAGTGTAACCATAGTAACCATAGGTGATGGTTGGTTGGAACCAGTTGGTACTGCCATAGTATTTATCCAGGTGAAAACCATTGGGTATCAGCCAATGCCGATGGAAGATCCATTTGTGTAGACGAAGAAAGAAACAGTACGTAGTAAGTAACACAGCAAAAACAAAAATTTTGAAAAGTGAACATTTGAGGGATTCAATGAACGTACTTTGAACAGTATATAATATAAGTCTATAAGTAAAGTAAGGCAAAAATACAAAAATGATTAAAAAATACAAATACTTAAAGCTACAGATAGGTCCATTTCATAGCGGGTGTCAAAAAAAAAGTAATTCATAACCTAATAGTTCAATATCAGTTATATAATAAACATGAAAGGTGACAAAGAAAGAAAAATAAGTTCGTACATACAAATAGATCTGTACATAAATATTGTGAGTGTTAAATACAAGATTAGTAAAATATAAATTCATGAAACACTTTAAGGGCGTGACACTATTTTCACACTTATACGTGTAAAGAAAGAAAGAGTACTGACAATAACTTTCATAAAGGAAAAATGTGACAGAGTAAAAAAAAAACAAATTTAGAAGTAATAATATAAAATATAAACCGTAGATTGCAAAAGAAAGTGTCAGCATTACAATATGTAAAATAAGAACAAATTGGTTTAATTTATTCCCATTTTAGTAGATTATTTTAATAATCTTAATAGTTAAGCTTAATAGTTGAACGTGGCAAGTGCAAAGTTTACATAATAATAAAACAGGTGAAATTCATAAACGACATAAAAATTTAGTTAATTTGATTTAAGAGAGATTCTAAAAAGTAAAAAAAAGTGTGAAATACATGTAGGTAATTAATTCAATACTTTGCAATCGCGACAAAAAAAAGATAAATTAAGAAAGATGTAACAATCAAAATTAGATTGATTGTAATGTCGGTGAAGACAAAAAAAGAAAGGGGTGATCTTTGTGCAGTGATTAAATTATCTTACTGGTTACGGTAAGATGTCAAGATAAGGGCTGACAAAAATCTGAATATTCAAAGGCATATAAAAAGTAAGAAAGGGTGGATTTCTGTGATTCATTTAACACATGAATCGGGAACATGCGAAGCATTTTACGCAAGTGTTCCCATTAGAGTATAAGGCTTTAAGATGATAAGAAAAATTTTGTAGGGTTTATAACCAAGGCCTTTTTTTGGAAATGAACAGCGATAAGCAATAGATAAAACTCGGTACAGTTATTAATAAATAGTCACAGACGGAGAACATATATATATATATGGAAATTAAAAAAAATTTAAAAAAAAAGTGGTAACGGTAATAATTTAGAAAGAGAAATTCTGAATATCGAATAAGGGGCTAAAAAGTACATAAATTAAAGTTCCATTTGTTCCATAAGTTTTGGAAACAAATAGTGCAAACAATTTGTAACAATAAGTTAAAAATGTAAATTAAATAACACTAAAGGGTTGTACCGTGCCGATTTATTCGAAGTGAATTTCAGTTGACAGATGAAGTTTTGTCACTGAATAAGAGTCAATTTCCGTGGTCACAACGGGTATGACTGCTAGGTTACTGCTAGGAAATAAGAAATCTGTAAAAAGAAAAATAAAGTAAACATTTAACACATAAAAGTAGGTTACCAGGTTGCCTTGTGTGTTGCCAACGGGAGGAAAACTAAATACCACCCATAGTATATATAAATAAAAAGTTAAACCACTTATACTCCAAAATGTCGATTCCGGCCAACTTGATTAGCCCTTCAGTCTGATTTGCAGATGCTTTCCCGGTACGTGTTACATTCAGGCCTCGTTCACGTACAAATCCCGCGGGATAGAAAAAAGACCTTCAAATGAGAGTGGGAAAAACGAGAATGCACCAGGTCAAAACTGGCAACGAAGTCTGACCTGTCATAGGTAGAATACATCAATACCCGCAAACACATAAAATATAAAATAAAACATAAACATAAATAATGCATTCATCGCACTGCGCAGTTACAATTACATGTATTCTGTAAGCACTGGTTCATATCAATTGTTAAGTATAGCAATAATTGTTATGAACCCGATTGCTACGAAATCTTAACAATTCCTGCAATATTTGGTATTCTGTAACTGCACTTGTTATGATCCAATTGAAATGAATCACAACAACTGAAATGCAAACTAATTATGAACTATATTACCGACTGTGCATGCGCGTTCGAGCAGTGACATTTCCATTTGACAGTTTCGAATAGTTAGACGCGCGAATTTGAAACATGGAGAAGAATACCCGACACACCGAAAAGCAATTTTATGTAATGTTGGAGTTTATGTCCACCAATTTTATTATTTTATTTATTGCTTACGGAAAGAATGAGCCCGGGAAAAGGGCCTGAATGTTTAAAAAAACTGTGGAAAGAGCTTACTAGTATACTAAATTGTCGCAAATGAACCAGAAAAGCAACAACTAGTGATGACTGGATGAACGTTAAAAAATTACTGTGTGTGTAGCAAGTCGCAACAGTGTTTTCTTTCTAAAGTAATAAACAATATTACCTACAGTTTTATAATGTAAATAATAGTAAGAAAGAAATCCTATTATTATCCATACTTAAATTTTGCAAAATCGTGTGAAAGAACCCCAATGGATATAAAAATATAATGCAATTTCTTGGGAATCTGAGGTCACAATCAGTTCTTTAGGTAGGAAGTTGAATAAGCAGTGGCGTGCGGTCCATGGAAGCAATGGAAGCAGTGCTTCCCTTTAGAATTTATTAAAAATAAAAACCAATGCTAACAAAAATATTTTTATAAAATTATGGTTATCGTTTATTTAAATTTGTAATGTTTAATCAACTTAAAGCTGAATATCAATTCCGTACAGCAAAAAGTCTAATTAGTTAGAGTACTATTTTAAATTAGGCTCATTAAACTTGCACGGAAAGGTATTACCGATTCAAATGTGTTACATACGCTGCATATAAGCACTGATTTCGGTGCTTATAACTGCTCTTCTCCTAGTCTTGATAAGCGGGCGTGGTCATACAGACGATGCTGTTAACATTGTTTGGTCGTTATTTTTAGTGTGCTTCGTGCCCAAATGTTTATTTATTATAATTTGGTTATTTGTTTTAGTGCTTGTTAAATTTAATGTTACTTCAGTAATATAAATCTGCGAATGAGACTGTATTTTGTCACATTTTATTATTTCAATTTATATAAGTTGGAATTTTTTTAAAGACAAATAATTCTATTTAGTTTGTTCTGTATGCAAATTTAAAATTGCATTATTGTCATGACTGCAAATTCAGCTGCTTCGGTGGAAGGTTCGAGTACTTCCGATACATCCGAATCGGGACGATTGTTTTGTTCAGTTTTTAAATTATTAGTAAAGAATTTTCTGCATGCAGTTTTGGAGGGAAATTACAAATTATTGAGCAAGGCAGACCAAAACCAGAACTTTCAAATTTAACAACAAAGCTTAAAACCTGCACCGATATTTTGTTAAATTTATTTATTTTGTTTAAAATTATTTTGAGGAGGAAATTTTTGGAAAAATAATTGTTTTAATAAATAATATTTAAACAAACATTATTTGTTTCTACTCTATGTATACTTATTTCTAAATTTGAGGGGGGGATTTCCCCCATCTCCCCCCGTGAGTCCGCGCCTGTACCTAGGTATATTAAAATCGTGGTTGCTTCCCTAGCCTAAATTCTCACCACACGCCACTGTGAATAAGTGTTTTGTTTTTATCTAAAACATTGACTTGGAAATATACATGCCTAAGTATTACTATTGCATTAATAAATTGGGGGTAAAAACTTTCATTTACCGAATTTATAATCTAGAAATATCTAGAAAATATTGGCTAGCAACAATTTCTAAAAATACACATATCAAGCGACGACAGCAAATAATACTTCCAAGATATTAAAATTAAACTTAAAGATAAATAATACTTCAACACTTCATTTAAAAAACTACATCAACGTTTTCACAGTTTATTTATAATAATTTACAAAATGTATATAAATGCAACACTAGAAACAGAGCTCGAACCTTAAGGGTGGAACTTGCCATTTTTCTTAGAACCACCAATTCCGTCAACATATCAGCAGAAGTGATTACTGCAACAGACGTTACAATTTACAAGATGTTTTGGAAGGTAATGAAATCATACTTGTACAATCTCCCAAGATGAAAGTCAAAGTAGAGGATGTTCAAGTAACCAGTTACACTTTCTAGTTTACTAAAAGATCCAGGGGTGCGACGAAGAACCATTCGTCGTATTGCTGCACTACTCTCTACTGCAAAGAGGACTACGACTGCATATGCAAGAATACTACTACCATAGAGAGATTAAAGGGCTGCTGTTATTGATGCTGTAGCCAACTTGCTACAATTTCTAAAAAACAATAATAGGAAATAATGTGGTAACACTTTCGATACTTTCAGGTGTATTCTGTAAGCAAATTGTTGAGATTGTTACGCTTGTTATACTTGATATCCAACAAGCATAACAATTCATGTGTCAAAAACGGTATTCTGTAAGGATTTATTTTGTTCAAGTAATTGATATGGCCTAACAATTTATTGAAATCTATAGCAATTGTTGGATAACAATTGATATGAATAACAATTCACCACTTCGAGATTTTTATGTTAGTTTTTACTTTTAAAACGTATCGTATATGAACGAAAATACTTGGAAATTATTTAAAATATAAGTAATTTTAAAATAAAACGCTCTAGCAATTGTTGTGGAAGAAATAATTTTCCTTTTCTAAAAACGTTCAGTGCATTTCGACTTCGTAGGTTGCGATCAGCGGAACTGTTTATTAGTAGTATTGCTACTAAACGTAAGTCAATTTTGTAATGATTGTCGTTGATTCTTATTGCAATAATAATGGATTTGGAAGGAAACGTGTTCCTGGGTAGAGTAGAAGAAATGGAAGCAGCAAATGAACGGTAAAAATAAATAAATAGTATAGTATAAAAACTTAACCTAACATTCTACACAGAAATCGTATTTGTATATCGCAAGGCAAGTATTGGATAGTAATGAGCCTTTTTCTTTGCCTGAACTTTGTCAGATGCATCCGAGGTAGCAAGGAATGATTTATCAAGCGATGTTGATTGTAGAAGACAAATAAGAAACAACATATAAATCACTTCTTATAGAACGAGGTAATATTTATTTTATGTGATAAAGTATCGAAATTGTTACTACATTGTTTCCTATTATTGCTCTTTAGAAATTGTAGCGAATTGGCTACAACATCAATAACAGCAGCCCTTTAATCTCTTTATGACAGTAGTATTCTTGCATATGCAGCTGTAGTCCTCTTTGCAGCAGAGAGTAGTGCATCAATATGAGGAATGGTTCTTCGTCACTTGGAAAGTGCTTCAGTGTCATCGTTTGCACCCTTGGATCTTTTAGCACCCTAGAAAGTAACTGGTTACTTGAACATCCTCTACTATGACTTTCATCGTGGGAGACTGTAGAAGTATGATTTCATTACTCTCCAAAACATCTTATAAATTGTAACGTCTGTTGCAGTAATCACTTCTGCTGATATGTTGACGGAATTGGTGGTTCTAAGAAAAATGGCAAGTTCCACCCTTAAAAGTTCGAGCTCTGTTTCTAGTGTTGCAATTATACACATTTTGTAAATTATTATAAATAAATGTAGTTTTTTAAATGAAGTGTTGAAGTGTTTTTTATCTTTAAGTTTAATTTTAATATCTTTGAAGTATTATTTGCTGTCATCGCTTGATATGTGTATTTCTAAAAATTCTTGCTAGACAATATTTTCTCTAGATTATAAATTCGGTAAATGTAAGTTTTTACCCCCAATTTATTAATGCATAGTAATACTTAGGCATCTATATTTCAAAGTCAGTGTTTTAAATAAAAACAAATCATTTATTTAACTTACGACCTAAGGAATTGATTGTTACCTCAGATTCCCAAGAAATTGCATTATATTTTTATATTCATTGGGGTACTTTCACACAATTTTGCAAAATTTAAGTATGGATAATAATAGGATTTATTCTTACTATTATTTACATTATAAAACTGTATGTAATATTGTTTATTACTTTAGAAAGAAAACACTGTTGCGACACACACACACACTAATTTTTTAACGTTCATCCAGTCATCACCAGTTGTTGCTCTTGCTGGTCCATTTGCGACAATTTAGTATACTAGTAAGCTCTTCCACAGTTTTTGTAAACATTCAGGCGCTTTTCCCAGGCTCAATCTTTCCATAAGCAATATTTGGTGGACATAAACTCCAACATTACATAATATTGCTTTTCGGTGTGTCGGGTATTCTTCTCCATGTTTCAAATTCGCGCGTCTAATTATTCGAAACTGTCAAATGCAAATGTCACTGCTCGAACGCGCATGCACAGTCGGTAATATAGTTCATAATTAGTTTGCATTTCAGTTGTTGTGATTCATTTCCATTGGATCATAACAAGTGCAGTTACAGAATACCAAATATTTCACGAATTGTTAAGATTTCGTAGCAATCGGGTTCATAACAATTATTGTTATACTTAACAATTGATATGAACCAGTGCTTACAGAATACATGGCTTTATCACATAAAATAAATATTACCTCGTTCTATAAGAAGTGTTGTTTGTAATATGTTGTTTCTTATTTGTTTTCTGCAATCAACATCGCTTGATCAATCATTCTTTGCTACCTCGGATGCCTCTGACAAAGTTCAGACAAAGAGAAAGGGTCATTACTATCCCATACTTGCCTTGCGATATACAAACACGATTTCTGTGTAGAATGTTAGGTTAAGTTTTTATACTATACTATTTATTTATTTTTACCGTTCATTTGCTGCTTCCACTTCTTCTACTCTACCCAGGAACACGTTTCCTTCTAAATCCATTATTATTGTAATAAGAATCAACGGAAATCATTAAAAAATTTACTTACGTTTAGTAGCAATACTACTAATAACAACAAACAGTTCCGCTGATCGCAACCTACGAAGTCGAAATGCACTGAACGTTTTTAGAAGAGGAAAATTATTTCTTCGACAACAATTGCTACGGCGTTTATTTTAAAATTACTTATATCTTAAATAATTTCCAAGTATTTTCGTTCAAATACGATGCGTTTTAAAAGTAAAAACTAACATCAAAATCTCGAAGTGGTGAATTGTTATTCATATCAATTGTTACCCAACAATTGATATAGATTTCAATAAATTGTTAAGCCATATCAATTACTTGAACAAAATAAATCCTTACAGAATACCGTTTTTGACACATGAATTGTTATGCTTGTTTCATATCAAGCATAACAAGCGTAACAATCTCAACAATTTGCTTACAGAATAGACCTGAATAATAATAATACATATAAAATCAAGCCTGCAATGATAGCCTATTCCCCAATAGGGCTGGTTCAGGCGAATAAATAAAGCCAAAATATAAGGAACCGACCTTCAAGCATCATAATCTACCCATGCTTGGTAAAATAATAATAACCCAAGCAGCACTTTTAGTCATCGCTACGTACCAGCAACTACCGGTGGAACTATTAAGTTTTTGCCAGTAGTCACAAGCACGTAATTGCTACGGTTTTGTTACGTGCCTGGAACCAAAATGGGGAACAATTTTTGTGTAGCAGGTACGTAGCGGCGTAGTAATTGCTACTTGCGTGGAACTTCTTTTCTCTTTGACACATCGTGTCGCGTGATTGCTCTCTCTTGCTCTTGCTACTTAACAAATATTCTATCATTTTCTATATTATATAATGCTGGATCGTGTCACAAAATGAATTACCAAGTTTATTTGTAATACGTACTTAATACAAAGAGCGATGAAATGTTTGATTATTTTGTCATCCCAGTACACCAAAATTATAAACCATTGCAACTTTTCTGTTAAATATGATGATGATAGATCGATAAATAACAACGCGCCTTCTTTAAATATATTTTTTAGTAAAAAAATGTCTTTAATAAAATATGTTAAATATACACGAAATACTTATAAGTTGATACACATGATAGAAACCATTTTTATATTATTCCTGTTATGTTCTTTTATGTGTTTAAATAAAAGGTACTCAATTATTGTCATTAATTAACTTTATTAATATTGAGTGATCAGGGCGAATTACATACACAATGCATAGAGTGTAGAAGACGTGTATCCTCCAAGACGACTCAAGTGTTACTGACGCTCGCCCAGAGGACGGGCCAGGATTGATTAGTTACATCACTTCAAATAAATGTTGCCAACTTGAACCTACATAAATAACAATCCCTAAGGCACTAATTTGTTGTTTTTATTGAACGTTATATATTAAAACATCTATTAACAATCATAACAAATTGCAAATTGATTAATGATTATTGATTAATCCAACATTTTACAAGTAAATATGGAGATGGAGTAGTTTACGAAAAATTACTTTAATGTGATTCTCCTGGGTAGCAAAAACGTAAGTTTTACATTCAATACTACTGTAAGGTTTTAAAAACTTTAAAGTAGCTTCGGGCAAGTTACTGCTACAATCATAATACCACTTTGTAGTTGCAACGACTTTAAAGTAAGTATACTAAGTGGCAATACCGTTCCACATACTTTAATAGTTATTCAGAAGTAATGAAACTACATAGTTCCAATAAATAGTAGAAACAACTACACAATTACTAAAATATTCCGAATTGAAGAAATTAAACCTATAAAGTCATAAATTTAGTTGTAGTTACACGTAACAACTACTCAATCAAAGTTCCGATCTCAGTTACTGCTACTTAAATGCTGCTTGGGAATAATATAATAATAATAAAACATCTCCCATCCAGGCGAAAATCAAAAAGTACAAAAAGAAAGAAAACCCTATGCCTGGGAAAAATTAATTAACTAATAATACAGAATAGACCTGGTAAATAAAAAGGGGCTTCATAATTGGGGGTTATGAAGGTGACCACAAAACGTTAAATTACCGTTAAATTCACTATATAAATTAAAGTGGCGGTATAAACGTTCAAAAGGGTACGTAGACAAAAGAAAACGGCGATATATAAAACTTGTGGGTAGAAAGACAGAGCACTACTTAATAATGTGTGAACGAAAAATGTTGAGTTCGAAGAAATTGATTGGAAACTGATAAGGATAGTCATGAAGGCGAATGAAACTTGAGAATAAAAGACGTAGCCGAAAATAAAAATGTAATTAATAAAAATTGAAAGTTTCTTGCAATAGGATTTGGTTTAACTTTAAGGGTTAACTGAGAAAACACCAATTGAGAGTACATTTGAAGAAAAGTTGAGAAGAAAAGAAGTAATAAAATAAAATTTAAATTTTGAATTTTAAGTAAACGTACGTAAGTAGGGAATGTTAAAAATTATAGCTGGACCTCCGTTCTTGTGAACTAAGTGAGCCAAAGGGTAGATTATTGGAAATAAAAATATAAATTCTAAATGAATACATTCCTTGCAGAGCAAAATTGATTAAGAACTGTCCTAATAATGAATAAAACTCTATAAAATTTCAAAGAGTATTACTGGAAAATAAAAGTAAATCAATTTAGTTTTGTGTATGACAGCCAAGAACGACTTTAAAAGGACTGCCCGTTTTTGGATCGCAGTTAAAAGATAAAACCGATGTATGAAATGCGAAGCCGGCGGTTTTAAGAGACCTTGTAGAAAGAAGAAATTTTTCTTGGAAGACAGATGTGGTTATTATAAAAGCAAATTTCCCAATAACTTGCAAAAATGCATAGAAGGTTATATTGCGCAAAGCAATGCAGCGAAGGAAAACAAAATTATAATAATTAAGAAAATTGTCCAAAACATGACGTAGCAAAAATATGTCAAAGAAAAATAAAAATTAGATAGAAGAAGTGATTTTTCACATTCCTTGTATAAACCAAAGCTGAAAGCGACTTCCTAAAATAAAAAATGGATTAATTAAAGAATGAGGTGTTAGTTAATTAATAGGTTCAAAATGTTCGGTGTGCCAGATTGAATTGTAAAACTGCATGCTGTTAATACGAAAAAATCTTAAAAGTGGGTAAGTGTCTTTTAAGTAAGTAAGAACTTGGGCCGGGAAAATTATGCAGTTATTCCTTAAACGCGCGAGATAACCAATGTGTTTATGGGAACAGTTTATTTAAACAGTTAAGGACGTGAATCATAAAATCGATGATACGGATTATCGTAACAGTTAAACAAAAACAAAAGGAATTAGTTAGAGTGAAGAGATTTAAGTTTTAATAAATCATCCATTAGTAAAACTAGAAGCAAATATAGCTAATAAACATGAAAGACACAAAAGAATAATACAATTTGGTAGTATTAATTGTGAAGGGACGTCTCCGCCCTTGTTGAAAATTGATAAACGAAATTCATAGACAGAATCCATAGTTGATGGGGACTTTTTTTTGAATTATTTCCGAAAGACCATCTCCAGCGGATTTGAACACATTTGTAAAAAAGGTACATCAAGAAGTAATTACAAAAAGTAAACAAGGAAAGGGACAGATACTGCGAAGTATACTCTTTTCCCCCTCTTCTAAAAAAAACGGATGAAACTCATGAAAAAAAAGAAATCTATGACGAAAGGATATAACTACTGGGTAAAAAAAGAAACGTAAGTGCTATTCAGTATTATAGTATCGGACTTGTGAATATGCCACGTAAGATGCGAAGGTCATACCGAGGATAAAAAGAACTGAGATAAAAATAGGTCGGTCTTAGTAAGAAGCAATTATGTGAATAACTGAATGTGATAAAAATTGTCGATAAAACAAAAGAAATAAATAAAAATTATGGTTAAAAAGCACACTACCTTTGCTTTTAGAAACCGTAAATCGCTAAAATAAAATCAAAAGAAGTTTGTAGATGCACAATTTATGCGAGAAATTTAATTTTTAGTTTTTTCCGTAATGTGAAACAGTAAAAGAAATACTAGTTGACTGTAGGGATAAGGTCGAGTGAACACTACTATGATCGAGATGTAGGGGCGTCGAGAGAGCACAACCCGTCGACAGTGCTAAGATACAGTAAGCCAATTAATAAGAGGGAATGCAAGAGAAAAACACTAATTAACCGTTGCGTAAAGTTAACGTTAATTTAAAATTAATACTAAAAATATTGACATAAAGAAAAAGGACAATGAAGAATAGATAAAAATATTCATGAAGGGTTTTAAAATTGGATTTAAAATCTTGCGAAAAAAAGAAATAAAACGGGTTTTTATAAAATTGTAAAAGGAAGAAATGCATTGCCGAAATACGACTTAATAAAAGTTCATCGTAATATCGGTAGGGTCAAAAAGTTTTTACGGAAAAAATTGATAAAATTTATAGTGTGTTGTTGAAACGTTAATATTAGTGAGAAATGAGATTTTAAATGATTCGAATAGAAAGAATCGAAAATAACAAAGAAATGAAAACGGGGTTTCTATTAACAGAGAAATGTTACTGCCACATTGTGGGTAAGTCATTATTAAAAGGAAAAAACGTAGTGCTGAAAGATTAGCGTACGAGAATGGTTAGGGCGATAATCTTAGAGGGAAAAACGCTGAGTTAAAAAAAACTCGCAGGGGAAAAACAGGGATCATAAAACCAGTGACCAGAATATTGTATCATTAAGGGGTACAACTAATGGCGTGATAAAAAATGGAGAAGCCGGTAGAGAAGCACGGTTATGTACCATAATTGGAGTGGTTAAATTACGAAAAAAATTACACGGGGTTGAGTGTAACGAGGGTGCGAATGGGTATCTTGGAATAGAAACACGAATCTTTACCACAAGTGGAGTGGTTTAAAAAAAAGTAAGTAGTGCAAAGAGAGTGCGAGAGGGTACCCCGGAACAGAAGCACGCGCCTCCACCACAATGTCACGTGGGGTTTTCGTGACTGGAGGACGTAGTCAGAGGTAGAGAGAAATTAAACACAAGTTGTAAAAAACAACTATATACTAAAGACAATAAAGAGTTAACAAAAGGTTAACATACATGTTGACATATTGATACATATTGTGAGGACCTATATGTCCTTCAAAACTGGTACAATCAAAGGGAGGTCGGAACCAACCCTGTTCTAGCACTAAATCTACTAACTAAACGTAGGAGCTAGACTCCTAGTAATTATAACTAAGCCGGGTAGCCTGGTCACAACTCCCCATAATTTCGCAGAGAGTGGGCGTTTAAGCGCTACTCACTCAACTAAGCACTAAGCATAAAATAATTGAAAGGTACTCACCAGCTTGCTTGTAGTATTCGAGCCATGGTCACTGACTGGTTTGAAGAGCTCAAGCAAGCTGGTTATATACTGCTGGACGAGGAAGTATTACTGAATAATTGAATAAATTAAGTGGGATACGAAGAACACATGAATACATAATGAGATGCAAACTGTATAAATTATTCTAATGAGATACAAACTGTATAAATTATTCCAATGAGATATAAACTGTATAAATTATTCTCAAGAATATGCAAACTGTATAAATTATTCTAATGAGATTCAAACTGTATAAATTATTCTCAAGGCTATGCAGATTGTGTACCGCGCGTGGGCTATCGCACTACTGTTGATACTAAATGAATGCAAGTTGAAATGTTACAAAAAGAATTGCATTTAAAATAATTCCGTTTGTGACAATAGATAATATTGAAAGAGGTTTTGAAGTTGATTGCATATATACTGACATAAGCAAGGCTTTCGACAGAGTTGATATTGATATTTTATTACATAAATTAGAGATGATTGGAATAGGAAACCCTTTACTAGGATGGCTGCAATCTTATCTCAAAAGATAAATAACACAAGATCACAATTAATTGTGTTATCAGGTGTGTCACAAGGATCCCACTTAGGACCAGTTTAACCAGATTTAAAAATTTATAAGTGTATTACTTCGGTAGCTGATAGTACTCTGTTACAAAAAGACTTATCGTCTGTGATTAAATGGTGTAAAAATAATGGGTTAGAATTAAATGTAAGAAAATGCAAATTAATGAAGTTTTCTAGAAAGCGAATTATTACTACTTATAGTACCTATTGCATAAATAATGTTGCTCTAGAAAATGTAGTGTCTATAAGAGATTTAGGCATTCACCTTGATTGCGAGTTAAGTTTTTCATTACACTTTAATGAAACTGTTTTAAAGACTAACAGAATGTTGGGTTTTGTAACACGTCATACTAATGACTTTACTGAATTAAGAACAATTATAATATTATACACGGCTTTTGTAAGATCTCTTTTCGAATATTGTACAATAATCTGGTCACCTTTTTATGTAACACATAAATGCCGTATTGAAAAAGTGCAAAGAAAGTTCATTAAACATTTATGTTTCAAATTTAACATACTCTTTGCTGGGAATAATTATGAAAACATATTAAAATATTTTAACCTGCCTCCTTTATCTCCCCGGAGAACATTTTTTGATGCTTGTTTTGTGTTTAAGGTGTTATCCGTCAATTGTAGATTTACCTGTGTGTCTTGAGAAATTTTCTTTACGTATTCCAGTATATGGAACAAGGAATTCACTCCTCTTAGTAAGACCTTTTCATCGCATTACGGTATGTTTTCTCCGTTAAGTAGAATGTGTCATGTGGTTAATAACTTGGAGGATGTGAATTACTATGGTATACCATACACTATCTTTTTAAATCAGTTAAGAATCTGCCTAAATATTTGATATGTAATTAGCATGCTTACTCATATAATAATTTAATGTATTCACCTGTTATAATAGTATAATAATATAAAGTATAGTTTATTGTACTAACACTAAGTTAAATGGAATTTGTTTGTTTCCTTAATAAAGTATTATTATTATTATATTTTAGGATATTATTATAAGATAATTATATTAATCATTTCTCATTTGAATTAATTAATAAAGTATTAATAATTAAGTATTCTTTAAATCAATATTTCAGTATTGTAAATACGTTTTTGTTAAATAAACTAATTTGAGCTAATATTTGCAACTTATCTAAAAATTGTAGTTCATTAGTTCACTTACAACAAACATGAACCCTACATCTATCTTTAAAGATCTTAAAGTGTTAATTGTTATAGTTTTTTTGAAGCTCCCCGAATTTGTTTATAAAAATGCACCATCCCATCGATCTTATAGATATCATGTAATAGAGTGAAAATTAAAGTTGATTCCTTGTAAAAAACACAAATCAGTAATTTTGAGAAACATTACAATAAGAAATGTCAGAACCGTTAAGTTGCTGCATATTGCCATTGCATTACAAATCTAATATTTTCAAATACTAGCAAAATTATAAAACATTTGTAACAAATACTGTGAAGAATTTATTTTATTTTTATTAACAAGAGATAAATCGGTATTAAGCATTCAAAATAATTATAATCATAACACACCTCGCGTTCTGGCGTCGATCAATTAAACAGCATCAGGTTTATAATGATTATGTCCATCAAAAATTTAATAAATTGTGTTAGAAGGCATAAACTTCATTTTTCGCTATATTTGAATTTTTACACCATACTGTTACCGAGATCTATTCGTTTGTATTAGCTAAAAAAAAAACACTTTTAGTCGTTATATCTAAAACATCGATTAATTGGACAGTTTTGTAAATCAATTTCCATTCAGCATCAAAGAACTATTGGAATCCATGTTTAGATCTTCAAGGACATATATACGGTGCATTTTTGCTGTGCACTGTTATTAATTGCAAAACGAAAAAACCCATGCCATCGGCATGCCCGGTGGCACGTAATAAATACATCCTTTTTTGATCATCTTTGTACATCACTTTGACATGTAAAATGAATGCAAAAAAGACGGACATTTCATTTGCATGGCACGTAAAAATTACATCATATTTACATGCCATGTTTTTCTTGAAATTCTGGGAATGTAATTTCAGGAACACGAATTTTACGTAATTTTTATATAATATTGCTACTTGGGTTCTGTTGATTTTATTATTCGTATAATTAATTAATAATATTATTGATTTAATCATTACAAGGCAAATATGAGTGTATTTAGTAGCTTTAGTAAGGGAAGCAAAAAAGTACAATATCTAATTAATGACATTACAAGAAACATAAAAGAAGAAACGACAAGTACGTTAGATGACTACACATATTTTTTAACTATGGTGGTATGCAAAATAGACTTGGGGCGGTTTTCTTCAGTACATAAAGCAGCTAGTAAATGAAAGAATAAGCTGTATACGAAGAAACAGAAACAAAATAAAAATTAGATAATAAATAGACATACACGTACAGAAGAGAGTTCAGAAAACTAAAAAGAAGAAGTTTATGAAGAGCTGGACAGAACTTATGTAAGCTGTCCAAAATTCAATGTGAAGATAGTTTAGTGAATTTAAGATGTTATAGGAAAACGTAGCAAACAATATAACAAAAGATGACAGTGAATAACTTATAAATTTCCCAGCAGAAAGACGGTTGCAAATACAAGCTACATACTTACCACATAAGAAAATTCATAAAGGAACATGGATTAGCCCAAATAAGAAAAATATTTATCAAATTGATTACCACACAATCTTTTTCCTTTTTGAACTGTGTACTGTGATGGTAGTGGTATATCTAGCAATTTTTGAATTTAATTTTAGAATACTGATGACCATTTAGAATAGAATCGTGGATTTAGTTCATTTTTTGATGAATTAAAGAAAATCAGTTTACATGAAAGTAGATTTCGCTGCACACTAAATAGTTTGGATTTATAGTTACTGAAAGTTGGCGAGATCAATCTCATTTCAGTTGCAGTATGTGATATGGTGTATTTAGGATATGTTTGACAAAAAACCACAGCGACAAAGTGGGTATAAACTTTTCGGCAGTATCTGGAATTATTTGTAGTGGCGGTGGATACTCCAACATGGAAGAATTTCTGTCACTTTTAAATATCCCCTGCATCACTTCTACTACATGTACTTCTACTACAAAAAGTATCATGATCAAGTAACTTTAAGCCGGGAGTCTACGACTGTACAAAAAATGGAAAAAGCTGCACAAGAAAAAGCAGAATATGGAAAGAAAAACCAATTGCATAGATGAAGAAGGCTATCCTTTAGTCTCCGTAGTAGCAGACGAATGTTGGTCGAAAAGATTGTATAGGAGCAACTATAATGTATTATCTGGTGTAGCAGCAATTGTTGGCTAGCAAGCGAAAAAGGTTTTTATCATTAGTGTTCGTAATAAGTTTTATACATATTGCACTCGAAGTGCATCATGTAATAGTACACCGAAAACGCATAATTGCACTAAAAGCCACGATGGTAGCTCTGTAAGCATGGAGTTGTTGCTGCATATCCATGTATGGAGTAAAATATCACCGTATGATTGCTGATGGAGACAGCAGCTCATATAAAAAAATATGAGAATCTTAGCCTTATGGCAACATTACGGTTGAAAAAGTAGAATGTCACAATCATTTATTGCGTAACTATACCAATAAATTAAAAGCCATTAGAATAGATACAAGCTATCCTCTACAATACCAGATATTAGATAATTGAATTATGCAACTTCGAAATGCAGTTGTTGGTAAGTCTTTACAATTTCTCTCTTATTACCATTTACAAGTTCTGATTTTGTAGATGGCATTGCTCATTATTCAATAGCTGACAATGAGACTCAGCAGGATCTTCTACAGCTATTAAAATTGGACATTGATAATAGGATTTTTCATGTTTTTGGAGAACAGAACATGTGCTGCATATTTTTGTGCAAAATATGATGGATACTCTAAAGAATAAGTCTTTTTTGAAAAATTAATTCCTATGCGGTCTAGCAGTATAATGTTATCATAGCAAAATTTGGTGGTGGAAAACGAATTAATTATTCTTTAGGTAACTCCAACCAAGCAAGATGTGCTACTGCAGTGGTATCACTTAATACGAAGAAACCACATTTTGAAATACATAAACAAGTATATAACAATACTCCCAAGAAATATCTAAAACAGTTTGTATATAGGCATGCGAAAAAACATGAACTAAGACAAAAGTGAAAAATTTAATAAAAAAGAAGCAAAATAAGCAACCTCAACTGCGTTCAGGTGAAGATTTTGGAGAAAACTGTCAACGGCCAGATTTGCCAGAAGGGATCTTTTCATATGAAAAAAAACATTTCTGGCTAAATTAAAAAACTTCACAAAAAATACAACAGCTTGAAAAAGAGACTATTCTGCATTCTGATTCTGGAATATGAATGGAAGAGAGAAGAAAACTTTTAATAGCTTCTAATTACCAAAAGATCTACAGACGAAGGGATTACACCATTTGTGTGAATATAGTTCATTCGCTTTTTTATGATTCTAAGAATCTAAATGTTGCAACATTGGTCCATGGGTGTTGCAAATGTCCAAATGCAGTTTCAATTAACTAAATTTTATATGGAATGCCTACTATACCTGTATTGATCGATCCACGAAACACACAAAATATGAATTCTAGAAACCCTAGTTACATAATTGAAGCTGTGCAAAACCATAAGTCTTCAAAAGAACGACATGCTTCAACTGCTAGTTCAGTTAGGAAAATATTATCACTTTAATTTCATTATTATTTAATGGCAGAAAATATAAGTGCTCCATTATATTAAAACCACGTATATTATTTAAAATTTTAATCCTGGAATGCTGACTGTATATTGATTGATTGCGCCATTACTTGTGAAACTGAATTAATTTGTAAGTGAATGAAGTTTTAAGAAAATATTTCCATAATTATTGAAATGTACATACTTCGGTATGCAAAAACATTTGATTATATATTAATTGATTATTTACCTATTTATTATACAGCTCATTTATCATCCAGTTCATATTATCCAAAACCTTTTTGAATCCACCTCGTACGTAAAAAATTGCTTTTAGTAAGAGATTATTAGTTCCCTTCATTTAGCAAAGAAAAGTACTGCATAATTACATTTTTGTAAGAAATTATTTTTCTCGTTGGCTCGTACAACAAATACTACCTTAATATATGTTTATATTGTTTTTAAGAAGTTACCCGTAGCTATTATTTACGTAGATGCCAGAAAAGTAACTTTGTAAAAAATCAATATGTTAGGTTTAAGGCTTAAAATATTTGGAATTACTCTAACTGATAAACTAATTTCGTCTGCTTATATTATTAATTAAGAAGTTCTTATAATCATAATTAATTAAAATATTACCTTCCAAGAAAAACTGTAATAAAATTATTTACAATTAGTAAGTTATATTATACTGTAACGTTCTTTTTAAAATAATAACAAAAGTGCTGTTTAAATCGTCTATTAATAATTAATATTTATTTACAAACACTAATGAGTACGCTATAAATTAACGCTATGATTATAAACCACTAAAACTATTATGAATTTCTAATACAACATTTATCTTTACATTTACTATTTATTTCGTGATACCCATTTAACTACTCGCTGTTGACTGATCCTCTTTTATCCGCGAAGTCGATTTTATACCCTCATACAATCGTACTATTGCGTGCAAAAGTGAATTCCGCTCGAATAACACAGCTTCAGACTCAAAGCAGGCCGAAGATCGCCGAGCTCCGCAAAGCAATGTATAAATCATTTTATTTTGAATGAATTTTTCTGCATCTTGTCAGCAGAGCGGTTGACGAGAGGATGAGTTTATGAAGGAAAATTTACCTGCTTTGCGTATTTACCAGAGAAAACCTCTTTTAAATAACAAATAATGCTGGTGTTACTCTTATAGATGATCAGTTTTGTGTGTCTAATTTGCGTTAATCCTATATTTGTCAATAAAAAAATCTGTATTTTTTAATACAAAGACATCCAGGATTTTCAGATCGACTGGTAAGTTTTTTTATATATTAGTGTTCGTTACATAATTAATTGTTTTTTCTCAATCAGTTAATAAGTGCTGTTTACAAATGCCCCGGCAAGCAGGACAACGGGAAGCCTCTTTGGCAACCAGAGGTTTTTTTGTTGGCGCTAACGCTGGTGGAATGTCCACCAGGGAAATTGCACAGGGAACGGGTTTTTCGGTGAGTTTTATTAATTTGTTTTTCGCCGATCGACACTAAAGTTCGAACTTTAGTGACAGTTGACAGGCACTAAACTGTCACTTTTAATGCCTAGGCCTTTTGGCGTATTTTTAAAGCCGCCGGTAGTCAATGTGACATTTTTTGTAGATGTCAACTGGCAATCAGTGACGACGTTTAGAATGTTTTCCGTATTTTAGTAAAAAAAAAAGGTAAAAATTGAAGGATCAGCAAAAAAATCATATGTTTAATTCAGCAATAAATAGATGATTTAATGCCTTCGCTGGCCTAAAAGCCTCGCTTGAAGGCTCGGCTTTAACTGGCCAGTTGCGGCATTAAATCATCTATTTTATTGCTTTATTAACTATTATTTATTTATTTGTTTAACAACTAACTCATTGACAGGTTAGTAATGTAATTGTTTTTCACAACGTTAGTTTCTTTTCTTGACTTCAGTTAAATTCTGTTATAGGATCGAACAGTGCGCAAATGGATTGCTCTTCATAATCAAGACGAAGAACTTAATCCATTAAAAAACAAACCTCGAAGTGGAAGACCTCGCACGACAACAGAGCAACAGGATCGCAACATCAGAAATGTTGCAACTGCCACGCCGTTAACGAATTCTGTAAAGATTAAGGAACAGCTAAATTTGGAGTGCAGCACCGATACCATCAAGAGACGGCTCTCTGAAGGAGGTCTTCATGCAAGAACTCCAGCAAAAAAAATTGCATTATCATGGGAACAAGTCGAAGTTCGAGTACTTTTCTGCCAACAAAATTTAAATAGAGATTGGTCCAGGGTAATTTTTACCGACGAAAAAACCTTTAAATCGTCAACTGACACTCCTCAACGCGTTGTTTGGAGGCCAAATGATACCAGATATAACGTTGAGAACGTCGTTCCAAACCTAGCAAGTGGACGAATTACACTCGGCTATTGGGGCTGGATGAGTCATGATGGTCAGGTGAAATTGTCCAAATTACACCTCCACGATTTAATGCCCGCGCATATATGGACATTTTAGAAGATGTGCTGTTACCGACTGTTCGAGCAATCTACCCGGAAGAAGAAATGCCGGAAATTGTATTGGTCCAGGACAACTGTTCCATCCATAAGGCACACATTGTGTCCCAGTGGTTCGACGAACATCCTGAGATAACGGTGCTTGATTGGCCGTCTAAATCGCCGGACATCAACCCTATTGAGAACCTTTGGTCTCAAATGACACGAAAGTGGCGGGACGATCAACAACCGAGGATCAGAAATCTACAGGCTTTACGCGAAAACGTTAATCAAGTGTGGGACAGATTGAGGGGAGGCAATTACTGTCAGAATGTGGTCGAGAGTATGCCAGATCGATTACAAGAGTGTATAAACAATAATGGCTATTATACACATTATTAACGTTTTTAAGTTAGCGAATCGCAGAGAATTAAGTGTGTTCGGGTAAAATAATCTAAAAACTATATAGTTTACATGATAACATAATTAATATATTCTATCGGTTACCATGAAACTATGGTTTTTAAACTATTTATCTATGCAAATAATAATTCATTAATTAATATTAATATAATGTTTTAATCCTAGTCAAAAAATTAGGGTTGTCTTAGTAACGTAATGTTTTTATTATTTATTTATTATTTTATTAGTTATTTACCTTTGATTGCTAGAACAGCGATCCTGCATCATTATAGCGTTCGTTGAAAAGTGTGGTCAAAAACAAAATAATGATTTACTTATTTAAGCAGATAAATAATAAAGTCACTTGACTATCATTATTCAGCAGTAGTGAAAAAAAGGAGTTTGTAATTGTTCGAAAAAGGCCACAAAATTGTTAAAATGTTTTTGTCGAATTCTGGGAATTTGTAGTATTTAGTGTATAATATACAGTAAATAGGCAAACGTAAAACATTGACATATATGTATATTATTAAATTCTATGTGTATTTACATTTCATGCTATATTAAAAATTGTGTGCCCTTACGATTGCATGTCCACTTAACTAAACTTTATCTATAAAAAACCTACTACCCCAGATACGAATTTTATTAATATATTATCATCTACATACTATTTTTTGAGATGATCATCTATACGAGTAACAACAGCATTATTTGTTATTTAAAAGAGGTTTTCTCTGGTAAATACGCAAAGCAGGTAAATTTTCCTTCATAAACTCATCCTCTCGTCAACCGCCCTGCCGACAAGATGTAGCAAAATTCATTCAAAATAAACTGATTTGTACATTGCTTTGCGGAGCTCGGCGATCTTCGGCCTGCTTTGGGTCTGAAGCTGTTATTCGAGCGGAATTCACTTTTGCACGCAATAGTACCAGAAGCCGCTGGAACCTACTATGTATTTCTGGAAGGCGCTAGATAAACCGCGTCTGGTTTACATGCTTGGTGCGATGCGTCATTCTCTCGAATGCTGTAGAATATTCTATTTGTTGTGTGAAAAAGAGGTTTTTTCTTTTTCTCTCTTGTTACACTGCCCCCCTCTTCAAGTCTGTTCTGTCCCAGAACAGGTTTTATGCTCTGGTTCCTGTAGAACGGGTCATGACGATATCGACAGTCTTCACCTCGACTACACGTTCCATTACGGTAGAAGTAACAGTCTACACTCTTCGTTGGCCTTAATGCGGGCTGTGGGTCAAAACTGCAGACGAAGATCTTGACGTCCGTACCTCTAAAGACAACTTCCAGCATGTTTCTAACGATTCTCCAATCCAGCTGGTCCCGCCCATAGCCGAGTTTGGGAACTGCCAATTTGTTAATACCCCTGGTAAGCAACTCGATCCTCAAATTCCATAATGCCCTCCACAAGTCGGCGTAACTCGGTTTCTGGTAATAAAACTGCTTGGTTACCAGGTAGTAAATGGATCGGTCATGATCAGGCAAGCGTAAGGATTTACCAACAGAGGGATTTTGTTCTCGAAGTTCATTCAGCCGTCCAAATTTATTTCTAAACACTACTGCGATCCCCCTGGACATACGGAGATCCTCGGAGACACAGTGGACAATGGAATAATCACCAGGGACCCGGAATAGATCTTGTTGCATCTCAGTCGTGACTCCGAATCGCGCTTTTCTAGTTCCAGAAAACGCAGCCATAAATTCTCTAAAGGTTGGCTGATCATCTTCAGGCCTTACGGTATTGATAGCCACCTCAGCCTCATCTTCCCGATCCGGGACTGCGTCATTATTTCTCTCATAGGGCGCCAGACGATTGTAGTGTACCACCTTTGGTTTCCCTCTCGGCAATTTCTGGACGCGATAGATTAGATCATTTATTCGTTTCTTCTCCTGGTATGGGCCCTCCCAATTTCGCTGTAACTTTGGCGAGTAGCCCCGACGTCTTTGCGGGTTGTATAACCAAACCAGCTGTGTCCAGGTTGAAACCCTCCTTTGGCTCTCACATCGTACAAAGTCTTCATTCGGTCACTCGAGATTCGGCTATTGTTTCGGGTTCGGTCTTGAATATCCTCCAACTTCTTCTTTAAGTTGATGACATAATCATTCCCGGCTACCTCCTGCTCTATAGGTGGAGACCCAAATTCCAGATCACACGGTATAATATAGGGATTTTTATTTTAAAAGCCAGTGTGCCATTTCTGTTAACAGTTATCAATCATTGATCCTTGATCCAGCCGTCCAAATTTATTTCTAAACACTACTGCGATCCCCCTGGACATGCGGAGATCCTCGGAGACACAGTGGGCAATGGAATAATCACCAGGGACCCGGAAGAGGTCTTGTTGCATCTCGGTCGTGACTCCGAATCGGGCTTTTCTAGTTCCGGAAAACGCAGCCATAAATTCTCTAAAGGTTGGCTGATCACCTTCAGGCCTTACAGTATTGACAGCCACCTCAGCATCATCTTCTCGATCCGGGACTACGTTATTGTTTCCCTCATAGTGCGCCAGACGATTGGAGTGTACCACCTTTGGTTTCCCTCTTGGCAATTTCTGGATACGATAAATCAAGTCATTTATTTGTTTCTTCACCTGGTATGGGCCCTCCCAATTCCGCTGTAACTTTGGAGAATAGCCACGACGTCTTTGCGGGTTGTATAACCAGACAAGCTCTCCAGGTTGAAACCCTCCTTCTTAGGCTCTCACATCGTACGTAGCCTTCATCCGGTCACTCGCGATTCGACTATTGTTTCGGGTTCGGTCGTGAATATCCTCCAATTTCTTCTTTAAGTTGATGACATAATCATTCCCGGCTACCTCCTGCTCTATAGGTGAAGACCCAAATTCCAGATCACACGGTAACCGTAACTCGCGTCCAAACATCACAGACGCTGGTGACTGACCGGTTGTTTCGTGGACCGATGCACGATAAGCCATTAGGAACAAATGCAGGTATTGGTCCCAGTCTCGTTGATGATCGGAGACGACCTTGGCCAAATATTTGCCCATTGTCCGATTCATGCGTTCTACCATTCCATCGGACTGCGGATGTAACGGTGTGGTCCGAGTCTTACGAATGCCCAACAATCGACAGACTTCTCCAAAGAGTACAGACTCAAAATTGCGGCCTTGATCCGAATGCAGCTCCATTGGCACTCCGAAGCGACTGAAGAACTCTTTGACTAGTACGTCAGCAACAGTCGCGGCTTCCTGGTTTGGTAGGGCATATGCTTCTGGCCATTTGGTTAAATAGTCCATTGCTACCAAGATGTATTTATTCCCATCGTCAGTTTCGGGAAATGGTCCGGCAATATCTATAGCTATTCTTTCCAGGGGACTACCCACATTCTACTGCCTCATAGGTGCTCTTCGTTTCCCCAAGGGTCCGTTACCAGTGGCACATAGTTCGCATTTACGGCACCACTCTTTCACGTCTTCTTTACAATTGACCCAATAAAAACGCTCTCTAACTTTCTCCAAAGTCTTCACTGATCCTGGTTCAGTCTTCTTCTATCTCAGCATCTCCAGCAAAATCTACGAGGCGATATTATCATTATTATTGGGGCTAGTCATATGGTAATTCTCGTATTGGCAAGATACATTTTAGGGGTATACCCTGTACTAATCAATCTTTTTAGTGAACATAAAACGTACAGGGTACTTCAGGGTTTTTGGATCTCTCTTACTTCGTTCTTTATATTGATATTCGTATCGAGTAATTTTTTTCTTGAATGGTTTTTGTTTTGGAATTCTAAGTTCACGACTTAATTCCACGCCTGCTTTAAAATGTAGCTAGATATTTAACATTAAATGGCACTTCACCCATTTTACATGTAGGATATCTCGAGCAGACGATGCCAATTCCTGAGGGTCAATGCCTTTGATCAAAATAGGCCATTAAGCACAACATATCTATGTTCAAAAATGAAATGTTACAAAGTTATAGACCTTAAAAATAAAAAAGTCAAAAATGCAATTTGGATAAAATTTTGTGTTCAAGGACAGTTGTTATTAGAACATACATTAGTGTTATTTTGTGCTTGTGGTAGCTGTAGCTTACCCGCTACCGCTAGATACGGAATTCTGTGCTAGTGATATGTTTAATGAATACACCATTGAATGCAAAATCTAATTCTTCACAAAACAGGTATACTTGACCCAAGTCGAATAGTGACAAGTCAAATAATGCTCTATAAAATGCAGAAAGAAAATAAAGGTAAAACGTCATGCAGTATGACGTACAAACAAAGTAAGAAAGATTTCAAAACAAGGTGAAATGCCCTATACATTTGGGTTTCTATAAAATAATTGTCCAGTACAGGGTATTCTCCTAAAGATATTCTTTTTACTGCAAAATTATCATAATACTACAACCAACAATAACAACAACTTCGCTTCATGAATTTTGCAGAAGTGATGCTAAGGTTGCACTGCGAACTCAACATTTTTTTTCTTAGCTAAGTACTTGATGACGAATACAAGATCGCAATAAGTTATGTTCTAAAGTTGCTCTGTCAAATGTATTGCTAGAAATTGTTGGTCTACATACAGGGTGTTTTACTCAATTTTCGTATAAATTGCATGTGTGATAGTATTCATCAATAGGAACAAAACTCTTTTTGTTTTTACGCTAATCGACAAAAATTTGCTAAAAATGTCAACTTTTGGGAACTGCTGGAAATTATAGTCAAAACAAACTGCGACATCACCTAGCAGCAGATGCGTCAATGTATCAGATAGACACATCCAGCTCCAAGTGTGATTTTTAGACCAGTGACCTGCTACCCACTTTTCAAAAACCATTCTTTTTTCGGTTATTATGAAAGATAGACACTAATGATTTTCAGCTTTTTTGTTGCATTTTATGAGTACTACCACCTATTCAGAGGATACGAATCTTAAGTGAAACATCCTGTATGATATATATTCATGCGCCAATTAAATAAGCTTTATTTTATCTAACCCACTTGACAACCACTCCATAAACCTAACAGTTTTTGAAAATAAAATGACAAAATCCATCTGGGGGCGTGGTTTAATATTGATATTTTACAAAGTTCAGGATATTATCTACTCGTAAACATGAACAAATCAAGCATAAAGTCATTTTCAAGTTTAGCTGACCAAAATACACTACATTTGATTAGTTTAACCTAGATTAAAAAAATAGCAGTTTCTATTTTTACTGTGCGTTTGAACAGTTACAAGAAAATTATGGAATGTTCGATCCCTATTTCTGTTTGATGAATTTGAAGGTACAAAACAGTATACACTATATGGTGGTTAAGTGCCTTTAACAGAAACGTCGAAAGGTAAGGAAGAAAAGAAGAAGTTTTTTCAAACCTTGCTCAATTCCGTTATATTGCACTTGTACTAAGCTAAAGATCAATTTTTATTGTATTCTGAAATAGCTATTTGTGAATTGGAATATGTATTATATTCTTAGTGACGAATTGTACACCAGAGATTTTCTGATTACATTTGAATATATGTAGTTCTAAATATACCAGGCGCAAATCATATTAGTCCACCCTGTTTCATTTTTGTTAAAGAACGTCCCACAGAATTTATTCCGTTTATCTTTTGTTCTATGAGGTGGCCATTTCTTGTTGCTATAGTGAAGTGCTGCTACTGCATCTACCCCATACCAATGTTCATGAAATTCAATTGGGGGTTGCAACATACACTGCCCCTCCGAACCTTTTGAGTGCCCTGTTTCCATTAAAAGTTCCATTAAGTAATCTTACAAATTACAGACGAGAAAGTTTTTCTTCAGTGTTTTAGCAAAAAGGTCTCAACTTGTCTCGACCACACAGTGAACAGTGATGGAGTTACGCCGCAAATTTCAAAAGGAGAAGCTATTCATAACTTTCCAATCCTTAGAATGCAACAAGAATTATACCATTTCGTTGGCATAGATTGTCGATTTAAACCTGAGCTAAACCTATTTATTCCAGAAAAAGTTTCAGAACCCTACAAGAAACCCACACAACAGTGTGTCGCAAAACGTATAATTACAAATCGGTTGTTGTGAACTTCAATAAACGGTCGTACCAAAAATTCATTACTTCGTGTGATCGGGAACACAAGGAATACATAGCAGATAAGCTAATATTACAGTACTTTTATACTAAAAAATTTAATCAAGTTCTTGAAATTTATCGTTTGATTACTACGGAAAATGGCATATGTACTTTTCCACCTTATTTGGAAACCATCCACTTTCCCCAGAAATTAACTTTTCCGTATTATGTTGCGTTGTCTCACTTGTTTGAAAATCCTGTTAACCTTACTCTAATCATTTATATAAAAAATGAATTCAGTTATAAAGTCCTACTTAAAGATACCATTGATATGAACACATGGATTGAAGGTATTAATATATGCTTTCAATCATACAAATATAACTTTATAAATTTATATCATTCTCCAAACTCTAGTGTTGCTCAATTTCTAATGAAACTTGAAAATTTGTTTGATGTATATGCTAGTAGATCAGAGACCTTACTAATTATCGGAGACTTTAATATTGACCTATTAAAGGATTCATATTATGAAAATAGGCTGAGAACTTTAATTAAAAATAATGGACTACATCAGATTATCGACCAACCTACAAGAATCACTAAGGACAGCGCTACACTCATAGATCTTCTTGTATCTAATGAAAAAACCATTGATGCCTAGGTATACCATGTTCCAAAAATAACCGATCACTCAATAATAACTGTAAATGCAAAAGTGAAAGAAAAATATAAAGAATATACAATACAACACAGAGACATGAGCAACTTCAATGAAATGCAATTTCAATTAGATCTAATGGATCAACCATGGAATCCGGACTGTACAAACACCAATCAACTAGCAGAAACATTAGTTAAAACCATAATGGACACACTAAACAGGCATGCTCCAACTGTTAAAAAAACCATTAAATGTCAATGGAGTTGTAAGCGTTGGTGGACCCCAGAAATAGCCTTGGAAATTGAAGAAAGGGACAGATTATATAAAAGAGCAATCTTTACACAAGAAGAAAGTGATATGAATAGGTATAGACAACAAAGAAATGGAATTGTTAGTTTGATCAGGAACCACAAGAGAAATTATTATCAAGAAAAAATAGATGATATGAAAAATAACTCAACAGAAATGTGTAAAACAGTTAAAGAAACAGAGAAAAAAAGGAAGGTATTATTTTTGACAATGAGTTAGAAAAAAAGGAAATTCAAATTGCAGAAAAATTCAATATTTACTTTATTAACAGCATACAACAAATTATTACATTAACAAATTTAACCCAAATTGAAACTGATTTAAGCCACATTAATGTACATCAATGCAAGTTCGAAAAATTTTTACCAATAGTTTTTGGAGTTAAAAAAAATTATAATTTACCTAATAAGAATAGTAGTGTCGATCGTATTACAGTAAAGATTCTTAAATTAGCTTTCAATGTAATAGGACAGAGATTTTTGCATCTAATTCAAATGAGTCTAGAAAGTGGATCCTTCCCAGAAACCTGGAAGACATCCCATATTATCCCCATTGAGAAGATAACCAACACTAACAAATGTGAAGAATACAGACAGATCAACATGGTGCCAACTTATGAAAAATTATTAGAGACCGTCGTAAATATCCAGTTTCGTGACTACATTGACGTGAACAAACTGTTAACACCTTTTCAATCAGGGTTTCGGAAAAATAATTCATGTGAAAGTGCAATACAATCAGTTCTTTTGAAATGGAAAAATGCTATTTACAACAAGAAGGTGATAGGTGTAGTTTTTCTAGACTTTAGACATGCTTTTGAGACTATTAATAGAGAACTATTATTATTGAAATTAAAAAGATATGGGTTCGGCCCAATAGTTATAAAATGGTTTAGTGAATATCTCAAAAACAGATTTCAAAAAACAAGATACTTTAGTAGTACATCTTCAGCTAAAAAAGCAACTTTTGGCGTTCTACAAGGAACTGTATTAGGCCCTGATTTATTTGTACTATACATAAATGATATTGTTAATGTAATTAAAAAATGTAACATTCAATTATTTGCAGATGACACTTTAATATATTTTATAGGAGATGATGTTGAAAAATTAATAAATATCATCAATGATGAATTAGTAAATGTCTATAACTGGTTAGGTAAAAATAGTCTTTCTTTAAATGTAAATAAAACAAAATTCATGATAATCAAAAATAAGTTTAACGAAATTGATACATCTAGTCATGTGGGAATACAAATTAATAGTCAAAAAATAGAACAAGTATATGAGTGGAAGTACTTAGGCATAATAATAGATTGTCACTTAACATTTTCTAGTCATTCAAACTATGTTATCAGTAAAGTTGCAAAAATAGTAAATTTCATGGGTAGAATAAGCCAAAATCTTAGAAAGTGGTCTAAATTATTACTATATAAAACAATAATACTTCCCCATTTTAATTATTGTGCTAGTATACTTTACCTCCTAAATAATACTGAAATTAACAATCTTCAAAAAAAAACAAAATTGTGCGTTAAGAATAATATTAAAATGTAGTACGTATACTAGCATAAGAAGAATGTTGCAAGAATGAATGCAAGTTACATATTTGTTAAGTGTTAAGCAAAATATATTTTATAATACGATGATAATATTTAAAATAAAAAACCGAATATATCCAGAGCACATTTTAAATGAATTACTATTCGTAGAAGATGTTCATGATCATAATACTAGAAGTAGAAATAATTTTTATGTTCATACAGTAACAACAAATATAGGACAAAATAATTTGTTTCATAAAGGTTTAGTTGAATATAATTCACTTCCAGCTAATGTAAAAAACTGTACATCTTTAACATTATTTAAGAAACAGTGTAAAAAATATGTAATAAATTACATTAATATTTAAGAAATTATAATGTATTATATGGAATTTATCTAGTTATATGCTATAAATAAAGTATATTATTATTATTAATAAATATTAAAACCGTCAATTTTTCAAAGCCAGAGAATTATTTGCAAATGTGAAAAGAACTCGCATACGAGCTGATGTAATTCTTACGTCACTTTTCTCCATCAAATATTAAATGCGAGCTATTATAACCAAACGTATATAAAACAAAGCTTAACATATGCATCATAGCAATGTTGCCAGATCCAGGGCTTAGGAAGTCTGTAGAACATAGCGGGTTTGATAGCGTCTTGTATAAAAATATACGATATACACTTGAGAAAGGCGCGACGCCCCCTATAGTTCATTGTGATGAACTACGGTTGTATAAAACTTTTTACAGACCCTACTTTTCCACACCCAAATTGTATATTTTTTTATTGCAGTTTTAGGTAAACCTTATCCTGTAGACCTCGAAAACATAGGAGAACGTTGCCAGACCCAAGCCCGGGTCTGAGAGCGTCGAAAATGGACCGACAAGTCGGTAGAATATAGCGAAACGGGTGTGTATAAGCGGTTATACACACTTAGGAGTTATCATCTCGTATGCGAGTTCTTTTCACATTTGTAAATATTCTCTGGCTTTGTAAAATTGAAGGTTTTAATATTTATTAATAATATACTATATTTATAGCATATAACTAGATAAATTCCATATAATACATTATAATTTCTTAAATATTAATATAATTTATTACATATTTTTTACACTGTTTCTTAGATAATGTTAAAGATGTACAGTTTTTTACATTAGCTGGAAGTGAATTATATTCAACTAAACCTTTATGAAACAGATTATTTTGTCCTATATTTGTTGTTACTGTATGAACATAAAAATTATTTCTACTTCTAGTATTATGATCATGATCATCTTCTATGAATAGTAAATTCATTTAAAATGTGCTCTGGATATATTCGGTTTTTTGTTTTAAATATTATTATCATCGTATTATAAAATATATTTTCCTTAACACTTAACAAAGATGTAACTTGCAACATTCCTCTTATGCTAGTATACCTACTACATTTTAATATTATTCTTAACGCACAATTTTGTTTTTTTTGAAGATTGTTAATTTCAGTATTATTTAGGAGGTAAAGTATACTAGCACAATAATTAAAATGGGGAAGTATTATTGTTTTATATAGTAATAATTTAGACCACTTGCTAAGATTTTGGCTTATTCTACCTATGAAATTTACTATTTTTGCAACTTTACTGATAACATAGTTTGAATGACTAGAAAATGTTAAGTGACAATCTATTATTACGCCTAAGTACTTCCACTCATAAACTTGTTCTATTTTTTGACTATTAATTTGTATTCCCACATGACTAGATGTATCAATTTCGTTAAACTTATTTTTTATTATCATGAATTTTGTTTTATTTACATTTAAAGAAAGACTATTTTTACCTAACCAGTTATATACATTTACTAATTCATCATTGATGATATTTAATACTTTTTCAATATCATCTCCTATAAAATATATTAAAGTGTCATCTGCAAATAATTGAATGTTACATTTTTTAATTACATTAACAATATCATTTATGTATAGTACAAATAAATCAGGGCCTAATACAGTTCCTTGTGGAACGCCAAAAGTAGTTTTTTTAGGTGAAGATGTAGTATTAAAGTATCTAGTTTTTTGAAATCTGTTTTTGAGATATCCACTAAACCATTTTATAACTATTGGGCCACACCCATATGTTTTTAATTTCAATAATAATAGATCTCTATTAATAGTCTCAGAAGCACGTCTAAAGTCTAGAAAAACTACACCTATCATCTTCTTCTTGTAAATAGCATTTTTCCATTTCAAAAGAACTGATTGTATTGCACTTTCACATGAATTATTTTTCCGAAACCCTGATTGAAAAGGTGTTAACAGTTTGTTCACTTCAATGTAGTCACGAAACTCGATATTTACGACGGTCTCTAATAATTTTTCATAAGATGGCACCATGTTGATCGGTCTGTATTCTTCACATTTGTTAGTGTTGATTATCTTCTCAATGGGGATAATATGGGATGTCTTCAAGGTTTCTGGGAAGGATACACTTTCTAGACTCATTTGAATTAGATGCAAAAATCTCTGTCCTATTACATTGAAAGCTAATCTTTACGGTAATACCATCGACACTACTATTCTTATTAGGTAAATTGTTTATACTTTTTTTTAACTCCAAAAACCCTATTGGTAAAAATTTCTCAAACTTGCATTGATGCACATTAATGTGGCTTAAATCAGTTTCAATTTGGGTTAAATTTGTTAATGTAAAAATTTGTTCTATGCTGTTAATAAAGTAAATATTGAATTTTTCTGCAATCTGAATTTCCTTTTATTCTAACTCATTGTCAAAAATAATACCTTCCTTTTTTTGTCTGTTATGGCCTCCTTTAATTAATTCTTTAACTGTTTTACACATTTCTGTTGAGTTATTTTTATATCATCTATTTTTTCTTGATAATAATTTCTCTTGTGGTTCCTGATCAAACTAACAATTCCATTTCTTTGTTGTCTATACCTATTCATATCACTTTCTTCTTGTGTAAAGATTGCTCTTTTATATAATCTGTCCCTTTCTTCAATTTCCAAGGCTATTTCTGGGGTCCACCAACGCTTACAACTCCATTGACATTTAATAGTTTTTTTAACAGTTAAAGCATGCCTGTTTAGTGTGTCCATTATGGTTTTAACTAATGTTTCTGCTAGTTGATTGGTGTTTGTACAGTCCGGATTCCATGGTTGATCCATTAGATCTAATTGAAATTGCATTTCATTGAAGTTGCTCATGTCTCTGTGTTGTATTGTATATTCTTCATATTTTTCTTTCACTTTTGCATTTACAGTTATTGGGTGATCGGTTATTTTTGGAACATGGTGTACCTGGGCATCAATGGTTTTTTCATTAGATACAAGAAGATCTATGAGGGTAGCACTGTCTTTAGTGATTCTGGTAGGTTGGTCGATAATCTGATGTAGTCCATTATTTTTAATTAAAGTTCTCAGCCTATTTTCATAATATGAATCCTTTAATAGGTCAATATTAAAGTCTCCGATAATTAGTAAGGTCTCTGATCTACTAGCATATACATCAAACAAATTTTCAAGTTTCATTAGAAATTGAGCATCACTAGAGTTTGGAGAGTGGTATAAATTTATAAAGTTATATTTGTATGATTGAAAGCATATATTAATACCTACAATTCATGTGTTCATATCAATGGTATCTTTAAGTAGGACTTTATAACTGAATTCATTTTGTATATAAATGTTTAGAGTAAGGTTAACAGGATTTTCGAACAAGTGAGACAACGCAACATAATACGGAAAAGTTAATTTCTGGGGAAAGTGAATGGTTTCCAAATAAGGTGGAAAAGTACATGTCATTTTCCGTAGTAATCAAACGATAAATTTCAAGAACTTGATTAAATTTTTTAGTATAAAAGTACTGTAATATCTTCTTTGTATGTTTGTTTGAAGGATTCTTTGTGATTAATTAAAGCTTTATTCTTTTACTGTTAAGATGAGAGAATGAATGCTTGAACTATTTGGTTTCTGCATTATTTTCTGATCCCTCGTTTACATTCGTTTCCTTAGATACTACAAAGTATCCAAGGCAACGGTGATCATCACATTTATTGCTCCCTTGTTTTTTAGAATTTTTCCAGCAGAAAAAGTCTCCATCAGTTTGCTTGAGGACAGGATTGGAAAGAACTAGTGAATGTACGCATAAGATGCGATTGTGATTGTACAGCAACAATAGATACGTAAAAACCGCGTTTTTTTCTTTGGCTGGTTTTACAATTAATTAAAGTTAGTACAGGGCTCTTAATGTTAATGTTCGTTACAATGATAAGAACTTAACCAATAGAAATGAGCTAATAAGAATAACATGAGAATTGAATGAGATAAACGGTTAAAATTAAGACAGCAGATTCTTAATTTTAGGGCTCGTTGCAAAATGTAAATAACTAAAAACTACAAAACTTAACCTAAGAGGAACGTATGAGGATTCTGTTGGACTTGTATTTGTTGTAGGTTGTTGGTTGGAGCATAATCGTATATGCAACATAAAAGGAAAATAGTAAATGTATGTTCACGAATATGTCTAAAAGGTAACAAAAAGTAATTGCGAACGTTCTATACATAAACGTCACAAAAAAACATAAGAAGGATTTGTAATGGGCTGCATCCGAGTTTATCTGCTATGTATTCCCTGTATCACACGATTCCCGATCACACGAAGTAACGAATTTTTGGTACGACCGTTTATTGAAGTTCACAACAACCGATTTGTAATTATACGTTTTGCGACACACTGTTGTGTGGGTTTCTTGTAGGGTTCTGAAACTTTTTCTGGAATAAATAGGTTTAGCTCAGGTTTAAATCGACAGTTTATGCCAACGAAATGGCATAATTCTTGTTGCATTCTAAGGATTGGAAAGTTATGAATAGCTTCTCCTGTTGAAATTTGCGGCGTAACTCCATCACTCTTCACTGTGTGGTCGAGACAAGTTAGTTCTTTGGCTTCAAAGATTGTTTTTTTTTAATTTGATAGTAAACCGTAATGATATAGGCGTTGAAATACTTTCTTTAAATGCTGTAGTAGTCTACTTTGATGGCAGAAAAATTTAGAACAGAAAAAAACTTTATACAACCGTGACTTCAGATAGATATGACTTCAGCGATGGAACTGCTCCATGTACTGGTAGTGGTGGTGCTGAGAGAGTATTGATCCTCTACTGGAATTATGCTAATGGATTTCTCGACATCTGCTTCATAAATAGGATCCTGGTATCTTGAATGGTATGCATGCAAGGGTAAGTTTCTTGACAGATTGTTGCGTGTTCAATTAAAGTCGGCGGTCACCACATGTAATATCTTCTGTGTTTGTTTGTTTGAAAGACTGTTTGTGGTTAATGAATGCTTTATTCTTTTACTGTTAAGATGAGAGAATGAATGCTTGAACTATTTGTTTTCTGAATTATTTTCTGACTCCTTGTTTATATTCGTTGCATTGGATACTACACTCACACATACATATTTATCAATGGATCACAGTACTCATTCATACATAGCGTCGACGTTAATGCATACTAGCGGAACTATTTTCTAGCAATTTTCCAGGAGCGCGGTTTAAATGCTTATAGAAACTTTGTTACAGATGGCATGATGAATTCTTTGAAATCGCAACTAGCAACATTGCTAGTTACAACATTTCAAAGAATTAAGTTCATATGTATTAACGGCAACGATATGTACTATATACCACCAATAAATAACAACGGCGTAGACCATTTAGGGTAAAAATCGTGAGGTGTTCTTTATCAAAAATTAAAATGGGCGAACTAAGTTGAGCATCATTTGTGACTTTTTTGCTAAAACACTGAAGGAAAACTTTCTCGTCTGTAATTTGTAAGATTACTTAATGGAACTTTTAATGGAAACAGGGCACTCGAAAGGTTCGGAGGGGCAGTGTATGTTGCAACCCCCAATTGAATTTCATGAACATTGGTATGGGGTAGATGCAGTAGCAGCACTTCACTATCGCAACAAGAAACGGCCACCTCATAGAACAAAAGATAAACGGAATAAATTCTGTGGGACGTTCTTTAACAAAAAGGAAACAGGGTGGACTAATATGATTTGCGCCTGGTATATTTAGAACTACATATATTTCAAATGTATCAGAAAATCTCTGGTGTACAATTCGTCACTAAGAATATAATACATATTCCAATTCACAAATAGCTATTTCAGAATACAATAAAAATTGATCTTTAACTTAGTACAAGTGCAATATAACGGAATTGAGCAAGGTTTGAAAAAACTTCTTCTCTTCTTCGTTACCTTTCGACGTTTCTGTTAAAGGCACTTAACCACCATATAGTGTATACTGTTTTGTACCTTCAAATTCATTAAACAGGAAGTAGGGATCGAACATTCCATAATTTTCTTGTAACTGTACAAACGCACAGTAAAAATAGAAACTGCTATTTTTTTAATCTAGGTTAAACTAATCAAATGTAGTGTATTTTGGTCAGCTAAACTTGAAAATGACTTTATGCTTGATTTGTTCATGTTTACGAGTAGATAAACTTTGTAAAATATCAATATTAAACCACGCCCCCAGATGTATTTTGTCGTTTTATTTTCAAAAACTGTTAGGTTTATGGACTGGTTGTTAAGTGGGTTAGATAAAATAAATCTTATTTAATTGGCGCATGAATATATATCATACAGGATGTTTCACTGAAGATTCGTATCCTCTGAATAGGTGGTAGTACACATAAAATGCAACAAAAAAGCTGAAAATCATTAATGTTTATCTTTCATAATAACCGAAAAAAGAATGGTTTTTGAAAAGTGGGTATCAGGTCACTGGTCTAAGAATCACACTTGGAGCTGGATGTGCCTATCTGATACATTGACGCAGCTGCTGCTAGGTGATGTCGCAGTTTGTTTTGACTATAATTTCCAGCAGTTCCCAAAAGTTGACATTTTTAGCAAATTTTTGTCGATTTGCGTAAAAACAAAAAGAGTTTTTTGTTCCTATTGATGAATACTATCACACATGCAATTTATACGAAAGTTGAGTAAAACACCCTGTATGTAGACCAACAATTTGTACCAATACATTTGCCGGAGCAACTTTAGAACATAACTTATTGCGATCTTGTATTCGTCATCAAGTACTTAGCTAAGAAAAAAAATGTTGAGTTCGCAGTGCAACCTTAGCATCACTTCTGCAAAATCCATGAAGCGATGTTGTTGTTATTGTTGGTTGTAGTATTATGATAATTTTGCAGTAAAAAGAATATCTTTAGGAGAATACCCTGTACTGGACAATTATTTTATAGAAACCAAAATGTATAGGGCATTTCACCTTGTTTTGAAATCTTTCTTACTTCGTTTGTACGTCATACTGCATGACGTTTTACCTTTATTTTCTTTCTGCATTTTATAGAGCATTATTTGACTTGTCACTATTCGACTTGGGTCAAGTATACATTAAACATATCACTACCACAGAACTCCGCATCTAGCGTTAGCGGGTACGCTACAGCTACCACAAGCACAAAATAACACTAATGTATGTTCTAATAACAACTGTCCTTGAACACAAAATTTTATCCAAATTGCATTTTTGACTTTTTTATTTTGAAGGTCTATAGCTTTGTAACATTTCATTTTTGAACATAGATATGTTGTGCTTTATGGCCTATTTTGATCAAAGGCATTGACCCTCAGGAATTGGCATCGTCTGCTCAAGATATCCTATATGTAAAATAGGTGAAGTCCCATTTAATGTTAAATATCTAGCTACATTTTAAAGCAGGTGTGGAATTAAGTCGTGAACTTAGAATTCCAAAACAAAAACCATTCAAGAAAAAAATTATTCGATACGAATATGAATATAAAGAACGAAGTAAGAGAGATCCAAAAACCCTGAAGTACCCTGTACGTTTTAGGCTCACTAAAAAGATTGATTAGTACAGGGTATACCCCTAAAATGTATCTTGCCAATACGAGAATTACCATATGACTAGCCCCAATAATAATGATAATATCGCCACGTAGATTTTGCTGGAGATGCTGAGATAGAAGAAGACTGAACCAGGATCGCGTTCGATGCTCAACGAGATTTCCATAGCTATTTCATGATGAACATCAAATCACACAAAGTTATGCTCGAAGCTTCTCGTATAATATGTACCGATACAAATTATTTGTCTGTGTGACATATGATCGTTTTTCGATTACACAGAAACAAGACAACATGCACAAAGTTTTCATAGCTTTTTGGTATGAAAATTAAATAAAATCCTATTTAACCTAACTGGCTCCATTTTGATAAACCTAATAGTTTCTGAAAAAACAGTAAAAATCATCTGGGGGCATGGCTTACCCTCATCAGCTTCTCTGGTTCACCACTTTTGAGTAGTAACTTTTAAGGGGTTATTTAACATATCACAAAGAAGGCCTATCAAAAATCCAAGGATCTACCTCAATTCCCCTCTATTTTTACTAATTTGACTGAACTGTTACCGTGGTATTAAAATATACAAATCTTAGAAACTGTTTATTTGTGCTAGAAACATAATAGTAAAATGCAGGAGGTCAAAAGATTTGGCTATAACATTTATTTTTTCAAAACACATATACATGACGTGTCTTCGAAACTTTTAATTGTATTCTTGTAAACAAAACTAATCATGTTAAAATAAATGATTTAAAAACAAATTATTAAAAAACAATTATTTGCATAAACCTTATGTATTTTAGAACAAAAGAGGCTCAATGCTATTTTCTCATGTTAATAATAATTTTCAGAGTTACATCAGAGTTTTACGGAAAACGTTAATTTTTCTGCGTTTAAGGTTATTTATGGAATTTACGAACAAATCAACAAAAATAAAGATCACTTATGTGCTTAGCATCCCGAAATCATTACGTCAATCGTAATTTTATCTCTGATACATTCGGCAACGTTGCTGGGTTCGGTAGGGTAGGTAGGCTTGCTTAAAATTATACAAATGGGTCTGTAAACACTGTAATATGTATCGGGTTCAAGAACGACTGTCAAATATTACCAATATTTTTTTTTCATATATTTTTACCCCTCGAGGATCTTAAATATTGCTTATCAGAAATAGATCAATATTATGTAAAATATACACATTTTAAAAATCAAAAAATGCGGGTCTACTAACGACCCCACCATATAGCGGGTCCGACAACGTCGATTAAACCAATATATATATATATATATATATATATATATATATATATATATATATATATATATATATATATATATATATATATATATCTATAGGGCACCACTATGCGTCCCCCCATGTAAAATCTTAGGTTCAAGCAGCGTCCGAAGTCACTCGGCGTCCGGATATACGGACGCTGAGTGACTTGTGCCTCAAAATTGCACCACATGAAGCTTAAAGTGTCTAGATGACGAAAATGTAAAAATTAGCTCTGCGCAGTTTGACACCCATTTCTGATTCGTGTATAAAATCGTAGTTTGAGCGTTTGCCACACGCAGCGCTAATAGCGCGCGATTGTATACATTTGTATATAACATTTTTGGCATAGGTTTACCCTGCGTCCGCATACTTAACAGTAATTTTGTTGGTAACACTGATGGCTTTGTGGCTAGACACTGACGTCATTTCAACGGCACTTCACTTTATGCATTGTATTTCTGAGTAAAGATTACGTCATTTAAGGTGACACAAATTTTTACATATTATATTTTGTTAAAGCTATTTAATAAACACTTTACGTTTCATTTATGCGTCATTTAAATTTCTTTTTTAAAACTGTTTTGATTGCTATTACAAATGGGCGATAATTTTAATAAGACCGTAAGATTTAATAAGATAGATAAGAATGTAAGGACATTCTTTCGTTCACAAAATACGTCTGAGGTATTTAACAGTTATTATATTACCAATCAGTATTTAATCAATCACAGATGCTGTTAGCTAATAATAAATCTGGCTATTTAAAATACTATCTTATTCCATATTATATTTTAAAACTTTTAAAACTCATATGTTTGTGAGGCAGACAGTAACATCATTTCCAATGGAACTTCTTATGTATTACAATATTGAAATTAAATAAACTTTATAACTTCTAAATTGTCAGATGACATACAAACTTGAGATTTGGCACAGTTATAGGAATTAGGATTCTTGTAAAGAAAAAATAAAACAATGTTATTATGTCAACCCCGTACCCCGTTTTAGGGGTTGTAAAACTTTTAGATGACTTAGAAACTTGAAATTTGGCGTGATTATAGGATTTAAGATTCTTGTAAAGAAAAATATTTAAAAAATGTTACTCTGTCAACCTCTGCATCCCATTCGGGGGTTGTAAGACTTCTAGATGACATACAAACTTGAAATTTGGTTTAGTTATAGGGTTTAGGATTCTCGTAAAGAGTGATATAGAAAAATGTTATTATGTTAACCCTCCGCACCCCTTTAGGGTTTGTAAAGCTTCTAGATGACACAGAAACTTTAAATTTGGTTCAGTTATAGGGTTTAGGGTTTTCGTAAAGAATGATATAGCAAAATGTTATTATGTTAACCCTCCGCAACCCCTTTAGGGTTTGTAAAGCTTCTAGATGACACAGAAACTTGAAATTTGGTACAGTTATAGTTTAAGATTATTGTAAAAAATATATAAAAAAAATGTTATTATATCATCCCCCACACCCTCTTATGGGGTTGTTAAACTTGCAGATGACACAGGAACTTGAAATTTGATATAGTTATAGGGTTTAAGACTGTCGAAAAGGAAAATATAGTTTTTTTTTATTAAGTCAACCCCCGCACTTTATTTGGGGGTTGTAAAACTTCTAGATGACATACAAACTTGAAATTTGGCATAGTTATAGAGTTCAGAATTCTCGTCAAAAGAAAAATAAACAATGGTAAAATTTCAACCCCGCACCAACATTGGGGGTTGGAAAACGTTTATATGACATGCAAATTTGAAATTTGGTATAGTTATAGTGTTTAAAATTCTTCTAAAGAGAAAAATAAAAAATATTAAAATGTCAACCCTCCCACCCCCTTTTTAGTTATAAAACTTCTAGATGACGTACAAACTTGAGGTTTTGGCATAGTTATAGAGTTTAGAATTCTTGTCAAAAGAAAAATAAACAATGGTAAAATTTCAACCCCGCACCAACATTGGGGGTTGGAAAACGTTTATATGACATGCAAATTTGAAATTTGGTATAGTTATAGTGTTTAAAATTCTTCTAAAGAGAAAAATAAAAAATATTAAAATGTCAACCCTCCCACCCCCTTTTTAGTTATAAAACTTCTAGATGACGTACAAACTTGAGGTTTTGACATAGTTATAGAGTTTAGAATTCTTGTCAAAAGAAAAATAAACAATGGTAAAATTTCTACCCCCCACTCACATTGGGGGTTGTAAAACTTTTATATGATATAGAAACTTGAAATTTGGTAGAGTTATAGTATTTAAAATTTTCCAAAAGAGAAAAATCAAAAATATTAAAATATCAACCCTCCCACCCCCTTTTGAGTTATAAAACTTCTAGATGACGTACAAACTTGAGATTTTGACATAGTTATAGAGTTCAGAATTCTCGTCAAAAGAAAAATAAACAATGGTAAAATTTTAACCCCGTACCCACATTGGGGGTTGTAAAACGTCTATATGACATGCAAACTTGAAATTTGGTATAGTTATAGTGTTTAAAATTCTTCTAAAGAGAAAAATCAAAAATATTAAAATGTCAACCCTCCCACCCCCTTTTTAGTTATAAAACTTCTAGATGACGTACAAACTTGAGATTTTGACATAGTTATAGAGTTTAGAATTCTTGTCAAAGGAAAAATAAACAATGGTAAAATTTCTACCCCCCACTCACATTGGGGGTTGTAAATCTTCTATATGATATACAAACTTGAAATTTGGTATAGTTATAGTATTTAAAATTTTCCAAAAGAGAAAAATCTAAAATATTAAAATGTCAACCCTCCCACCCCCTTTTGAGTTATAAAAATTCTAGGTGACGTACAAACTTGAGATTTTGGCATAGTGATAGAGTTTAGAATTCTTGTCAAAGGAAAAATAAACAATGGTAAAATTTCTACCCCCCACTCACATTGGGGGTTGTAAATCTTCTATATGATATACAAACTTGAAATTTGGTATAGTTATAGTATTTAAAATTTTCCAAAAGAGAAAAATCAAAAATACTAAAATGTCAACCCTCCCGCCCCCTTTTGAGTTATAAAACTTCTAGATGACGTACAAACTTGAGATTTTGACATAGTTATAGAGTTTAGAATTCTTGACAAAGGAAAAATAAACAATGATAAAATTTCTACCCCCCACTCACATTGGGGCTTGTAAAACTTCTATATGATATACAAACTTGAAATTTGGTATAGTTATAGTATTTAAAATTTTCCAAAAGAGAAAAATCTAAAATATTAAAATGTCAACCCTCCCACCCCCTTTTGAGTTATAAAAATTCTAGGTGACGTACAAACTTGAGATTTTGGCATAGTGATAGAGTTTAGAATTCTTGTCAAAGGAAAAATAAACAATGGTAAAATTTCTACCCCCCACTCACATTGGGGGTTGTAAATCTTCTATATGATATACAAACTTGAAATTTGGTATAGTTATAGTATTTAAAATTTTCCAAAAGAGAAAAATCAAAAATATTAAAATGTCAACCCTCCCGCCCCCTTTTGAGTTATAAAACTTCTAGATGACGTACAAACTTGAGATTTTGACATAGTTATAGAGTTTAGAATTCTTGACAAAGGAAAAATAAACAATGATAAAATTTCTACCCCCCACTCACATTGGGGCTTGTAAAACTTCTATATGATATACAAACTTGAAATTTGGTATAGTTATAGTATTTAAAATTTTCCAAAAGAGAAAAATCAAAAATATTAAAATGTCAACCCTCCCACCCCCTTTTAAGTTATAAAACTTCTAGATGACGTACAAACTTGAGATTTTGACATAGTTATAGAGTTCAGAATTCTCGTCAAAAGAAAAATAAACAATGGTAAAATTTTAACCCTGTACCCACATTGGGGGTTGTAAAACGTCTATATGACATGCAAACTTGAAATTTGGTATAGTTATAGTGTTTAAAATTCTTCTAAAGAGAAAAATAAAAAATATTAAAATGTCAACCCTCCCACCCCCTTTTTAGTTATAAAACTTCTAGATGACGTACAAACTTGAGGTTTTGACATAGTGATAGAGTTTAGAATTCTTGTCAAAGGTAAAATAACCAATGGTAAAATTTCTACCCCCCACTCACATTGGGGGTTGTAAAACTTCTATATGATATACAAACTTGAAATTTTGTATAGTTATAGTATTTAAAATTTTCCAAAAGAGAAAAATCAAAAATATTAAAATGTCAACCCTCCCTCCCCCTTTTGAGTTATAAAACTTCTAGATGACGTACAAACTTGAGATTTTGACATAGTTATAGAGTTCAGAATTCTCGTCAAAAATAAATAAACAATGGTAAAATTTTAACCCCTCGCCCACATTGGGGGTTGTAAAACGTCTATATGACATGCAAACTTGAAATTTGGTATAGTTATAGTGTTTAAAATTCTTCTAAAAAGAAAAATCAAAAATATTAAAATGTCAACCCTCCCATCCCCTTTTTAGTTATAAAACTTCTAGATGACGTACAAACTTGAGGTTTTGACATAGTTATAGAGTTTAGAATTCTTGTCAAAAGAAAAATAAACAATGGTAAAATTTCTACCCCCCACTCACATTGGGGGTTGTAAAACTTCTATATGACATACAAACTTGAAATTTGGTATAGTTATAGTGTTTAAAATTTTCCTAAAGAGAAAAATCTAAAATATTAAAATGTCAACCCTCCCACCCCCTTTTGAGTTATAAAACTTCTAGATGACGTACAAACTTGAGGTTTTGACATAGTTATAGAGTTTAGAATTCTTGTCAAAAGAAAAATAAACAATGGTAAAATTTCTACCCCCCACTCACATTGGGGGTTGTAAAACTTCTATATGATATACAAACTTGAAATTTGGTATAGTTATAGTATTTAAAATTTTCCAAAAGAGAAAAATCAAAAATATTAAAATGTCAACCCTCCCACCCCTTTTAGATTATAAAACTTCTAGATGACGTACAAACTTGAGATTTTGACATAGTTATAGAGTTCAGAATTCTCGTCGAAAGAAAAATAAACAATGGTAAAATTTCTACCCCGCACCCAAATTGGTGGTTGTAAAACGTCTAAATGACATGCAAACTTGAAATTTGGTATAGTTATTGTGTTTAAAATTCTTCTAAAAAGAAAAATCAAAAATATTAAAATGTCAACCCTCCCACCCCCTTTTTAGTTATAAAACTTCTAGATGACGTACAAACTTGAGATTTTGACATAGTTTAGAATAGAATAGAATAGAGTTTAGAATTCTTGTAAAAAAATAAACAATGGTAAAATTTCTACCCCCCCACTCACATTGGGGGTTGTAAAACTTGTATATGATATACAAATTTGAAATTTGGTGTAGTTATAGTACCTAAAATTTTCTTAAAGAGAAAAATCAAAAATATTAAAATGTCAACCCTCCCACCCCCTTTTGAGTTATAAAACTTCTAAATGACGTACAAACTTGAGATTTTGACATAGTTACAGAGTTTAGAATTCTTGTCAAAATAAAAATAAACAATGGTAAAATTTCTACCCCCACTCATATTGGGGGTTGTAAAACTTCTATATGACATACAAACTTGAAATTTGGTATAATTATAGTGTTTAAAATTTTCCTAAAGAGAAAAGTCAAAAATTTTAAAATGTCAACCCTCCCACCCCCTTTTGAGTTATAAAACTTCTAGATGACGTACAAACTTGAGATTTTGACATAGTTATAGAGTTTAGAATTCTTGTCGAAAGAAAAATAAACAATGGTAAAACAACCCCCACTCACATTGGGGGTTGTAAAACTTTTATATGACATACAAACTTGAAATTTTATATAGTTATAGAAGGCCAGTAACCGGGTAATTTATTTCTGCATCTTCTACAGAATTGATCTTCTTGTTGGAAAATGTTCGGAGGTGTTCCGTGAATGTAACGGTTGGGAATGAATTTGTCAGGACGGGGGCGGTTGAGCGCTAGCCGCCATCTTGTAAAACATGTTTTATCAAATATCTCGTGAACCGTGCATCGTACGACAAGAATAGTGTTGATCGTTTTTTTGAAATTCTGCTTAATGCTTTATATAAATGGAAGTATATCTGATTAACGTCCAAGTGTACGCAAAAAACGTGTTTGTCTTTTTCTTAAATAATATAATAATGTAATAACTTTGGTTTTAAATTAATACTCTAGGAATGTTAAAACTTGCTTACTTTACTTGTTTTGAAAAACGATGTTTGTTAATTAAATTATGTCACATTTTTTACGTGAAAAATTAATTTTAGAGAAACTGTTCGTTCAAGTTACATTAGACATACAACTTTCCTAAAAGTTTGGAAAAAAAATTTCAAATACTATGAGACTTAAGCTGTATTTTTTGGTTAACTTTGAATGTACAGTTTTTCTAAAATTTATTTTTCACATAAAAAATGTCAAATAATTTAATTAATAAACATCGTTTTTCAAAACAAGTTAGGTAAGCAAGTTTTAACATTCCAAGACTATTCATTTAAAACCACAGTTATCACATTATTAGATTATTTATGAAAAAACGACGATTATTGATCATGCGGTTAAGATTTATGCACCGTATTTGAGTGTCTAAATGGCTTCTTTGTACTGACTTTTTGTTAAATTTGGAATAGTTATTCACAATACATATAAGTAAATCCACTGTGGTTTTGTTTAGATTTTTTAATGTACCGTTAAATTTTTTCTGGGTACATTTGGACCTTAAAATTACTCAAAGATTTTGCTATATTGTTATAAAAATGAAACTTCAGGACAGGTAACCCTTCTATAGACGGGTTGGCTGTGTTACAAGTCTGCTCCTGGTCTGTGAGTTTTCGTAATATTGTTTATTGTAATTTTCGTTGTACTCGTAATTATTTTTTTAAATCTTTAGTTTTGTGTAATAGTAATAGTAATATTTATTTTTCCCAACAGACAAAATGCCTATGGTGGAAACATAAGCTAACAACAACATTATACTAATAACATGAACAAGTAGATGTTACATAAAATAATATCATAAAAAATAATATAATAACATAGAACTAGTGTGTGAACAATATGCCAAAGTGAGATAGTTTAGTTAATAATAATACATTAAATTGCACTGTTATGTGGTTGCTCATAAATACTAATTATCTTAGATCTAGTACCTCTCGATGTGAAAACATCTATAAATATGTCAAATCTGTTACTAGGTAAACAATTGTATAATTTAAAGATAGTTAACATGGGACTATTATAATAGTGAAAAGTGTTTAGTATTCTATAATAAAAGACCTTTGTTGATCGGCTAGTAGATCTAGGTACATAAAAGTAAATTTGACTAAGAAGACCAGAACACTGTATACGACCATTAGTAATGTTTTGTAAGAATACAAGACTAGAAAGATTTTTTCTTGATAGGAGTGAAGTTTCATTAACAATAATAAGCAGAGCCTGGTGATTACAATGCCTAATTGGATAGTTATCATATGTTTTGTAGTAACAATATTTACAAAATTTACGAAAAACATTTTCAAGAAGACAAATATATATTTTCTATCTTTAATGAAAGTAAACTATTTTTGACAAATTCAAGGTCAGTTATGTTTACAAATTTTTAAACGTGTTCCTTTTAACATTCGTTTTTTAGGGATTTTCCATATAGGTTCTCTTTTGCAATTATTAATTTGATAAACCTTACAGCTGTAGTTCATATAAAGTACTTGTAAAAAATAATTTATTTATGCAGCACTCATTCGGATCATTTAAAAATTAAATATCTTAAAATAAACACGTTCTAAGAATTTTATATAGTCAACATGCGAACTTTAGAATTAATTGTTTTTGTTCCTCAAGGCTTGTTTATAGTAACGAATGCAACTAAACTACCGTTGTAGATTAAAAGGCAAATAAGATTTTATGTCTGACCAATTTTTATTATAAAAAGTCATGTATCTTTTATAACAGTGATTATTACATTGCCATTTCACGATTCGTTTATGTATCTACGGCATACATAAAAAAAATTTGTGCTAAATTTAAAAATTTTTTAATATAGAAAACGCATTGTAACATTATATATTATACATTCCCAGATTTGCTACAATATCTGAAGTATTATATAACAAAGTTAAAAAAACTTTAAAACCTGCGTAATATGACACATCATATAAACACTCCCTTATACTGCATGCACGTAGGATCCAGCTCTTTTCTGCTTCTCATTTTCTATGAGTCTTTCAAAATATTTTTTAATGTCACTCGATGTTGTTTTATAGCAATTTTACTTTGTCCAACAAGCGTTGATATTCGTACACTGGTATAACTGTAAACGTTTCAAAATTGAAAACAGCATTCACAAAGCATTCCAATTATAATGTCTGAACAAGGATTTTCTAAGCACCACAGTCTTTGAGGTTCAGTCCAATACATGAGAGTACCACTTTTAGGAGATAAAACCCTCCAACCCAAGCAATAGGTTGGATTTTTTTCTGCATTAGCAAACTGAATTTCTTTGGGCATGTGATATACTTTTTCATCACATCACACTGAACCCTTTAGTTCAGTTACATTTGATTTTGTAAGAAATAGAGAAACCATACGAGATCTTTGGGAAGGCTTTTACTTCATTTTCTGCGTTAACGTCTCTATTTCTTTTTGTTTTGATAGTACAGTAGCTTTTGAGCAGTAAAGTACTTTTTTTTCTTTCCTTTTCCGTCATATCTTTTTGCAGTTTTCAATGGTTCAGCACCATAGTGCGTGCATGTTGAATAAAAGAAAAGAAGTTGTCAAGGAAAATATTATGGTTATGGTTCTTGTCTACAATAGAATCTTACCGGTTTTACGTTTAGAAACATTTTGCATGAGTGCCGTCCAAGATATGGAACCATCTATTCATCTTAATATAAGTTGCTCGAAAATACTCCATACTGCATGAGTTTTTCATTCATGATGTAAAAATTACCTACTAAGAATTACCAAAAAGAATGAAGCGGATGTAATCATGAACGACTTCAACGCAAGGATAGGTAAAGGAAGAGTTGAAGATATTGTTGGAGACTATGGTATTTGCAAACGGAACGACAGGAGTACCAGTATATCCCTATACTGGTACAGTTCTTTAATGAAGAAAACTTAATGGTAGCACACATTTGGTTCCAATTCCCAGAAAGGCGATTATACACTTAGAAAGGACCAAGAGACAATGAAGGAAATATCATAGGAAATGATAATCAAATAAATTACATACTGATTGATAAACGATATAGAAACGGGATTATAGGTGTAAAAAGTTATCCTGGATCATACATCGGATCTGATCGCAAACGCCGTAGCTGGAAAACTTGATATTAAATTGAAGAAAATCCAGAAGAGAAAGAAACAAAACAAGGCCTAACTTTGAGAAACTGGGAGAACCAGAGAGATAAAACAGGAAATAACAAGTGTAAGAGAATAACAACAGTAAGAGTGTCAAATAGTAAATTTAAGGAAACTAAGTACAATTGGAAACAACAGAAACAATGAAAAACTCTTGGCAGTCTATTAAAAACGTAATACATGAAGTACAAGAAAATGAATTGGGAATCCAAGAGCCGAGAGCAAAACAGAAATGGATGACGGGCGAAATCATTTTATTGGTGGACGAAAGAAGGAAGTAGCTGCAATCTTAACATTAAATTCAACTATTTTTTCATTTTATTTTGACATTTCAGACACCTGCCATACATACACAATGCGTTACTACATGTTACAGGAGTTCATAGGAATTGTCATTGTCTACAAGTTTTAGTGGTTTTAGTTTTTGTGGTTTGAAGCTTATGTTTGCGCGTTGCTTGTACAAACAGGTAGCTCTGTTTATTTCATTAGGTTTGCATACATAATATAGACCAGTGGTCGCCAAACTTATGAAGCTTCTAAGCTACTGCACCGTTTTTAAATCCTACTATGAGCTACTAGTCAAGAGAACTACCAACTTTTTTAAAAAATCTTACATTTGTTTATTGCCTATAAAATTACATTTCTAGTAAATATGAAATCAATTTTAATTAAACTGTATATAACAAAAAGAAACTGAAATTGAATTGTACATAAGAAAGAAATTGAAGTATTGCTAGTAATAAATAACAAATGTAATAACAGATTTTTTATCAGACTTATTAACTTTAATGAGAAGGATGGACTTCTTTTTTGTCATCAACAGCTCAGTGGAGGAATCATGGTTAGCCATCCGGAGCGTTAACGCGATCTACCGAAAATGTCCCCGCGAGCTACTAGTACCTCGCCATCGACGGTTTGGGGATCCCTGATATAGACGGTAATAACATAGGGATGGCATCGAGAGAATGTACTGTAGAATATTTTTGTTTTGTATGACAATTTTGTTTTGTGTGCAATGCCAATTGTTTTATTTGCTAAACTATAAAGACGGTAGTGTCGAATATCATTGGACATCAACAATGTACTTAAAAATCTTTTCCGTTGGTTTTTTCGAACTCCAACAACTCTCCAAGGTTTCACCAGCGAGTCATGCAAAACTAGAGTACGGATTGCTTATTTCTCATTGCTTATTCCTTTTCCAGGTTCAAGTCCAACAAAACGTTTCCCTGTGTTTTTTTTTTATTCAGAGATGGACCTTAGTTTTTCTTCAGGTGTTTTCTTAACTGTATTGTTTTCAGTTTTTTCTACTTAAATGCTTTCTTCTTCTTTTCACATTCTCAAGTTTACTCAAAACAAATAACCAGAAACCTAAGTGCAGAGATGGTTTCTTTTTGTATCAGAACTTGCCCGACGAAGAGAACACAAAAAATTGAACAGCTAAAAAATCATTTGGAAGGTCAATCACCGCTGGATATTTTTTCTAAAACTTTTTGATGATGAAGTTGAAAATATAGTATTGCCATTTTTTGTAAAGTAGGCTCATGATAAATAATACACACGATTTTATATTTACAAGGCAAGAACTTTTCAGTTTTATTGGCATCCTGTTTTTATTAGGCTATCATACGTTGTCCCAAGCTGATTTGTATTGATATGTTGAAGAAGGCAAAGGAGTCGATATTGCATAGAACTGCATGACGAGAAACAAATTCAGAAATATTCAGTAAGGTCGATAAAACTGTTACATTTTCTAACTTTGCGGCCTTTGTTACAACTTCTTTTCCTTAAGGTGCTGTCTTCTTATAGAATGTTAGCAACAACTTCGGCAAATCTTATAAACTTATAAATACTTATTAGTAAATTAGAAGTACGTAATTCATGTATAAAAAATAATCGTATCGGGAATAATTCAATATAAGCATAAAAGACGTTCCTATAAAAATGCTGCTGTTTATTAATAACAAGTCGTAGCAAAATAAGAAACCTTTGCACTACGCCATTTCCGTGTAAAGCGATATTATGTAGGTGACAAGCATTATTATGGATTATATTTCCCAAAATTTCTGTCTTTGTTTATTTTAACATAAAGTGACGTAATCCTGTATATGCTATTATACTTTAGCATAGTTGCTTCCACGGTCATTTTACTTTTTTTAATGTCTCTGAAAATAAACGTTTTAAATTATTTTTTATTAAGAACTTGCATTATTATTATTACTTGTTTATGATAAATCTAATTTTGTCTGTATTACCTACAATTCTCGCAGTAATAAATAGTTGAGGAAAATATGAAACAAAAGCCGCTTATTTACGATTTTCGTGTGAACTGAAAGGTAAAAATGTATGCATGCATTTTTATGATAGTTTATGTCTTGGGGATGAACTTTCAACAATTCGTCAAAAAATCGTTCTGTGCAGGGGTCTTCTAGGGGTGGTTTTATGATAAAACCATCAATTTCTGATTTTTTGTAGTAATATTCTATGTATTATAAGCTTTCTGATGGTACCATCGGTAATTAAATGCGAGTATTAGAAATAAACAATGTTTAAGAAGACTTAAATAATTTAACACGGCAGTATACGGGCGAGAAATATTTCAAGAGCGATTATCTCAAAAGCGGCAATTTCTGTAAATTGTAATTTTTGTTTGCACTCAATTTTCTCGAAAACCGTCGACTTTATCAAAAAATCATACTGTATAAACATTATTACTCAATAGTAGCGCTATCTGATGGTTTTTAATTTTCTTAATTATCTCTCTTAATAAGGGAGATATTTGATGAAACGTAAAGCTCTGCATATTCCCCCTCTTAAAACGTCGTATACCCCCGTACACCGCAGCGCTCAACAAACTATCCATACATGCATCAAATAATGCTTCCTGTTATTTCTTACTATTCATATTTTTTACCCTTTGTTATTAAATATATTATTTAACTGCTATAAATTGGAAAATCCTTTGTGTGTACATATGTATAAGCAGTTACAAAAGTTGGTAACTTATTAGTTGACCCATTTAAATTTGTTATGGTAGGTTAATAATTTATTAATTATATCTTCCCATAACTTTAAACGGACCGTTGAATTTTAGACGTATGCTTGTGTTTATTATTATAGTTTTATGAAAACCCTGACAGATGTGAAATTATTAGTCTGGAATTTTAGTTTGATTTTGTCATTCAGTGGTTGAAACTGTGGTGACTGTTTGAAGGGTGCTTTCTTTAAATAAAAGTGTGTCTGTTTCGAGAGGTTAATAAGACTGTTTTTGCATCACATTGTTTACTTACCTTGAACTCCTATAATTGTAAGTATTATTTTTCACCATTTTATAATGTATTCAATTCTTACTCAAAACAACAGTTTAACATAATTTGGTAGTAGTCATTTATTTTATTTCGTTCGAATATTATATTTTAGAATTGGAAATCATGGAAGTAACAAGTAGCTCGGAAAGCGAATTAGAATCAAAGATAAAAACGATTCAATATCGCAAGAAAAAACAGAAAACCTGCATAACTTGTCAACAAGCGGACAATTTAGTTTCAAGTGCTCCAAAATCATTCTTAACATTTAAAAATAGTGTTCAATTAAGGCTAAATCAGCTAAATGTAGATCCTGGTCATGATGAATTTTTAAATAAAGTTCTAGGCATTATTAATTCCTCTTAAAGTCATGAGTTAGACTGGCATCAAAGGTGTTACTCTAGTTTTACAAGTAAAAAAATATTAAAACTTTTCAAGCTAAATATATAGCAGAGAATTTGTTTAAATCTTGTGAAAGTCACAGATAATTGAGATCGAACAGAAAGATGATCTGCAATCTTACGATTTCTTGCAAATTGGTTGTTCTGAAATATCTGAGATCGTCAATCTCAGCAACAGCATTAAAAGTGATATGTCACAAGTAAAGGGATTGGACAACTACAAAGATTTAAGTAGTAATAGTTTTAGAGAGTACATTCCAGATAAACTGTTTTTATTAATACAGTTGCTAGTCGAAGATTCAGACGATGAAAGGAAAAAAAATGTTGTTCTGAATATTTGTCAAGACATAATTTACTGTCATTCCAATTTTAAAAAGCATACTCCAAAACACGCCGCTTGGGTTTACTGGTTCATCAAGAGACTAAATCAAGCAAAATCATCGAAACCCTTCATTCCTGTGGGCATTCTCTACCTTATAGGAATATCAATATCATGAGAATTAGAAACTCTGTTGCACAATCTGAAATTCTACGAAAATGAAAAAACATTGTTCCATCACAATTAATAAGAGGAAGATTTATTCAATTTGCTGGAAACAACATTGACCTTTTAGAGGAAACTCTTGGTAACGGTTCAACTTAATATTAAATATAAATTGTAGTAAACTGTGTTTTTTGGCTGTTTAATCGCTATTTATTGGCTTTTCAAACATTCTATACTTTAAACAATCTTGCTTTCTTTTTTTCCAAACTCTTATATTACGTTTGTATGAAGACATTACAAAATTACAAACATAAATAGTTCGTATAAATGAATCGTTGCACGTATTTACGAAGCCTGTAAGGAGTTGTGCCACGCGCTATCACAGCGCTTCACAAAACAATCGATATCTCCAAAACTATTAAACATAAGTTTATAATTCTTTTTTTAAAAACTTTTTGAAACCTTTACCATTAATTCTTCCGCAGGATGTATAGGAAAATTTCCAAAGATAAGAAACTTTGTCACTTAGTGTAATTTACATTACACGAAAAGCTAAATTTCAAGTTCAGACATATTGTTTAAATTAATTAAACAAATTTTATTAATCTGCTTTATATAGTTAGAAGCGCTCATGTTTGAGCATTAATTTAAAAAAAGAACTACAACGATATCGCAATTAGTTCCCAAGATATTGCGATATAAATATTAAAAAGTGTGGATTTTAAAAATTGTCGATTTTTATCTAAAATCACCCCTACAGCACCCCTGCACAGGACGATTTTTTGACGAATTGTCGGAACTTCTACCCCAATACATAGGCTATCATATAAAAACATCCATACATTTTTGCCTTTCAGTTCATACGGGAATCACGATAGCTGGTCGATTTGCTTCTACTAAAACAGTAGTCGAACTTTAAAACCAATTCTAGCACACGTAAAAAACAAATGCTGATTATTGTGTCACTTAATTCGAATTCTCAGTTAGTGAACAGATTCAGAATTGGGAAATTGCCAAAAATTCCGTACTTTTTATAATTTTTCAAGAATTTTGAAAACATTTACATTTTTTCGGCAAAGAACAGAGCTAAAAATCTGATTTTGTACCGTAAATCTAGTTATGTTAAAAGTGTACGTTATGATGTTGACATTCCAAAAATGTGTAGATTTTATTTAAAAAAATAATTTCTCGAACGATGGATATTAGGGTAATGGACAATGGCTAGAATTTCAGACTGTGTTTGCATGCATGTAAAAACTGTAATAATTACTTTCTACTATTCACTGAACTTATTACTAAAGATGATAGCTTAAATATGTAAATCGATTTCTACAGCAGTAATTGTTGGACACCGTCGATGGAAAACTTTAAAATGTAAACGGAAACAAAATGTTTTAAAATACTTTAGTATTTTAGATTTTAATTACTATGGACGACATATTTCATACGTCCTTTCAAAATTTGCTAACGATGACAACAAATTTGAAATCAGCGACCTCAAAAATCCCTTTCTATAAAATTTCATATAAATCCAATAATATTTCGAGTTTTATGATGTTTTTATGCATATAGTATTTTAAATCTGAAAGCCTTTTAAATAAAATTCATACACATACAGAAACGAAACTAAAATTATTTATTACATAGCGTTAATAAAATAGAATTATTTTTGCCAGTTTAAATGACGCAATCTTTACTCAGAAATGCAGAGAGTAACTCGACACCGCAGACAGGCAAAGGAATTCAAGCAGGCTGGCCAATACTGAAAAAATAAATGGACGCTGTATAAACCTATAGCTTGCATAAAATAAACAGACGCTGAATAAACCTATAGCTTGCAAAAGACGCTGACTGATACCATCATTTATATACACTTATATACGCCGGACGCTGGGCGCTACGCTTTTGGACCGGACGCATGGTAGGCCTTTATAGATATATATATATATATATATATATATATATATATATATATATATATATATATATATATATATAGATATATATATATATATATATATATATATATATATATATATATATATATATATATATATATATATATATATATATTGATGCCTGTTAAGCTGTCACCTCCGTCATACAGAGGAGACGGCCTGACTTCCGGGTATTCCCGTGGATATATTGCTAAAAATTTGTTATATTTGTGATGAGGGGAACCTCTACACTCCGAATCTCAAGAAAGGGGAAATTATTTCCCTTGTTTTATTTTGTCATATATAGAGTATACAGAAGATACGAACCGACCTCCAAAATTTATATATAAGAAGATACTTATAGTTCGCTGTTACCTCCAGCAGCGCTGCCAAGTGTTCGGAGGTCAGAAGATACCACCGTTATGTGCAGTTATATATACAGAGCGTTGACTCCACATTCCATAGATGCACATTTCATAAAAAGGTTCTCTTGTGGGTCTCCAGATGTTGAAATCGGGTGGTTTAAATTGCTTGCCGAGGGCATTTTAGTGGCCAGATAACAAAAGAAAACAAGCGAGCATTCTCGATTTACTTATTTTTTATTTTTTGAGTTATAGGAAATTGTCGTTTTTGTATTTCTTATGAATTGTTATTAAAGATATTAAAAAGCCGTTTCGACACTATTAAACCGTCTTTATGAGTAGCACTGACTAGTTGAATAAGGCTTTTCTAATTATAATCATTGATTTCTGGTTTACTTCATAAAGTTGTATTTTTTAAATGAAAACTTTAGTAATTTGATTAGAAATACTTAGATCGGTGATATATTAGAAAGAAATTTTTTTCTATAATGAATTGAAAATATAACAAAACCAGAAAAAGGGAATTCTTTTGTTATTGTCAATAAAAGTCAATAAGAACGCAACCAGTACCAATATTGCGTATAATTAGTATAGCACATTTTTGAAATTTAGATGTATTAGACATAAATCAGTTATGTAACGTAGTATTTGTATAAATATGATATTCTATAAAGTTTCTTTTAATCTCGGGAATAACGGTTAAATTGAATATGCTTTTATCCAGATTCCATTTCGATTGAAATAAAGGCAGATAATCTTTTAATTTTTACTAAACTAGATAAGAGTTTAATATAAACAAATTAAATATTGTGTTTTTTACAACAAATGCTTGTTGTTTCCGAAGTCACGCACGTATCATGTAGGACCATTGAATTTCCCGTGATTTGATTAACAAAAAGAGTTACCAACTTTATTAAGATTAAAAGAAATCGAAACACAACAAATTAATCAACATTTTTATAGAATTTTTGCTTAAGACATTTTTTCCAGCATTTGTTGATCTAACGAAATACAGAATACGTATGTTACACTGTTATACATGTCCCTACCTCTTGTAAATTTATGTTTTAACTTATGTTTTAAATAAAGCACTTACTAACGACAAAACATGTACGTTTTATGGAACGTGTACTTTAAGTCCACATTAAAGACAGGTTTAACTTAATGTAGTCTTTTTTGATAACATTGTATAAACCATAGATAAATATAGGTATATTGCGTTATCAGAATTAAAAGTGGCAGTTTATTTGACGCTTAATTATGTTAGCAATCGCGGCTCTCCATTTAAAACAAAATACCACTATAAGCTTTTGTTTGAAACAATGTTTATCAACCTTGGCACAACCTTAATATCTGAAAATGGCCCACTGCTAGACTAAAGTAGGGATGATAATTTGATACCAAGCTTGGTCTCAGACATGGATCAGAGTTACCCAATATTGGTTGTTATTGGCTAAAACCAATACGTTATGCAATGTTTTGGACAATAAATGACACCGATATCGCAATAAAACTAAAGTTAGTCTTGGACCGATCTTGAATGTTAATGTAGTACCAAGGCTGGTAATTGAGAAACAAAGCAACTATTACACAATCCTTTTCCTTTAATGAATGCTAGTGCAAACAAGCAACGAAGTCTACCATTACTGTTTCGCCGTAACTGAATGCAAAGTCAATTTTTGTGTTGGATATAAAATGTTCATTAACAAAATAAATACGAAGAAATCGAAAATTCGTATAAATGATTAATGTCTTAGACTCTCAACACATATTGAGACCGTACAAACCTAACACTTTCATAGTGTACGTCTTCTTGTGCAAATATATATGTACAGTCGGTAAGTCAATATAGTTTACACTTTAGTCTTGCCAGTGTAAGTTTAAGTTCATAAAATTTCAGTAGGTTAGCAACCACTAATCCATCTTTACAATAAACCACATTTACAGAAGTTTAGCAAAATATAATATGAATATTGACCCAACCTTAGCCGAAAGGTAAGAAACCAAGATTTTGAATTTTGAAGATTGCTAAAACTGGAGTTAATTTAGCGAACCTAAGATTCAAAGTTGGCTAAGGTTTTGGGTGATAAGTATGTAACCGGCACTTGATATGTAGAGATTGACTAAAGGTAAGTACTCACAGCAGCTGATCCGCAGGCGGATGTCATACGATTGGTCGGTTTGAGTCAAATCGACTCAATCCGACCAATCGTATGACATCCGCCTGCGGATCCGCTGCTGTGAGTACTTAGCTTTAGACTAGCTAAAGCAAATTAGCGAAATAGTATCTGATATTTGACTTAAGTATATTCTATGGGTAACTGGCATTGACCTAACGGGTGAAAATTGGCTGAAGCTTGGGCAAGTTGTAAGGAACCCTGATTCGGTTTCTGAACATTGGCTCCGACTTGTACAACGTTTAGTGAACCGAAAATTAGTATCAGGTTGTTGATTAACCCTCGAGTGACAATTAAACAACCGAGACTCAGAATCTGAAAATTGCTTGAAATGTGGGTGAAAATCGGTGCGTCCAACTCACCACTGGAAATATAGCGCTGCAGCAGTTTTCACAGCCGTCTTAGATTTAACAATCACCCAAGCAATAATATTGTTTATTTTATTTTGACATGATAATCGTCTTTATTGGCACTCAATTGCGGGCGTAATTTGGCTTTTTTAGCCCGAGGGCGTATAAAGTTACTAAGATACAAAGAAAACGTTTCTATAGAGTTCTAACAATTTTAATAAATAATTATAACTATTACATTTTTTCAAAATGAAATGTGCAATTGCTTGCAATTATCCTTTCCATGAAGCAAAATAAAATAAAACGTTGTATGTACCACGGGCATAATCAAGATAATGGCCCTCGAGAATTTAAAAGCCCCCCTTCGTCGGGCTTTGAACATTCTCTCATGCCATAATCTAATAGATTATGCCCTTAATACATAAATACCTATTGAAGTACATCATCATTTTATACATATAAAACGCTTAAAAATAAATACATATTAAACATGAGTTAGAGAACCAAGATTCGATATCTGAAAATTCACCTACACTTGGATCAATGTCGAGAAAACGACATTTGACTGTCCAGTATTCAGCCACGCTGGGGTTTATTCAAAGACCTTTGTTTTAATTTTTTTTTTCTAATAAAAAATTGTTGGTATTGCTAGACTAAACTTCTAATCATTGAGAGGAGGCACTTTTACCCTAGTGGAAAAAAATAGTATGTTTTATTTGGATTTAAAGTGACTTTGTTGCTATTTACGAGCGATAAATAACTCCGCCTAAATAATAAATAAATAATAATCTTATCATGTGAACAACTCCGCTATAGGGTAAATACAAGTATTTTACTTAATTTGGCTCGATTCCTATAAGGAATCTAGAATGACTTTAGGAGAGTTCACGCATCCTAGCTGCGATGTGCAAACGGGTTTTACAAATCAACTATGTGGATTGTTTGACAATTACTTTAATTGTAATCATAATGCATCAATCCTAAATCCTAATATAAAATGCAGGGAAACAAGATTGGGCGATGAAAATTTTTCACCTATCTCTGCAAATGAGACTTGTCTCCAACTCTTCTTATTTCATTATGTCGAGCTGTTAACAAGTGTCCAGTCCTCATACTAAGGTCTTCCTTGATCAGTGGCGACATAGATCTGGAGCTCATGTCCATTTCCTTCGCCAACAAACGAATAGGATAGGATGTTAGTATAGGATTTTTTTTACTAATAGAATGTTATAAAAAGAAACATTTTTGATTTATAGTTATTTATGTTATAAATCCGGCAATGAAACTTTACAGAACGAGTTTGATCTCTGAAGGAAGACGTTTTTTTTTCATGTGTTGCAATTTTTTCTCTTTGAACGAAAGTTCATTCATCCCCTGCTTTATAATAACCTAGTCATTCTATATAGTAGAGTAAATTTTTGCAAAAAACATGCCTAAGTTCTTATTTTTTACTATCTAAAGATAGAGACTTGAAATCTTCTGTAATGCCTTCAGTACTGGACCAGTATAAAATGTACTATGTTTAAAATGGGGGCACGCCCCCCCTAGTGGTTGAGACCCCCATTTTGTACCCTTAATTTAATAAACCAAATTGAGCGAAATTTATGTTGGGAGGGTTCTTGGAATCACTGATTATGAATCCAATGAGAAAATTGAAAAATCCAAAATGGCGGTCCTAAAATAACGGCCTTTGAGATTCAGAATGCGATTTACGCCGTTTCTATTGATTTTAGAGAAAAATTCATGTGATTTTGCAAAGGAATACACTATTTCGATTACCTTATTATGTAACCCCTTTGCTCTGCCCTAGTAGTAAAGTCAATTTTTGCATAAGAGTCATTTCATCTCAATTCAACCAAACTTGTCACCCGACCCTCTCCGATTTTCTTCATACTTTACACATGTGTTCCCTCCCTTGAGTTGTAAACAATGCCCCATTTATAGATTTCAAAAATGTCTGGTTACATAGATACAGCGTTGCCGTTTTTCAAAATATGCGCGTGCATGTTTAAAGAAAATGCACTATAGCTTGGCTTCTATTATAGATACCGGTTTGTTTTATTCGAAAGAGAATAGAAAATGTTACAATCTAGTTTATAAATATATTTTTTCAGATAACATTAACTTTGTGTAAATGTCAATTCTTTAGTAAATTTCAAAATTTCGTAAATTTGGACCTCTGCGATTTTCTTTAAAAAAATATATAATATGGCCTTATATGTCCTTAAGATCATACCAAAATTTAATTTTGGGAATCCGATGGGAACAAAAGATATGAATTTTTCTTTGTGTCAAGAGCGGAAAAATAATATTGTGTCCGTATGGGTTTTTTCTATTAAAATAGAAACATGTCAAACAGTAGGTTAAGATATAAAAGGTATATTTCAAATTTTATTTTAACAGATTAAATTCGTAAAATTCATCAGAAAATGAATACTTTTTTGCTCTAATTTTTCCAATATCAATTGGGTAAATTGCATGTAACTTTTGAGTACCTGGAACGGTTCTGACGGTTGAAAAACGCTCTTCTAATTGTTTTTCATGGGCTTCATATTGTTCTTTGCTAACATAGCATACGTGTATATTTTTTAAAGCTTTTTGTGACCATTCAAAGAGCTGGAAAGGAGTTAATATTTGATTAATTGCCGAACTTTGTAGATTATATCTGGATGCACACCTTTTAAGAGTAGGTACCACATAAAGCATCGCAAGAACTTTTGCCATGGGACGTAGCAAAAAAATGCCACTCGGCAGAAACCTTAAAATCTGAAAAATGGAATGAAATATTTAGAAAGCTTTTCTTATTTTTATATTGGGCTGCAGAACCGTCCGAAAAGTATATTATTTTATTAAAGTTAGGGATTGTGGCTTTTAAATAATTAATCAAACAACTTTGAAATAAATGTACACTTGTTGTATTGTGTTGAAGGCAATCTGATATTAAAATCAAGTTATCATGTGAAATTGTACCATGATCATTAAGAAAATAGATAGCTATGGGATGGACTGTCGCTTGCTCATTATTCCAATGAAATGCTTGACTGGCGTCCTGTGCAATAAACGTGTAGTTTTCCGAAATATCGCAGATAGCTAATGCTTCGTCTTCCTTGAGATTGCATTTTACATGCGATAGGAAACTTGATTGCTGGGATGCAACAAACGAATGTGATAGCAGAGGAGACAACTTTTGAAGAAAAGTGTCAATAAAATCATTAGTCGACTGTATTACAGTTTCTAAATTTGATCTATCTGTGAATATCCATTGTTTATAAGCGACTTTTTCAATTAAGTTTTCTTCAAAAGTTTGTTCCATCACATTTCTAAGACGAGAAGAGCCGGGACAATGGCTACATGTGTTAGAAAAACAATTTATGTTGGGAGGGTTACAAATAAAAAGAGATAAAACATGCTTATACGATTTTAAGTGATAATAATCTAAATTTTTAGTTAAAACTGTAAGTCTAGAATTATCTAACATAAGCTTCACGTTCTGATGTATAACACAAACGCACACCGAATGTGTTCCACTGGAGCCCGTTAGGACACAATTTTTGGGTAGTAGAGTAGCAAACTTAGAAAAGCCTATCTTTATGTGGCTATGCTCTTGTTTGTACAGTGTGTAAATTTCCGACAAATTGCCTAGTATTAACCGTTTTTGCTGCAAAATTCTCTGTCCGTCAATTTTCACACTAACAACGTCCTTTTTACCTGGAAGAACACGACTAACTTCGTCAGAATTATAAAAAGTTTTGACATCTTCCACAATTTCTGGAAGCAAAGGATGTCCCGCGCACAACGGTGGTGATGCTAAGATGCCATGCTTGTCGACTAAATTTCTAGCTTTTTTAATTTGATACAAAGTACTTCCAGGGAAAAAATCTAAAGTTTGATTTAATGTCCAATTCTGTGGCGCTAACGTTAATAATCTTGTCTGTTCTGTTTTATCAGTAAGTATAAATTTCTCCTTTAACTTAGAGAGAATTTTGTTATCACTACCGCTACTTTCTACTAGACCATGAAAAACATGATTCTTCAGTGCACCAACAATTTCATTAAATTTTTGTTCGCAATACGATTTCCTATTTAGATATTTTGCACTTATTGGTTCCAAATTAACCAATATTAAAAAGCCGTTTAATGCTTCTAAAGTAGCATTTTTGTCAACATAGATTTCATTGTCGGTATTAAGATCTACGCTATGTACAGTATAGTTGTCAACCTCCATAACTTCTAAATTATCGTTTACCGAGGGACCAGAAAATTCAACACGTTGTTCAGTATTAAAAGCATATAATAACTTTTTACGAGAATTATCACAAATTTTCTGATCCTTCGTATGACCTGGACAACGGTCTAGCATCCAAGGTAACATGGGAAGCAAAGTTTTAGAATTAGATGTTTTCGATTGTTAGATTATCAATTTTAGAGGATTGCAGCACCTCTCTTGAAAACTGCGATTCATCTTGAAATTATTAATAGTAATTCAGAGCGTGTTGTAGTTTAGGGGCAATCAATGATCTATAATAATCAATACGAAAAAGGCAATGAACTGATATGACGGCAAACCTTAAGGATAAAGATAAATTAATTTAGCAGAAATTATAAACTGCTTAGTGCAAAGAAATCACCAATTAAACGTGTTCGTCTTATTGAAGTGACATATACGACTAATTCAGATTAAATATAAAATAGACATTTGTACACTAAGCGTAGTGTACCAAAACGCACGTACTCGCAAGTAAAAGTGAAATGTCAAAAATGATTGTAAAGGTTAAACAAAACAGCGCAGCGCGGTTCTTTAAAGTAACTTCAGCAACACTTTCGATGCATGGAACAAAAAAAAATTCATACCTTTTGTTCCCATGGGATTCCCAAAATTAAATTTCAGTATGATGTTAAGGACATGTAAGGCCATGTTATATATTTTTTAAGAAAATCGCAGAGGTCCAAATTTACGAAATTTTGAAATTTATTAAAGAATTGGGATTTACACAAAGTTAATGTTATCTGAAAAAATATGTTTATAAACTAGAATGTAACATTTTCTATTCTCTTTCTAATAAAACAAACCCGACACCGGTATCTATAATAGAAGCCAAGCTATAGTGCATTTTGTTTAAACGTGCACGCGCATATTTTGAAAAACGGCAACGCTGTATCTATGTAACCAGACATTTTTGAAATCTATAAATGGGGCATCGTTAACAACTCAAGGGAGGGAACACATGTGTAAAGTATGAAGAAAATCGGAGAGGGTCGGGTGACAAGTTTGGTTGAATTGAGATGAAATGACTCATAAGTTCCTATTTTTTACTATCTAAAGATAGAGACTTGAGATCTTTTCTAATGCCTTCAGTACTGAACCAATATAAAATGTAATATGTTTAAAATGGCGGTTTTACCCCTCGGGGGGTTGAAACCCCCATTTTACACTCCCAATTTAATAACTCGGGAAGTTTTCCATTAACTTGAGTAAAATTCATGTTGGGGGGGTTTTGGTGTTCTTGATTATGAGTCCAATGAGAAAATTAAGAAATACAAAATAGCGAACTCAAAATGGCGGTATTTGAGATTGAAAATGCGATTTACGCCCGTTTCTATTGATTTTAGAGAAAAATCCAAACAGTCAAAAAGTGTTTAGAATGTAATCTTGCATAGGAATACACTATTTTGGTTACCTTATTATGTAACCCCCTTTAATCAACCCTAGTGGGCTTCTCAGTAGGGGAGAGTGAAGGGGTTACATAATAAGGTAACCGGGATTATGTATCCTATGCAGAATCACATTCTAAACACTTTCTGGCTTTTCTCATTTTTCTCTAAAATCAATAGGACCGGCGTAAATCGCATTTTCAATCTAAAATACCGCCATTTTGAATTTTGTGATTTTCTTATTTGATTCATAATCAACGACCTCACAGCTCCCTCCAACATAGTTTTTGCTCAACTTGGTTGAAAACTTCCCGAGTTGTTAAATTGGGAGTTTAAAATGGGGATTTCAACCCCCCGAGGGGGCGTGTCCCTATCTTAAACATATTACATTTGATATTGGTCTAGTACTGAAGGCATTACAAAAGATTTCAAGTCTCTATCTTTAGATAGTAAAAAATAAGAACTTAATGCAGAAATTGACTCTACTACTAGGGCAGAGCGAAGGGGTTACATAATAAGGTAACCAAAATAGCGTAGTCCTTTGCAAAATCACATTATAAACACTTTTTGATTCTTTGAATTTCTCTCTAGAATCAATAGAAATGGCGTAAATCGCATTCTCAATACCAAAGGCCGTTATTTTAGAGCCGCCATTTTGGGTCTGCTATTTGAATTTTTTAATTTTCTCATTGGATTCATAATCAGCGACCCCAAGAACACTCCCAACACAACTTTGCTCAATTTGGTTGCGTTATTAAATCAGGGGTACAAAATGGGGGTCTCAACCACCAGGGGGGCGTGCCCCCATATTAAACATATTACATTTTATATTGGTCCAGTACTAAAGGCATTAGAAAAGATTTCAAGTCTCTATCTTTAGATAGTAAAAAATAAGAACTTAATGCAAAAATTGACTATACTAATAATAAAAATACGACACTTTATGTAAAACTGACGTTTGTTTAAGCCTTTCAGTACGTAAAACTTCATGTCAAGATTATGACGTAAGGTTTTATTTTCCGCTACAATATGGAATTTAATAGAAAATATGTTTTAGTCGTAATTATGTAAAAATATAAACAGTTAATATTTTTTATTTCATTTCGTATTTCAAACAATTCTTTATATACCACAATTAGTAATATAAAGTATATCTTGATCTCCGTTGTCAATGATACCGGAGTTCAAGACGTTCTTGATCTCCGTTGTTGTTGGCAACGTAAATAATTTGATGTTGCATTATAGCCACATGCATGCATGCATGCTGCTTTTTATCTCCTTAGTTACGCGTATGATGACACAGACAAGGCAACTTGCTTCTTTATACAATAAATTCGGATGGATTTTAAAATGGAGAAATTAGGATTGAAATACGAAATAAAATAAAACAACTTATGCAATACGGAGATCAAGCTTCTTTAAATCCTCGAAGATGTTATAACGCCTCGGCTGGCGCCTCGGCGTTAAACATCTTCTTGGATTTAAAATATCGCTTGATCTCCTAATTACATAATATATATTACAAAATGAGTATTTCAGACTTATTCTTTCCTTCATCAAATGCAAACATAGTTAGAATGTCAATGAAAACTTTATTAACCGGGTTTGTGAAATTTGCAAACTACATACCAAATGTTACATTATTTTGCTTAGTAAAATTATTTTTCTTTGAAAATTATATTAATTATTATATTAATTGTAATACTAAAAATATTGAAGATTTAAAAGATTTTAAATCTTTCTTTGTGGATGCGAGAATGAATATATCATATGTCATATGACAATTCCTAAAATAATAATCAAATAATAATAATCCTGTAAATCCGAAATGATCATTTTGTAAAAAGATGAATTTTTTATTTATACATAATTACGACTAAAACGTATTTCCTATTTAATTTTTTTCATATCTCAAAGAAAGTCGTTTTCAATTCAAAACTTTTTAAATGAAATAGAAATTATTATTTTATTGTTCTTAAGTATCATTAACTATTTAAAAATGACGTACAATTCAAGAGATCCCTTAAATTTTCTGAGTAGTTTACAAATATTTATTTAAATGCTGCTACTATACCCAAAAAGTGTCTGTAAAAATTCAGGTAGCGTGAAATGGCCGAAACTACGCCAGGGGTACTGGTTTCGATGGAATTCTATATACCTGAGTGGTTTAGGTCTTGTACACAACGTTGCCAATGTGTGGAGCCTGCAACGTACCGTACATGATACAAAAAACAACATATACAGGCGGAGGTGACATCGTATTGGCAATTATACAACTAACAGCGACGGCAACGCCAGCGATCTACAGCTGAACTAAAAATTAAATTTGTGAGTATAAGTATGACGTTATCACCTCCAGACAAAAATTTGAATTTAGGCTTCTAACACCATCTATATGCTTATACAGTCGAAAACAGGGCAAAACGTTGTGACCTCCGAAAACGGAGGTCACAACGTTATATATGAGGTGACAACGTATGCTGGGTATCTACTTTGGAGGTATATATATATATATATATATATATATATATATATATATATATATATATATATATATATATATATTTTTAGATAGAGTTAATTTTTATCAAGTTGGATAATGATTTTACATTAAATAATATTTTGAATGCAAATTCATATAGAAAAATTTATCGACTCTGCTGGGATTCGAACTGGAGGATTTCTCGCTATGCTGGTAGTCGTTCTCTGTAGCTCAGTTGGTAGAGATACCACCTAGACAGTGGAGGGTCCTGGGTTCGAATCCCAGCAGAGTCGATAAATTTTTCTATATGAATTTGCATTCAAAATATTATTTAATATATATATATATATATATATATATATATATATATATATATATATATATATATTAATCTATTAACATAAATGGAATAAGCCTATATAGTTATTTTTATATCTGGTTTATTTTATTTGCCAATATTTCGAAGAATTGTTATTTTCTCTTCATTTTCAAGGCTATTTTAGGTTAATATCTTGTTAATTTTTGTAAGTATTTTTAGATAAGTTAATTTTATATATTTGCTCATTTCTGTTATTGTTTTTCGTAGCGCCTTGAAAATGAAGAGAAAATAACAATTCTTCGAAATATTGGCAAATAAAATAAACCAGATATAAAAATAACTATATAGGCTTATTCCATTTATGTTAATAGATTAATATAATTATAAAAGCCATTAATTAAAAGTCTACTATATATATATATATATATATATATATATATATATATATATATATATATATATATATATATATATATATATATATATATATATATATATATATATATATATATATATATATATATATATATATATGATACTTCACTACTTTTCCGGGTTTCACTCCGCGTATTCACTATTCGGCTCCTAGAGGAACCAGACAATGGTTGACGACGTTTCGGCAAGATCACACTTGCCATCTTCAGGTCACTTCTAACTTCCTTCTGCTTCGCGTGGTTACACGATGTAGACTAGTCTACATCGTGTAACCACGCGAAGCAGAAGGAAGTTAGAAGTGACCTGAAGATGGCAAGTGTGATCTTGCCGAAACGTCGTCAACCATTGTCTGGTTCCTCTAGGAGCCGAATAGTGAATACGCGGAGTGAAACCCGGAAAAGTAGTGAAGTATCATATAATATCCGCGGAAACTTAAAATGTAACATATATATATATATATATATATATATATATATATATATATATATATATATATATATATATATATATATATATATATATATATATATATATATATATATATATATATATATATATATATATATATATATATATTGATAAAGGGTACCTTGTCACCTCCAAAGTAGGTAACCAGCGTACGTTGTCACCTCATATATAACGTTGTGACCTCCGTTTTCGGAGGTGACAACGTTTTGCCCTGTTTTCGACTGTTTAAGCATATAGATGCTGTTAGAAGCCTAAATTCAAATTTTTGTCTGGAGGTGATAACGTCACACTTATACTCACAAATTTAATTTTTAGTTCAGCTGTAGATCGCTGGCGTTGCCGTCGCTCTTAGTTGTATAATTGCCAATACGATGTCACCTCCGCCTGTATATGTTGTTTTTTGTATCATGTACGGTACGTTGCAGGCTCCGCACATTGGCAACGTTGTGTACAAGACCTAAACCACTCAGGTATATAGAATTCCATCGAAACCAGTACCCCTGGCGTAGTTTCGGCCATTTCACGCTACCTGAATTTTTACAGACACTTTTTGGGTATAGTAGCAGCATTTAAATAAATATTTGTAAGCTACTCAGAAAATTTAAGGGATCTCTTGAATTGTACGTCATTTTTAAATAGTTAATGATACTTAAGAACAATAAAATAATAATTTCTATTTCATTTAAAAAGTTTTGAATTGAAAACGACTTTCTTTGAGATATGAAAAAAATTAAATAGGAAATAAGTTTTAGTCGTAATTATGTATAAATAAAAAATTCATCTTTTTACAAAATGATCATTTCGGATTTACTGGATTATTATTATTTGATTATTATTTTAGGAATTGTCATATGACATATGATATATTCATTCTCGCATCCACAAAGAAAGATTTAAAATCTTTAAAATCTTCAATATTTTTAGTATTGCAATTAATAAATTTTCAAAGAAAAATAATTTTACTAAGCAAAATAATGTAACATTTGGTATGTAGTTTGCAAATTTCACCAAATTACCCGGTTAATAAAGTTTTCATTGACATTCTAACTATGTTTACATTTGATGAAGGAAAGAATAAATCTGAAATACTCATTTCGTAAAAAATATTAACTGTTTATATTTTTACATAATTACGACTAAAACATATTTTCTATTAAATTCCATATGTAGTGGAAAATAAAACCTTACGTCATAATCTTGACATAAAGCTTTACGGTACTGAAAGGCTTAAACAAACGTCAGTTTAACATAAAGTGTCGCATTTTTATTATTAGTATAGTCAATTTTTGCATTAAGTTCTTATTTTTCACTATCTAAAGATAGAGACTTGAAATCTTTTCTAATGCCTTTAGTACTGGACCAATATAAAATGTAATATGTTTAATATGGGGGCACGCCTCCCCTGGTGGCTGAGATCCCCATTTTGTACCCCTGATTTAATAACGCAACCAAATTGAGCAAAGTTTATGTTGGGAGTGTTCTTGGGATCGCTGATTATGAATCCAATGAGAAAATTAAAAAATCCAAATAGCAGACCCAAAATGGCGGCCCTAAAATAACGGCCTTTGATATTGAGAATGCGATTTACGCTATTTCTATTGATTCTAGAGAGAAATTCAAAGAATCAAAAAGTGTTTATAATGTGATTTTGCAAAGGACTACGCTATTTTGGTTACCTTATTACGTAACCCCTTCGCTCTGCCCTAGTAGTAGAGTCAATTTCTGCATTAAGTTTTTATTTTTTACTATCTAAAGATAGAGACTTGAAATCTTTTGTAATGCCTTCAGTACTAGACCAATATCAAATGTAATATGTTTAAAATAGGGTCACGCCCCCTCGGGGGGTTGAAATCCCCATTTTAAACTCCCAATTTAATAACTCGGGAAGTTTTCAACCAAGTTGAGCAAAAACTATGTTGGAGGGAGCTGTGAGGTCGCTGATTATGAATCAAATAAGAAAATCACAATATTCAAAATGGCGGACACAAGATAGCGGTATTTTAGATTGAAAATGCGATTTACGCCGGTTCTATTGATTTTAGAGAAAAATGAAAAATCCAGAAAGTGTTTAGAATGTGATTCTGCATAGGAATACATAATTCCGGTTACCTTATTGTGTAACCCCTTTACTCTCCCCTACTGAGAAGACCACTAGGGTTGATTGAAGGGGGTTACATAATAAGGTAACCAAAATAGTGTATTCCTATGCAAGATTATATACTAAACACTTTTTGACTCTGGATTTTTCTCTAAAATCAATAGAAACATGGGCGTAAATCGCATTTTCAATCTCAAATACCGCCATTTTGAGTTCGCCATTTTGTATTTCTTAATTTTCTCATTGGACTCATAATCAGGAACACCAAAAACCCCCAACATGAATTTCACTCAAGTTAATGGAAAACTTCCCGAGTTATTAAATTGGGAGTGTAAAATGGGGGTTTCAATCCCCCGAGGGTTAAAACTCCCATTTTAAACATATTACATTTTATGTTGGTTCAGTACTGAAGGCATTACAAAAGATCTCAAGTCCCTATCTTTAGATAGTAAAAAAATAAGAACTTAGGCATGTGTTTTACAAAAATTTACTCTACTATATAGTATGACTAGATTATTATAAAGCAGGGGATGAATGAACTTTCGTTCAAAGAGAAAAAATTGCAACACATGAAAAAAAAACGTTATAGGTCCTGTAAATGATTCTCCTTAGTTATCGTTTCAAGATTTCAGACGCGACTTCTATCTTCCGTCAGAGATCAAACTCGTTCTGTAAAGTTTCATTGCCGGATTTATAACATAAATAACTATAAATCAAAAATGTTTCTTTTTATAACATTCTATTCGTAAAAAGATCCTGTACTAACATCCTATCCTATTCGTTTGTTGGCGAAGGAAATGGACATGAGCTCCAGATCTATGTCGCCACTGATCAAGGAAGACCTTAGTATGAGGACTAGACACTTGTTAACAGCTCGACATAATGAAATAAGAAGAGTTGGAATCAAGTCTCATTTGCAGAGATAGGTGAAAAATCTTCATCGCCCAATCCTGTCTCCCTGCATTTTATATTTGGATTTAGGATTGATGCATTATGATGACAATTAAAGTAATTGTCAAACAATCCACATACGTAGTTGATTTGAAAAACCCGTTTGCACATCGCAGCTAGGATGCGTGAGCTCTCCTAAAGTCATTCTAGATTCCTTATAGGAATCGAGCCCAATTAAGTAAAGTACTTGTATTTACCCTATAGCGGAGTTGTTCACATGATAAGATTATTATTTATCTATTATTTAGGCGGAGTTATTTATCGCTCGTAAATACCAACAAACAAAGTCACTTTAAATCCAAATAATACATACTATTTTTTTCCACTAGGGTAAAAGTACCTCCTCACTATGATTAGAAGTTTAGTCTAGCAATACCAACAATTTTTTATTAGAAGAAAAAAAATTAAAACAAAGGTCTTTGAATAAACCCCAGCGTGGATGAATTCTGGACAGTCAAATGTCATTTTCTCGTCATTGATCCAAGTGTAGGCGAATTTTCAGATATCGAATCTTGGATCTCTAACTCATGTTTAATATGTATTTATTTTTAAGCGTTTTGTATGTATATGTATAAAATGATGATGTACTTCAAACAATATTATTGCTTGAGTGATTGTTAAATCTAAGACGGCTGTGAAAGCTGCTGCAGCGCTATATTTCCAGCGGTGTGTTGGACGCACCGATTCTCACCCACGTTTCAAGCAATTTTCAGATTCTGAGTCTCGGTTGTTTAATTGTCACTCGAGGGTTAATCAACAACCTGATACTAATTTTCGGTTCACTAAACGTTGTACAAGTCGGAGCCAATGTTCAGAAACCGAATCAGGGTTCCTTACGACTTGCCCAAGCTTCAGCCAATTTTCACCCGTTAGGTCAATGCCAGTTACCCATAGAATATACTGAAGTCAAATATCAGATACTATTTCGCTAATTTGCTTTAGCTAGTCTTAGTCAATCTCTACATATCAACTGCCGGTTACATACTTATCACCCAAAGCCTTAGCCAACTTTGAATCTTAGGTTCGCTAAACTAACTCCAGTTTTAGCAATCTTCAAAATTCAAAATCTTGGTTTCTTACCCTTCGGCTAAGGTTGGGTCAATATTCATATTATATTTTGCTAGATTTCTGTAAATGTGGTTTATTGTAAAGATGGATTAGTGGTTGCTAACCTACTGAATTTTTATGAACTTAAACTTACACTGGCAAGACTAAAGTGTAAACTATATTGACTTACCGACTGTACATATATATTTGCACAAGAAGACGTACACTATGAAAGTGTTAGGTTTGTACGGTCTCAATATGTGTTGAGAGTCTAAGACATTAATCATTTATACGAATTTTCGATTTCTTCGTATTTATTTTGTTAATGAACATTTTATATCCAACACAAAAATTGACTTTGCATTCAGTTACGGCGAAACAGTAATGGTAGACTTCGTTGCTTGTTTGCACTAGCATTCATTAAAGGAAAAGAATTGTGTAATAGTTGCTTTGTTTCTCAATTACCAGCCTTGGTACTACATTAACATTCAAGATCGGTCCAAGACTAACTTTAGTTTTATTGCAATATCGGTGTCATTTATTGTCCAAAACATTGCATAACGTATAGGTTTTAGCCAATAACATCCAATATTGGGTAACTCTGATCTTTCCATGTCTGAGACCAAGCTTGGTATCAAATTATCATCCCTACTTTAGTCTAGCAGTAGGCCATTTTCGGATATTAAGGTTGTGCCAAGGTTGATAAACATTGTTTCAAACAAAAGCTTATAGTGGTATTTTGTTTTAAATGGAGAGCCGCGATTGCTAACATAATTAAGCGTCAAATAAACTGCCACTTTTAATTCTGATAACGCAATATACCTACTATTTATCTATGCTTTATACAATGTTATCAAAAAAGACTACATTAAGTTAAACCTGTCTTTAATGTGGACTTAAAGTACACGTTCCATAAAACGTTCATGTTTTGTCGTTAGTAAGTGCTTTATTTAAAACATAAGATAAAACATAAATTTACAAGAGGTAGGTACATGTATAACAGTGTAACATACGTATTCTGTATATCGTTAGATCAAGTAATGCTGGAAAAAATGCTAGAAAAAGTGTGTAGCAAAAATTCTATAAAAATGTTGATTAATTTGTTGTGTTTCGATTTGTTTTAATGTTAATAAAGTTGGTAACTCTTTTTGTTAATCAAATCACGGGAAATTCAATGGTCCTACATGATACGTGCGTGACTTCGGAAACAACAAGCATTTGTTGTAAAAAACACAATATTTAATTTGTTTATATTAAACTCTTATCGAGTTTAGTAAAAATTAAAAGAGTATCTGCCTTTATTTCAATCGAAATGGAATCTGGATAAAAGCATATTCAATTTAACCGTTATTCCCGAGATTAAAAGAAACTTTATAGAATATCATATTTATACAAATACTACGTTACATAACTGATTTACGTCTAATACACCTAAATTTCAAAAATGTGCTATACTAATTATACGCAATATTGGTACTGGTTGCGTTCTTATTGACTTTTATTGATAATAACAAAAGAATTCCCTTTTTCTGGTTTTGTTAATTTTCAATTAATTATAGAAAGAAATTTCTCTCTAATATATCACCCATCTAAGTATTTCTAATCAAATTACTAAAGTTTTCGTTTAAAAAATACAACTTTATGAAGTAAACCAGAAATCAATGATTATAATTAGAAAAGCCTCATTCAACTAGTCAGTGCTACTCATAAAGCTGTAATAATGTCGAAACGGCTTTTTAATATCTTTAATAACAATTCATAAGAAATACAAAAACGACAATTTACTATAACTCAAAAAATAAAAAATAAGTAAATCGAGAATGCTCGCTTGTTTTCTTTTGTTATCTGGCCACTAAAATGCCCTCGGCGAGCAATTTAAACCACCCGATTTCAACATCTGGAGACCCACAAGAGAACCTTTTTATGAAATGTGCATCTATGGAATGTGGAGTCAACGTTCTGTATATATAACTGCATATAACGGTGGTATCTTCTGACCTCCGAACACTTGGCAGCGCTGCTGGAGGTAACAGCGAACTATAAGTATCTTCTTATATATACATTTTGGAGGTCGGTTCGTATCTTCTGTATACTCTATATATGACAAAATAAAACAAGGGAAATAATTTCCCCTTTCTTGAGATTCGGATTCTAGAGGTTCCCCTCATCACAAATATAACAAATTTTTAGCAATATATTCACGGGAATACCCGGAAGTCAGGCCGTCTCCTCTGTATGACGGAGGTGACAGCTTAACAGGCATCAATATATATATATATATATATATATATATATATATATATATATATATATATATATATATATATATATATATATATATATATATATATTGATAAAGGGTACCTTGTCACCTCCAAAGTAGATACCCAGCGTACGTTGTCACCTCATATATAACGTTGTGACCTCCGTTTTCGGAGGTGACAACGTTTTGCCCTTTTTTCTACTGTATAAGCATATAGATGGTGTTAGAAGCCTAAATTCAAATTTTTGTCTGGAGGTGATAACGTCATACTTATACTCACAAGATTAATTTTTAGTTCAGCTGTAGATCGCTGGCGTTGCCGTCGCTCTTAGTTGTATAATTGCCAATACGATGTCACCTCCGCCTGTATATGTAGTTTTTTGTACCATGTACGGTACGTTGCAGGCTCCACAGTTTGGCAACGTCGTATACAAGACCTTAACCATTCAGGTATATAGAATTCCATCGAAACTCATACATCTGGCGTGGTTTGGACCATTTCACGCTACATAAATTTAAACATACTTTTTGGGAATAGTAGCTGCATTTAAACTAATATTTTTAAGGGATCGCTTGAATTGTACGTCATTTTCAAATAGTTGATGATGGTTTAAAACAATAAAGTAATAATTTCTATTCCATTTAAAAGATTTTGAGTTGAAAATGACTTTCTTTGAAATACGAAGAGATTAAATAGAAAATACTTTTTAGCCGTAATTATGTATAAAAAAGAGTTCATTTTTTTACAATATGATCATTTCGGATTTTTTGGGTTATTACTATTTGATAATTTTCAGAATTGTCATATGGCATATGAAATATTCATTCTCGCACCTACAAAGAAAGATTTAACTTTAAGATTTTCTTACAGTACAACAATTAATAAATTTTTAAAGAAAAATAATTTTATAAACAGAATAATGTAACATTTGGTATGTAGTGTACAAATTTCACCAAATCCGGTTCATGAAGTTTTAGCTGACATTGTAACTATGTTTACATTTTTATTTATTTATTTAATCAAATACACGCGAATCTCCCTTTATATACACAAAATTAATCCTAAAATATGCTTCAAATATAATTTGGTTACCAAAACTCATAACAAAATGCATTTTTATAATAATTATCAACAGATAAAGTTGAAATAATCAATTCCACAAACATAATGTAAATGTTTTAATAATAATTTTAAAAACAAAAAGGTTGGTTTCTGTGAAGGAAGTGGGGTATCTTGACCAATATAAGTTAATTGTTTGAAAAGAAAATCGATGAAATAGCTTTCACTTTTGGGTATGTGGTAAGAAAGAAACAAGTGAATTTATTAATTATCCTTATTTTCATTTGTGGAATTTTCGCCATCTAGTTGTATGGCTTCATCTAGCACATGAAATATGGATATTAAAAGTCAAATTACATGGTTTTTTAACATACATATATATCCTGATATATATTGTTTACGTTGATTTTACCGATCTTTTTATTTGAGTGTACGTACAGTTGAGGAGTTAATAAATAGGTTACATTTTTATAAATCTAGGCACTTATGTTGTTAATTTTTGTAAATGTAGTTTATTATAAAAATGGATTAGTGGTTGCTAAGCGAAACAATAATGGTTGACTTCTTTGCTTGTTTGAACTAGCATTCATTAGAGGTAAAGGATTGTGTACTAGTTGTTTTGTTTCTCAATTACCAACCTTGGTACTACATTAACATTCAAGATTGGTCCAAGACTAACCTTGGTTTTATTGCGATATTGGTGACATTGCTGGCTGTAGTCAGAATAGTTTTGGAGGGTCCGCAAAAGCCCTAATTTTTACGATTTTGCCGAATTTTTTCTTTCTTATTAAAAATCCATTTTTCCGTATCTGCCTTCACGAACTATTTCCTGTAATTTTCTCACAATTTACTTTTGTGTTAAAACCTTAATTTGTGTTTCGGAGTACAGAGAGAGTTGGGAGGAGTGGGAGGAAGGAGTTGACGTAACGAAAAGTGTTGTTTTAAGATGCGAAATCAAATAGAGATGGAGATCAAGGGGTAAACGAAAATATCATGGAAAGATCCGGCAGTGAATCTTAAACGGATTTTGAGGAAGGCCATCAATCTCACAGAGGGTAAAACTTCCAACATTGGCATCCATCTGTGATCGAACAGGAGTATCAGACAGAGCTGCAAGACGTTGGTGTAATCTCCCAGACAGACAGAGAAAAGGTTATCGACAAGATGAAGATTGGAAGAGAGAGAACAGGACACAGAGATCAAGTTGTTTCGACAGCAGGTCACAGAGCGATCCGTGCACTTTATTATGCTAGCAGAAAGGACTGTTACCAGCACTAGGACCAAGGGAGGTGTGATTTCTCTACTTGAAAAAAGACTGAAAAGGTGATTCCAATGGATGTTTTGTATTTTTCATTCCAATGGACTTCCCTTACGCCGTCTGTACCAGTTTCTAGATAGAAAGACTACTGGGCCTAGAACCTACTCAGGCGAAATTGGCAAGAAACTAGATGGGTGCGAAAAGCTTGACATTGCAAGTTTTTCACCAATCGAAGGTAACCTACCCTATTTAGAAGTCAGTCAAGATTTGAGTACTGACCAAAAATATTTGCTAGAAGTTTGCCACGCCACGAGGAGAGTATTCAGAAGATCTAGCGAAGAAAAACCCAGGGAAGCCATCACATGCAAGATGGCAGCTAATCGCATTTTACGCCTGTACGTCAGCAGCGAGAACCTTTCTGATAACTTGAAAATACTATCTGAATACGTAATGAAAGTCTACGCTCCAGTTTGGTCCCATGTGAAACTTCATCCATCTTGCACTTACGGCGCTCAGTACTTGGAGACTTGTAAAGTTTTCCCGCTACTTTCCGCATGGGCTCCTAAATAATAATAATAATAATAAATGCCTTTATTTTAATAAGCAGAGAAAAAAAATTACATTCATTACATTACATTAAGGCGAAGTTCAGCATCACCTAACTGGGTGATGCTGCTCTGCCACTTAACCCTTAATTTAAATAAAAACAATAATTTAAGGCTGTTTTACCCGATTCTGAAGATAGGGAAACGCAATGTAAACTTACTCGGTTTTTATTCAATAACCGCTCAATATTTTTTGATCGGGTTTTTACCAAAAATTTACCTACAATGTAGTGTATGATGTAATGTTTTTAAAAAATAATTTTTAACGTTTGAAACCATAAAAAACTTAATTTAAAGTTGAAATTTTCGTTTCTAAAAAAAATCTTTACATTACATCATAGCATTTGACGCACAGATTACGGGAAAAATGTTTAAAAAAATATACGTTGATAAATAAACGAATAAAAGCATAGTAAGCGATCCTATTGCAAATTAAGTTTTTTATGGTTTCAAACGTTAAAAATTATTTTTTAAAAACATTACATCATACACTACATTGTAGGTAAATTTCTGGTAAAAACCCGATCAAAAAATATTGAGCGGTTATTGAATAAATAAATAAATAGTTTACATTGCGTTTCCCTATCTTCAGAATCGGGTAAAACAGCCTTAATATAATATGCGGCAAAATAATTAGGCAACGTATAATAAAACATATTTAAACAGGATAATACCGGGTGATTTTTTAAATTTCTGATCTAGTAAGTCGTGATTTTTACGCCGTATCGAAGGTCACCGAAACGTAGGGCGTAGCGTTGATCACACTGCTATTCCAAATGTCATTTATGTGACAAATTGACTACTTACTTTTACATTTATTAAACAAATTGATAAATATTTAAACAGTGATCATACACCCATTGACCATTAACTTGATGACCATTACGAAAGTAAGCTTCGATCATAAATGTTTTTTGTTCCTGTGTGAACACCATTTTGTTGTGATGAAAAACACTCCAAAATAACGTTGAAAACTAAGCGTTCAATCACAAACGAAAGGTTAGTCTTGAAAAAGACTGATTTTTGATAATAACCGAGATAATAACTGGCGAAACGGAATTCAAAACACGAGGAAACAGTGAAGCACAAAAGACGGCAAAAGCGAGAACAACACTGGAGTAGGTTATGTTTATGTCAACATTTTTGAAATCTGACAGTTGTGACAAATCGAACGATTCAAACTACGCCCTACGTTTTCCGCATCTTTTGTTTTAAAATTATGTCATGGCTTTCTAGATCAGAAATTTAAAAAATCACCCGGTATAGGTAGAGTTATGTTAACATTATCCTTGGTGGAGCTGGCAGCAGGAGCTTCGTAGAACATACACAGGAACATGATTAATTTAAGTTTGTTGTTTTCTAAACAAATCTGATGACAATGTTTTTTTGAACTTTGAGATAGGAAGAGCTTTAAATGAGCTTGGAATCTGATTAAGATATGAAGCGCAGGTATATGAGAAAGATCTCTTAAACGTGTGTGTTTTATGTGGTGGAATCGTAAGTAAACCTCTGTATCTTAAGTTTATGCGATGTACGTCTGTACGAAAGCTTATTTTATTAGTCAGGTATTCAGGTTTGCTGTGTTGTAATATTTTATGAAAGAAAGTTGTCGCGTGTAGGTGACGTCTGTTTGACATGTTAAGCCATTTTGATGGTGCTAATTTGTCTGTTATACGATGAACTGCCCTAGGTATGCCATAAATTAGTCGGAGGCAGGCATTGTGTAGTCGCTGTATTTTATTTGCAACCTCTTGCTCTATACATGGCCCATAAACTACATCACAGTAGTTAAGATCAGAAAGAACCAGCGCCTCACAAAGCATTTTTTTGATATGCGTGTCGAGATACTCTCGATTCTGATATATGATACGAAGATTTAAGTATCCTTTTTTAAGAACATTACAGACATGCGATTTAAATCGTAAATCTTTATCTATAGTTAGACCTAGGTTCCTTACCTTTTTGTAGACTTCCACTTTTACGCCTCCGATCTCAATATTGACCTCTGCCACTAAAGAGTCGTACACATAAGAACTACTTAATAGTATTGCTTGAGATTTAGTAGAATTAAGTTTCAGTTTATGTGCTCTAGATAAATTAGAAATTGCTTGTAAATCAGCATTAATTTTTTGACAAGCTTGAGTTACCGAAATCCAGGGAAATGATGAATACAGTTGTGTGTCATCAGCGTAAAAGTGGGAGTCTACGAACTGGAGCTGTTCACGGAAATTCGATATATAGATAGCAAATAAGGTAGGTCTGACAATGGAGCCTTGGGGTACACCAGATTTTAAGGTTAGATATTTTGAAGTATTATTCTTATATACTACAGCTTGCTGTCGGTTTGTTAGAAAGTTTTTAAAAAAATTTACCGCCTCAATGGAGAGTCCACAAAAATTTAAAATAGATAAAAGTAACTGATGGTCTACAGTGTCAAAAGCCTTTGAGAAGTCTAACAGTACTAGAACAGTGGCAAGTTTTTTGTCAAGAGCAGTTATTATATCATCGGTTACTTTAAGTAATGCGCTCGTGCAGCTGTAGCCCCGCCTAAACCCTGATTGTGTCTCAGGCAGTATATCATTTCGTTCTAAGAATTCTTTTAGTTGCTTATAATAATAATAATAATAATAATTACTACAACCCATCAATGATCATTTCTAAAACTTTGGAAAGAACCGGGAGGATGGAGATGGACCGGAGATCTTTGAATTCTAAGGGATTAGGAATCTTATTTAAAGGGATAACATTTGCTTTCTTCCAGGTAGTGGGATATACTGAATGGATAATACAATAATTAATTACATGAGTCACAACAAAAAAGAGTTATTCCGTCGTGACCCGCGGCATTTGATTTTATTCTTTTGCTACTACTCCAAATCTCTTCTTCGGGCACAGGGCGAAAGAACAGGACATGGTTTGTTTTCATATTACTATTGTAATAGCTTAGGAGTTAAGAAAAAAAGTATTTATGTCATTTACGTTTGTCAAATATTCCGGTAAATTTGAAGATTTCTTTTTATTTTCTATAATATTGTGTTTGATACTTTTCCAGATAAGGTTAGCTTGATTGGTTTCCGATAGGTTAGTAAAGTACGTCTTTTTAGCCCTACGACATGTATTTGTAACAAGGTTTCTTAGTTGTGCATATTGCTGACGATCTGTCTGTGATTTGGTTTGCTTATAAATTTTGTGTGCATAATCGCGCATTTCCATTAAGAACCGTATATTATCATTAAGCCAGGGTGCTGGTGGTTTAGATATTCGTAAGTGTTTAATGGGTGGATGGACAGCAAAGAGCGGGGCTAGCTTATTGGTAAGAAAGTCGACTTTACTATCAATATCCGTATAAGTATAAATTTCATCCCAATTGATTGACATAAGATCATCATGAAATAGATTATAATTCAAGTTTTTGAAACAGCGGTATGTTTTATGAATTGTGCCGGCCTTCGACCATCCATGAGCAGGGTGCAGTCTACTGTCTCGTGATCAGACAGTTTAGCATCGACAAAAATTCCAGAGTTAATTACATTCGCGGCTTTGGAGGACAAAATTAGATCTATAATGGTGTCGATCCTGAATTCCAAACAAATGTCTGCTTTGCCTCCCCACAAAATCTACTTCTCTGGCTTCTAATCGATGAGAGGAGACATATTCGTGAGTTGGGTTTACAACTAGTCCTAAAGGCAAGAACATTAGTCCACAATGGTGGTGGCGTCAAGAAATCCCAAATTCCTAAAATCAATTTCTATGCTGAGAATTACATTGATTTCATTTCATGGCAAGCTCAAAAAGTCACAGAGCCTCCATTTACTAAACATATAAAGGAAGATGAACTAAAAGGTCTCATAGTAAAGGCTGGATCTCTTCAAATGAACTTTCCGTTGATTTTCCACGATTTCCACTGCCACACTCAAGCGGTTGAAAGAACGGTTAAGATTGTCAAGAGGCATCGTCTGCAGTTTGTGGCAGCAGCAACAGAGATGGTTATATTATGACTAAAATAGAATCTCGCAAGTCCATGCCGTTGTTTGAGTCAAGAAAATATTTTAATGTATGACAACCTTATAGTCATAAGACTCATAAGTAATAATATATATAAATTACCTATCCCAATATAACAATGTTTTCTTTTTGTTTTATAGAACTGCATTTCTTTTCAATTAAGATCTTTATTGTTTGTTTTTACCACCTGTATAAGTGCTCAAAGCTCCTATTAATAAGTGTAAAATATACCTTCTGCAGGTTGGTAGATATAGGGTACATAAAACTGAATTATAATTGAAAAAAATTATAAAATTCATAGTTCTTTCGGACCCACAAGAAATTTTTTTACTGATCTGGAGTTTTTACACGATATTAAGCACTACAAAATGAAAGTTTTAATCACTCGGCCATGATAAAAAATGGAAAAGAAAATCTGAAGTTAGTAGGGAAAAACTGATTAATAATTGAGAAAAATGATCAAATTCAAAGTGCTTCGGACCCTCAAGAAATTGTTTTACTGAGCTGGGGGTTCTACATGTTAATAGGCACCAAACAAGACAACTTTTAATCACTCTGCCATGATAAAAAAATGGAAAAAATATTTTTTGACCTCTATTTCGTTCCATCCTAATACATATTCTATAATTCGTTAGATCAAATAATAAAGAGGTGTATATCATAGCCAACGGAAGCTGTTGGAAAAAATGCCTTAAGAAGAAAATTTTTAAAAATGTCGATTAATTTGTTGTGTTTCGATTGGTTTAATGTTAATAAAGTTGATAACTCCCTTTGTTAATTAAATCACAGGAAATCCAATGGTCCAACATGATAAGTGTGTGACTTCGGAAATATCAAACATTTGTAGTAAAAAACACATTATTTAATTTCTTTGTATTACACTCTCTTCGAGTTTAGTAAAAATTAAAAGAGTGTCTGAGTATATTTCAATCAAAATAGAATCTAGATAAAAGTATATTCAAATTAAACAGTGATTCTCGAGATTACAAGAAACTTTATAAAATATTAACTTTATGAAGTAAACGAGAAAGCAATGATTATAATTAGAGAAGCCTTATTAAACTAGTCAGTGCTACTCAGAAAGACGCTTTAATAAATGTTGAAACGGCTTTTAAATAAGTCTTTAATAATAATTCATAAGAAATACAAAAACGCCAATTTACTATAACACAGAAAATAAAAAATAAGTAAATCGAGAATGCTTGCTTGTTTTCATTTGTTATTTTGCCACTAAAATGCCTTCGGCGAGCAATTTGAACCGCCCGATTTCAACATCTGGAGACCACAAGAGACCCTTTTTATGAAATGTACATCTATGGAATGTGGTGTCAACGCTCTATATATATATAACTGCGCATAACGATGGTACCTTCTGACCTCCGAACACTTGGCAGCGTTGCTGGAGGTAACAGCGAACTACCAGTTTCTGCTTGTATATACAATTTGGAGGTCGGTTCGTATCTTCTGTAAACTATATATATGACAAAATAAAACAAGGGAAATAATTTCCCCTTTCTTGAGATTTGGATTCTAGAGGTTCCCCTCATCACAAATATAACAAATTTTTAGCAATATATTCACGGGAATACCCGGAAGTCAGGTCGTCTCCTCTGTATGGCGGAGGTGACAGCTTAACAGGCATCAATATATATATATATATATATATATATATATATATATATATATATATATATATATATATATATATATATATATATATATATATATATATATATATATATATATATATATATATATATATATATATATATATATATATATATATATATATATATATATATATATATATATATATATATATATATATATATATATATATATATATATATATATATATATATATATATATATATATATATATATATATATATATATATATATATATATATATATATATATATATATATATATATATATATATATATATATATATATATATATATATATATTTACGGCCAGTGTATAAAGTGAGGTCCGTATGAACAAAGTTCACGTTTTAAGTGAGGTCCACAAACAAAGTGAGGACAAATATACGGACCTCACTTTGAAATTCGATAATATTTCGTGTAGAGCTTTTCGAAGGTATAAGTTGGCGATACTGAAAAAATGGGCTGGACCTCAGATGTTGCCAAAACGGCTAGAATTATACAGATTAGTTCAAGGAGTTGACGCCTGGAGTCGCTGCGCCAGATGTATATTTTTCAGACGTATAATTTCTTGTGTGAAGCTTGTATGAATGATGCGCAAAGTGAGATCCGAACAAGTGGCAACGATGGAAATGAAAGTTATACAATGTTGATTTTAATTCTATTACAGAAGAGAACGGAAATACCCTAAATAGCCGATTTTATTTCTTACGAGCGGAAATCGGTTTAGAAAAGTTATAGTATTATTGTGCTGTTACAAAATTTCGATAGGGAAATTTTTAGATTTAATTTCATCGACGTCTGATTATTTGTAATTAGGCAATAAAACTAAAATACATTGTAAAAGAGATTAATAAATCTTCGAGGACTTGCAGCCTTTTTATTTTTTTGTATTAATTAAGAATAAAATAATTTTTTTTCGAATGACATTTCGCCTAATCAAGATTAGGCTTTTTCTAGTCTTTAATAGTATATTAAGGGCTTAATTGAGTGTCTTACAGCCCGTGCAGTCAGTTAGCGCCTGAAGCGAAAACCGAAGGCGCTAAGACGATAAAGGGCTCTAAAACACTAATTAAGCCCGAAATGCGTACTTTAAATGTGCGGTCTAAGATTAAATTAAGTTTAATTTAAAATAAAAATAATTTAAAAAGTCCTAAACTTCAAGTAGGTAGGTGCTATGGTCTATAATTATTCTTATTACTATGGAGACGTCGTAAACAAGAGTAGCAAAAGGGGGTGCTCTAATTTAGCGATTTACGCTCTAGAAACAGTCCGCAAAATAGGTCATAATCATGTCATAATCACCCGAGCGGACATACTGTATATTATATATTCAGGGACTAAAATGCATTTTTTAAATTATTAATTAACACTTAAAAAACACTTTTAGTCCAGTGGTATATACGCTATTTTTTGCACGTCTAAAGGACTTAATCGCAAAAATTCAAAATTTCGTTACATGTCATTCGGACAATTGCCAAAATCACATAGTTTCAGGATAATAAATCCTAACATGTACCGCAATTACTTTTTTTTGTTGTTTACTTGTTGTTGTTGTCAAGGAAACACTTTACTCCCTCAGGGAATTCCACCCCAAGTAGGGATTTTTAACGTGCCAAACATCGCATTGACACGGGACCTACAGTTTTACTTCCTATCCGAGAAGAAGGCATGTTTTTAATTTTTCTCCGCTATTAAACATTACCAGCTCAGCCGGGGATCGAATCTGCGGGGCCTGGCCACAACGGCCAATCGCTATTTTGGCCGTTGTGGTCATAACCACAACGGTCTCCGTGACCATAACGGCCAACAGCCACAACGGCCAATTTGACCATATCGCCCAACTCGAAACTTGACCATAACGGCCACCATGACCACAACGGCCAACTAGAAACTCCACCCCATCCGCCGTTTTGACCACAACGTCCACCGACGCTTATGTATTGGCGTCGCTGGTGACGATGACCACAACGGCCAAAATGACCACAACGGCCAACTAGAGTGAGTGACCACAACGGCCAAAATGACCACAACGGCCAACTATGGAGCGTGACCACAACAGCCAAAATGACCATAACGGCCAACTGTGGCGAGTGACCACAACGGCCAAAATGACCACAACGGCCAACTAGGGTGAGTGACCACAACGGCCAAAATGACCACAACGGCCAACTATGGAGTGTGACCACAACAGCCAAAATGACCATAACGGCCAACTATGGCGATCGACCACAACGGCCAACTTTTTTCATACTGTTATTTTGGTTTTGTTAAAGCTCATTTCTCTCTTTTAACTTAGCCTGTATTTCAATAAGGTACGTCCAGAATTTAACAGCGAGGTCTGATGTCAAAGTAGCGCCGATTTAACGTGACTTACCTATTAGCCCAGTAACCTAGTACATTTTACCTTGCATGAAATGGGGTAGTAGATTTCTTTTTTTATATTGTATGTGATAGTACCGAGATGCCAAATCCAATTTTTCGACCTCCGCGACCTTCCGGATCACCGCCAAAAAGAGGTAAAACCGCCGAAATTTTGCACTTTTTTTAGATTTGGCCAATTTTGACCATGAAGGAACACTTTTCCGAAAAAGACAATTCTATTCATTTTGAAAGCACATTAAATTTGCTACAATTTAAGACTAAAATGGTTCCTTAAGGTCTAATAGTTTCCGAAATATCGCTCCTCAGAATTGGTTGAAATTTACACCCATGCTATTTTTCAAGTATTAACCTATAGAATTGAGTTCAAAGGTTCAAAATAAGAATAGAATAAAATTGAATAGAATAGAAAATCTGTAGTCTTATTCAAACAAAATCATTTTTTACAATGGAATCTTAAAAATAATCCCTCGTAAATGGCTCATGTTGTCGAGTGGGTATTACCAGAAATATGAAAAGGCGACAGGGAAAACGCCTTTCAATTTGGTTTAAACCTCTTGGAAGGTCCAGGTTCAAGATAGTCTTCAGCCTCTGTGTCCATGTTCTCCTGTACTTCTTCAGCCTGGTCAATTTCCTTATCTGGAGGGCTGTTAGGATATACAAGCAGTCCATCTAGCTCATCGTCATGTAGTAGGTCATCGAGCTTGGCAGTATCCATGTCAACGATGATATCTGGCCGATTCTCGCAGGACTGTTCACTACATTGGCTACATACAATAGAGCACTTCAAGCCTGCTTTTCTGCAACAGCATGCATTGTCACATCCTTTCTTGCAGTTGCAGGAGATCATTTGCATGAGGTGGGAAGGGGCCGCATCCCTCGATATCATAAAGGCCGTGAGCTGTAAGAACCCACCCCCATTCGAGCGGATCGATTCACAGCTTCTTGAGTGGGAGGTAGTCTGGCAAGGTTAAAGTTCGTCTTGGTTGCAGCCTTTGTAAAGAGCTAATAGCTCAGATAATTGAGGCTTTTCGTTGAGTTGTTTTCACCATACAGCGCAATGATAATTTTAACTCCTGCTTCAGCTACTTCGTCAGGTGTTGCTTCTGAGTTGGAAAACTGCTGCTTTCTCCTTGAGGTCCGAATTCTTTTGAATTACTGATAACAACTTGTTTTATCCCTGACCAAAGAAGCATGACGTAGAATCACATCCACTAAAGGCATGGGTGAAGGGCTTGAGGTGACGGTAAGAAGATATCGAGGTGGTTGAATAGAGGACATCTGGTATTTTACCTCTTCCGCACTTCTGAAAGTAGATGTTACTGTGTTAGTAGGGACAGAGGATATGGTGAAAGCTCGTGTGTGAAGTTCTTCAGTTCTTCATCCGGCTTTGACACAGTGTTAGGGGGTCAACCGTCACCTGTCTCTTGCCAACAGTCACAGTATTCACAGAAAAAAGTGATACCACTTTATTCTTCCTTTTGAATTTTAAATTTTCGTAGTTTTCCCCTACAACCTTCAACATCGCTTCCTTACCCATATCTCTAGCCATGTGACAGTTGACCTCTTCCACTCCAACAAGTCCACTGCTTATAGACATGACGACATTCGTATTAGGGAATGGAGGGTGATGCAGCAACCAGTCCCAAAATGCGTTTGCATGTTAATGTAACCCGAACCGAATGTTTCATATACTAAATTTATACATTATTGAACTATTTGAGAGGTATTATTAAAGGTTTGATGCCAATTCTATAAGTTAATACTTGAAAAATAGCATGGGTTGAAGTTTTGACCAACTTTGGGGTGCGATATCTCGAAAACTATTAGACCATTAGTAACCATTTTGGTCTTCAATTGTAGCAAATTTAATGTACTCTTAAAATGAATTGACCAGGCTGAAGAAGAACAAAAGAACATGGACACAGAGGCTGAAGAGTATCTTGTACCTGGACCTTCCAAGGGGTTTAGACAAAATTGAAACGCGTTTTCCCTATCGCCTTTTCATATTTCTGGTAATACCCACTTGACAACATGAACCATTTACGAGGGATTATTTTTAAGATTCCAATGTAAAAAATGAATTTGTTTGAATAAGACTAAAGGTTTTCTATTCTATTCAATTCTATTCTATTCTTATTTTGAACCTTTGAACTCAGTTCTATAGGTTAATACTTGAAAAATAGCATGGGTGTAAATTTAGACTAATTCTGAGGAGCGATATTTCGGAAACTATTAGACCTTAAGTAACCATTTTGGTCTTAAATTGTAGCAAATTTAATGTGCTTTCAAAATGAATATAATTATCTTTTTTGGAAAAGTGTTCCTTCATAGTCAAAATTGGCCAAATCTAAAAAAAAGCATATTTTCGGGGGTCTTACCGCTTTTTCGATGAACTCTGAGGAGCTATATCTCGGAAACTATTAGCCCTATAGTAATCATTTTGGTCTTAGATTGTAACAAACTTAATGTACTTTTGAAATGAATAGGATTGTCTTCTTTGAAAAAGTGCTCCTTCATGGTCAAAATTGGCCAAACCTAAAAAAAGTGCAAAATTTCGGCGGTTTTACCTCTTTTTGGCGGTGATCCGGAAGGTCGCGGAGGTCGAAAAATTGGATTTGGCATCTTGGTACTATCACATACAATATAAAAAAGTCTACTACCCCATTTCATGCAACTGATACCTCATACCCCATTTCAGGTTACTGAAAGATATATTGAAAAATGCTTTCTCTATATACAACTGCTGCCCTATGCAGTTGACGACATTTTTCTTTCTTAGTTTCTCGGCAAGTATCCCAGGCAGATTAAATTCTGAAAATTTGATACAGGTACACTATAACTATTTACAGAATCATGATACTTTAGTTCACAGGGTAGTTTATCTTTAACGTTAAAAGAAGTTTTTTTTCTATTACTTGTTTACCTACAGCAATCTTTTCATTTTGGGAACGTTTAAAAAAGTACGAAATAGAACTATAAAACAACACGTTTGACGTTTTATTTATATATTTCCATTGCATTGAATTTGAAGATTTCGCAAGATAACTGTAATCTATAAAGGGATATTAAGGACGGGATACTTCTCTGGCCAATGGATGGTGGCCCAAATAGCAATGGTCCCAAAAACGGAGAAACCGCCATCAGATGTGGCCTCATACAGACCTATTAGTCGTTACCCGTCAATGGTTTGTAAAAAATTGTTCGCCATGCGAATGTCGCCGCTATTTGACGAAAATCAGCGAAAGCCCAACTAACAGTTTGGATTTCGTCGACAATACGCTACAATCGAACAAGTACACATACTTGCATCAAAAATCAGGTTTGACCTGGAGACCAAAACATTCTGTTCAGCGGTATTCATAGACACAAGCCAAGCATTTGACAGGGCGTGGTATGTACGAGTATGTAGATCTACTCTACAACCTCAAGTGACATTTACCGTATACCTTCTTTCAAATCCTCACGTCATACCTCACTAAAAGATACTTTTTCGTGAAATATTCAGACTCCACTTCAGCCCTTCTATCCACAACATCTGGTGTCGCGCGACTGGTCCGACATTATACCTAATCTTCAACTAGAAACACGACAATAGCAACCTTCTTGGACTACATGGCAATACTGGCTTCCCATACTAATGCAGATATAGTTTTCAGAAACTTACAAACCACCTAAGCCTTTTTGAAAGATGATGGAACACGACGCATTAAAGCAAATATACAAAAACCAACACAGGCCACTTATACTACTAAAAAAACTACTTGCCCTCTAGTTCACCTTAACGGAAACTCACTACTCAAGAAGATTAGGTCAAATATCTAGGGTTCCACCTAGACAGACGTCTTACATGGTCAAAACATAATTGATACATACCACGCCCTGTCAAATGCTTGGCTTGTGTCTATGAATACCGCTGAACAGAATGTTTTGGTCTCCAGGTCAAAGCTGATTTTTGATGCAAGTACTTGTTCGATTGTAGCGTATTGTCGACGAAATCCAAACTGTTAGTTGGGCTTTCGCTGATTTTCGTCAATTAGCGGTGACATTCGCATGGCGAACAATTTTTTACAAACCATTGACGGGTAACGACTAATAGGTCTGTATGAGGGCACATCTGATGGCGGTTTCTCCGGTTTTGGGACCATTGCTATTTGGGCCACCTTCCATTGGCCAGAGAAGTATCCCGTCCTTAATATCCCTTTATAGATTACAGTTATCATGCGAAATCCCTCATATGAAAGTTCCTTTAGGAGTTTTCCAGTTATTACGTCGAAACCTGGGGACTTCTTCGAATTTATTTCAGTTTCGATGACCTTACTTCGCGCTTGAAGGAAGTCCCGTATGAATTTTTCTTCTTCAATGGTAAGAGAGGCGTAAACACGATCTTTATGACGTTCTATAATGCAGCCAGTTGCTTTAGTTGATGTTAGGCAGTGGAAATAGTTCTGGAAATCTTGATTTCTCTGCTCATCTAATAATTTCTTAAACTCTTTGATGGCCCTATTAAACTACGTTTTATCGCCCGGTACGCGAGTAAGTAATCTGTCATTACTTTCTAAGAGCTCGTTTTCTTGTATTTTTTCTCGGATACGTATGGAGCAATACTGTTTTGGATTATTGCGGTTTGTTTCTGGGGTTACGTCCCATGCTGCTCCCTAGATTGATTTTATTAAGTACTGGGCAGATTCGTAGATATCGTGTTTATTTTTTAGGAGAAGATTTACATTTAGTTTAAATTTTAAAACTGATAAAAACAGCTAATTACGTACTTCAAATTCAATGCAATGGAAATCTATAAATAAAACGTCAAACGTGTTGTTTTATAGTTCTATTTCGTACTTTTTTAAACGTCCCCAAAATGAAAAGATTGCTGTAGGTAAACAAGTAATAGAAAAAAAACTTCTTTTGACGTTAAAGATAAACTACCCTGTGAACTAAAGTATCATGATTCTGTAAATAGTTATAGTGTACCTGTATCAAATTTTCAGAATTTAATCTGCCTGGGATACTTGCCGAGAAACTAAGAAAGAAAAATGTCGTCAACTGCATAGGGCTGCAGTTGTAACATATATAGAAAAAGCATTTTTCAATATAGGAAAGTCACGTTAAATCGGCGCTACTTTGACATCAGACCTCGCTGTTAAATTCTGGACGTACCTTATTGAAATACAGGCTAAATTAAAAGAGAGAAATGAGCTTTAACTAAACCAAAGTAACAGTATGAAAAACAGTTGGCCGTTGTGGTCACTCGCCACAGTGGGCCGTTATGGTCATTTTGGCTGTTGTGGTCACGCTCCATAGTTGGCCGTTGTGGTCATTTTGGCCGTTGTGGTCACTCACCCTAGTTGGCCGTTGTGGTCATTTTGGCCGTTGTGGTCACTCGCCACAGTTGGCCGTTATGGTCATTTTGGCTGTTGTGGTCACGCTCCATAGTTGGCCGTTGTGGTCATTTTGGCCGTTGTGGTCACTCACTCTAGTTGGCCGTTGTGGTCATTTTGGCCGTTGTGGTCATCGTCACCAGCGACGCCAATACATAAGCGTCGGTGGCCGTTGTGGTCAAAATGGCGGATGGGGTGGAGTTTCTAGTTGGCCGTTGTGGTCATGGTGGCCGTTATGGTCAAGTTTCGAGTTGGGCGATATGGTCAAATTGGCCGTTGTGGCTGTTGGCCGTTATGGTCACGGAGACCGTTGTGGTTATGACCACACCGAGGCTGGCAAGTTTGTTTGTATTATTGCTTTTAGAAAGAAAAGTTAGACGCAACATACTCTGCAGACTATTTTTCTGCATTTAATACACCCAATAATTAAATAAGTCATTTATTAAATTCATTGAAAAAAAATTTCATTTCAGATTTAATCTTTAAATGGAAATAGTAATCATTATGAACAAATAAATAACGGTAGGTAACCCAAAATAGTATATTAAGTGGAATTCTGTTATAAGTTGTAACCTCAAACTGATCACCGGGTGACGATCAGATGAGGGCTTTCCTACACAACTACTAAATGTTCTCAACTTTCATTGTATTATAAAAGCTCGCAATGAATTTAATTCTTACTTCTCAAGGCAGGCTTATAAAAATTGATAACTATAAGTACCAAATATTACAATCAAAACGTCTCTTTTTAAATTAATATTTAATAAAACTAACAATAAGAATAATTTATTAGAACAGATTTAGAATATCAATTATATTTATTATTCACTATGTGATGATGGATGATGAGGTCGTTCCCAACTTTATAGTAGAGTCAATTTTTGCATTAAGTTCTTATTTTTTACTATCTAAAGATAGAGACTTGAAATCTTTTGTAATGCCTTCAGTACTGGACCAATATAAAATGTTATATGTTTAAAATGGGGGCACGCCCCCTCGGGGGGTTGAAACCCCCATTTTGTACCCCTAATTTAATAACGCAACCAAATTGAGTGAAATTTATGTTGGGAGGGTTCTTGGAGTCGCTGATTATGAATCCAATGAGAAAATTGAAAAATTCAAAGTGGCGGACACCAAAATGGCGGTCCTAAAATAACGGCATTTGAGATTGAGAATGCGATTTACGCCGTTTCTATTGATTTTAGAGAAAATCTCAAAGAGTCAAAAAGTGTTTAATATGTGATTTTGCAAAGTAATACACCATTTTGGTTACCTTATTATGTAATCCTTTCTCTCTGCCCTAGTAGTAGAGTAAATTTTTGCATTACGTTCTTAGTTTTTACTATCTAAAGATAGCGACTTGAAATCTTTTGTAATGCCTTCAGTACTGGACCAATATAAAATGTAATCTGTTTAAAATGGGGGCACGCCCCCTCGGGGGGTTGAAACCCCCATTTTGTACCCCTAAATTAATAACGCAACCAAATTGAGTGAAATTTATGTTGGGAGGGTTCTTGGAGTCGCTGATTATGAATCCAATGAGAAAATTGAAAAATTCAAAGTGGCGGACACCAAAATGGCGGTCCTAAAATAACGGCATTTGAGATTGAGAATGCGATTTACGCCGTTTCTATTGATTTTAGAGAAAAGCTCAAAGAGTCAAAAAGTGTTTAAAATGTGATTTTGCAAAGTAATACACCATTTTGGTTACCTTATTATGTAATCCTTTCTCTCTGCCCTAGTAGTAGAGTAAATTTTTGCATTACGTTCTTAGTTTTTACTATCTAAAGATAGCGACTTGAAATCTTTTGTAATGCCTTCAGTACTGTGTAAAGAGTAATCTGTTTAAAATGGGGGCACGCCCCCTCGGGGGGTTGAAACCCCCATTTTACACTCCCAATTTAATAACTCGGGAAGTTTTACATCAACTTGAGCGAAATTCATGTTGGAGGGTTTTTGGGGTTGCTGATTATGAATTCAATGAGAAAATTAAGAAATACAAAATTTTATATATATTTATACATATATATTTTTAAATATAGTTTATTTAGTAGGTACTTATTTATTATTTTATTATTATGTTGTGAACAATTTATAAATATGACTGATGACATAATGCAACACTATCATTAAAAACATTAAAAAGTATTTTATATTGGTACAATGCGAGGGTTGCGCTGAAAATTGTTATTAGCAAAAAGACCGTTGCATTTTTTAACAAACAATCTTTATTGTTTTTCAAAATAATCTCCATTCAGACTAATACACTTGTGCATTATTTGAAACCACTTTTTAAAACATTCGGAAGATTCATTTTCTGAAAGGTCCTCAAAAATTCTTTGAAATTCTGTAACTGCTGCATCTGCGTTGGAAAATCTTTTACTTCGCATCATTTTTTTAACAGTTGGAAACAAAAAAAGTCGCACGGCGCTAGATCTGGGCTATACGGCGGATGAGTTACCAATTGAACTTCCGTATCTTTCAAAAAATCCAATGTTCTGGCAGCAGTGTGGGAGGATGCGTTGTCATGATGGACTAAGATGTTACGCAAACCGGTCCTTTGTCGACCTGCCTGTAATTTTGCAAACATCTGTGGTAAAGCCACTTCGCAGTACCATTCAGAATTAACAGTTCTGCGATCTTTAAGTGGAATAACAGCAACAGGACCACATCGGCGGAAAAAACAGCAATCATTTTCTTCTTGAAGCTTCTGCCACGAATTACTTTTGTGGGCAAGTCTTCATCTTCGAATACCCAAACACTAGACTGCTGTTTAGTTTCAGGGTCGTAACTGTATACCCAAGATTCGTCACTAGTTACAATGTATGCCACTTGCCTGGAAGCTCCTCCGTCAAATTTTTGCAACATAAATTTACACCAGTCTATTCGAGCCTGTTTTTGACTTTCTGAGAGCAAATGCGATATCCAACGGCTTGCTGGCTTTCTTACTTCAAGATGTTTATGCCAAATGGTATTCACCGCCGAGGATTCAATCTTCACTTCCTACTGAATCTCCCTATAAGTAATATTTCGATTGGAATGAATCAAGCTTGCCACACGATCAACATTTTCTGAACAGGCAGCTTCTGCAGGTCTTGCTTCGTCTTCTAGCAGTTCTCGCCCTCGTCGAAATTCGCGGAACCAATGACTAACAGCGGATAATGGAGGGGCAGCAACGCCAAAATCTGCTATCAAATTTTCATGGCTTTGCTGGTATCCTAACTGTCTTTTATAGTCGTAGAAAATCATAGCTCTAAAGGCAGTTCGCGGAATGCTCATCTTAACTGAATTAAAAATGCACAACTACTTACCTTACAAAATTAACTACGTTTCACAAGAAATCGAAACGTTTGACAATTGTGGGTAACGAATGCCAACTAATGCGACATTCAATTGTTGCAATTGTTTCTAGCCAATTGAGCTTCCATGGCCTGCTACTAACTATTAACAGAGCATCCCTCGTATCAACATCCGTATGTCAGATGCGTTTGTTAATTCTTTGCTGGAACTTTTCGATCCTAAATTTATGATATTTGTGACGGTAGAAATTCCTTGATAGAAGCTCTTTCAGATCAGCAAGTGTATGTATATGTTGTATTATTAGCAACTACATGTTTCACTTGTGCCTATACCAATTCTATTGTAGTTAAATAAAATATCCTCGGTTGAAATGACCTTACCATAAAGCCAATCGATACTACCACTTTGTCAAACTTTATGTTGGCGATTTCTCAGATAGATAGATTAAGGTACGAGTTGCATACAAAGCTTTATGTTGGACTGCTATAATTAGTCTAATCAATTTAGAAAAAATAGCGGAAAGTTGAGGTAAGTCCATGGATTTTTGCATACGGTTTCCTTGTGGGTTATTAAACAACTCCTTAAAAGTCAACACCTGTAGGTGGTGAGCTCGAAGAAATAATGAGGATAAACCACGCCCCCTACCGGTTTTGTCGTTTTTCTCGGAAACCATTAGGGTTATCGAGATAAAGGAGGTTAGGTAAGATAAAGCTTATTTAAATCCCTACCAAAAGTGTTCGAATTTTTTTTCGTACTTCGCCTTCTTTCTGTGTTATCGAAGAAAGGAGATATGTCATACACGGATCAGCAATTTGCACCAGTAAATTTGCTCAAGGAACTTTCTGGCGTAACTTTTAATGGTCCCCTATTGCCATGAAGTAGCTAAGAAAAATTCGTTGAGAACCGGACGCGATCGTGGTACAGTCATCCTTTATCTTAGCATCTCTTCGGCAAAATCCATCAGGCGATATTATCGATATTCTTGATAGCAGTCGGCTGAAAAATTCGTATTGGCAAGTTAATTTTAGAAGAGTACCTGCACTACTGAATTTTTGAATCTAACCCAATATGCACAAGGTGTTTCGCCTTTTTTGATATCCTAATTTCCTTTATTTATAAGTTCTTGGTACTAATCATTACGCCTTAAAAGGAGAATTAACGGTACGTTTCAAGCAGTCTTTATGGAATGCTTCGTGTTTAGCTCTGATCAATCTTTTGCGAGAGTAACTAACGGATACACCAGACTTTAACTAGTTGATGAATATGACCTTAGACCAGCATTTCTGCCCAGGACAACTTAGTTTTAGCCCATGCTACTCGTCGTTTTGCAGATACTTGTCAGCGTTAACTATGCTGTTTATGAACTAAAATCTTCTTAATCCTCTAGATAAGATACAGCCTCAAATCATTATGTCTTGAGGAAACTTAACATTAAGCAGTTTTGTTCTAGTTTTACTCTCGCAAAAGAGTAATCAGAGCTAAATAAGAAGCATTCCATAAATACTGCTTGAAACCTAATGTTAAGTTTCCTCAAGGCGTAATGATTTATAGCTATATGTCAGCTGGAGGATTAGTAAGATTTGAGTTCATAGACGGCACAGTTAATGCTGAAAAGTCATTCACAATAATTATTGGTTGGTTAAATTTAAATGGCAGATTAATAACTAGAATTAAATATTAAAAATACCAAGAGCGATATTCTTATATCTTTTTACACGGAAATATAGATTTTATATGCATTCTTTTTGGCCTAATAAATACCCTAAATATAGAATAACCACTTTTCTTTGCTACAAGCCAAGATCGGTTTAGGTAGGAAGATAAATACATATATTCTTTTTAACACGTACCGTAAGGAAATTACAGACAAATTTTTAAATTTAATTAAAAATGAGATGGAACAAACTCAGCATTTTAAATTAGGCGACAATATTTACTGATTTTACTAGCATTTTCAGAATAATTAACATATTATACAGATTTACATCTATAATTATTAGTGAAACTAATCTAACTATTAATAATAATTAATTATTAGGAGTAATACATTTAGATTTTAAAGTAAAGTATGTGGCACTTAGCTATCAATTCACTAATCTGTCCCACTAATAGCAGGCTGTTAATATTACTAGCACAATTACCATTAAAATGATGAGAAACACCAGAATCTTAATCTAATCTAATTTTTCGTCTAAATTTAATTGATCTAAGCGGTCAAGCATTCGTTTAAACATTCTAGAAGGCAATGGAACAGCCAACAGGAAATAGTTAAGTTAGGGAGCCAGTAAATAATCCAAATAGTCTGGAGAAATAGTCTTACGAAGAAAACAGAACAGACATTTTTTATAGAAAAATTAATTATCTATCTATTTTATTTAAACAATTTTTTTGTTAAATTAATATTTTAAGAGTTATTACACTGCAATGTTTTCCTGTTTCAGTGAGATGTTAGCCGTTTGCGAATTATTTAGCAAAACTAAAAAGTGAAAACTTTGCTGTGTAATAACTCTTAAAACATTAATTTGCAAGCAATTAAAAAATTGTTTTAATAAAAAAGATAGATAATTTATTTTTCTACAAAAAAGTCTGTTATATTTTTTTTCGTAGAACCAACCGTTCTCGAGATGTTTTCAAAAACGGGTTTGTTAAAATGGCTACGGAAGCATACCCGTCTCCGTCACATCAAATTAGTTTTATACTGACGACCGACCACCTAACAAATTCCAATAATAGAATAGCATGCATTTTTGCTGATGATAATGAAAGCAAATGATGGCAACAGCGCCGGACCTCATGTTATACTTAAAACCTGTGTATAATTTGATATTGGGGCTCACTTTGCGATTAAATCGTATCTAATTATATGGTCCTCACGTCGTCAGTAGTATAGTGTAGCCTCACTTGGTATTATTATACACAGCAAATAAAACTTTTTTAAATTCAAAGAAATCTGTGTATATTTGCGAGATACATAACTAGAACAAGCAAACAAGTGATGACAAAAAAATTTGCAAAGCTGTGACCATTTATAAGGGTGGTCCTCATTAACTATGGTTCATGATATGTCCTCACTTTGATAAGTGGCCGTAAATATATATATATATATATATATATATATATATATATATATATATATATATATATATATATATATATATATCTATAGGGCACCACTAAGTGTCCCCCCATGTAAAATCTTAGGTTCAAGCAGCGTCCGAAGTCACTCGGCGTCCGGATATACGGACGCAGGGTGACTTGTGCCTCAAAATTGCACCACATGAAGCTTAAAGTGTCTAGATGACGAAAATGTAAAAATTAGCTGTGCGCAGTTTGACACCCATTCCTGATTCGTGTATAAAATCGTAGTTCGAGCGTTTGCCACACGCAGCGCTAATAGCGCGGGATTTATATACATTTGTATACAAATTTATGGCATAGGTTTACCCTGCGTCCGCATATTTAACAAGAATTGTGTTGGTAACACTGATGGCTTCGTGTCTAGACAGTGACGTCATTTCAACGGAACTTCACTTTATGCATTGTATTTCTGAGTAAAGATTGCGTCATTAAGGTGACAAAAATTTTCTTACATATTATATTTTGTTAAAGCTACTTAATATTATAATTATTATTATTATTATAATATATTTAATATTATTGATTTAAGTGAAACAAACGTTAACCATTATTATATTATCATTTAGTATTTAATCAATCACTGATGCTGTTAGCTAACAATAAATCTGGTTGTTTAAAATACTATCTTATCCCATATTATATTTTAAAATTCTTAAAACTCATATGTTTGTGAGACATACAGTGACATCATTTCAAACGGGACTTCTTATGCATTAAAATATTGAAATTAAATAACCTTTATAATTTCTAATTTGTTAGATGGCATAGAAACTTGAGATTTGGCACAATTATAGGAATTGGGATTCTTGTAAGGAGGAAAATAAAAATATATATTTATGTCAACCCTCGCACCTCCTTTTAGGGGTTGTAAAACTAGATGACTTAGAAATTTGAAAAAATTTGGTGTAATTATAGGATTTAAGATTCTTATAAAGAAAAATATAAAAAAATATTAAGATGTCAACCCCTGCACCCCGTTCGGGGGTTGTAAAACTTCTAGATGACATACAAACCTGAGATTTGGCACAATTATAGGAATTGGGATTCTTGTACAGAGAAAAATAAAAAAATATTTTTATGTCAACCCTCGCACCCCCTTTTCAGGGTTGTAAAACTTCTAGATGACTTAGAAACTTGAAATTTGGTATAATTATAGGAT